>JAPZDZ010000021.1:6019126-6039557 GCA_029783805.1 Acanthurus tennentii
AAAAAAATCAGATCTGGGTCACATGGGGGAAAAAAATTAGATTCAGGCCAACTGGGCCAGCTGTGTGAACGTAGCCTAAGAGTCATAAATTAACTTAAAAAGTCATAATAAATCTGTAATTCTGGTATTTCTAAGTGCTGTTCTTTGCAGGAGGCATCATCACCCTGAAGTGTACGAAAGAGTCTGAGTCTAAAGCAGCACAACAACAAACGTTCCCAGGGTTGGACTGCTTTTTCATTGAGGCCGTGGGAGACTGCAGAGCTGTGAAAAACAACCCAAAACAGTCTTCTGCAGTTTCTGAGAATTGAAACTTCCCCTCAAAGGCTTAAAAGCTGACATCAAATCAGCTCAGAGGGACAAGACTATGAAGTGGTAGTCATCATAGCAGCCCCCATACTCCAGTAATCCTGCACTGTACAACAAATCTGAGTAACACTTGTATAATGTAAGATAATTTAGACAGTTCCTTCAGCCTGCTATATCTTTAGCTGTGAAATGATAAGAAAAAAAGCATCTATTTCCTGGGCTGGAGCCACAGTGCAGCACAAATACAGCAGAAGGGCAAGCACTTACTTTGTGGCTACATCTACAGATTTGCAGATTCGTCTTCTTTACACTGCCTTTGTCCAATTTGTGTTTTTCCTGCAAGAGCTGCAGGGTCCGGGTAAAACTTCCTTGGTTACCGAACAGAGGCTAGTAGTAGTCAAGGATACAAGCATCGGCCAGGTGGGGCACATCTTCAACAAGACATGAGGACAATGCTCACTTGTAGACGCAGACCAAGCAGAAGGTAGTGTGAGGGCATCGTCGACGATACATAAAAGGAAAATGACAATGGCAAAAAAATGCTGAAAAAACAGGAACCTTGTTTAAATAAAGAGAAATTGTGCTGGTGTACAAAAAAACAAAAACTTCCATCATGAAGAATTGAAATTCCTCAAAAGACTGATGCTGCGTAGTTTGGACCGCTGGCTGACAGACAGTAAAAACTCCAGGGTGGAACTCGGGGTTTTTGTTTGTGTTTGTGAGATCAGTTTAGTGCATGCTGTCTAATTGTGTGGAATATCCAGTCCATCTTGGTGGTCCATCCTCCATGGTGAGCATCGTTCATCTGTTTCATAAAATAGTCCAAAGCCTCCTGCACAAAGTAGAAAAAAATAAAAGTGATACAAACATAATGAAATAACCTGTGGAGGTCTCAGTAAGCCAAATGTGAGGCTCAAGACATAGCCCCCAAAAATTAAGATCAAAACAGAACCCAAATGAGCACAGAGGAAACCATTATTACCTGTTCGCTTTTCTCCAGTGCCAACGTCTTTCTGATGTAGGCAATGTCATCAAATGACTGCAGCTCAGGCATACCAGAGCCCAACATCATGGAGAACAGGTTGATGAAGAGGTTAGCATGCTGCCGGATGGCCAGGTAGGCTTTATAACACATCTCCTGGAACCTGGAGGAGCATCAGAAAGAAAAGTTAAAAGGGACAAAGTTGAAACAATTCCTCTAGAACAGTGAACAGTGATGCTAAACCTTCGCAATGCAGCTCCTATTGGTATACAGAGGGCTGTGATTTGCCACAATTTATTATTGCTATCACACAAAGGGCTTATGCTATAAAGAGGCCTGTTGGGGATCATTTCAAGCTGAACAAAACGGCGTGTGTGTGTTGTAAAACTTAATTCGCCTTCTATTATAACACGATGTCAATCCTTCTAGCGTCTTAGCAGAAACTTTCTACTCATTACCATTACTACACATCCAGTCCACAGAGCAGACCTGACACATGACAATGTTAACGTTACCATTTGATATACAGTGTATCAGTATGACTGGTAGTTCACATGAAGGCTAAGCTGGGACTGTTGACAATGTTTTGGTGTCATTTACTGGCATGCTGCTTATGCCTTCCTCTAATTGTGTCGGAGTTTTAAACAAAAGAGCTAAATACTTCAGAAAGCCAAGTATCAGGAGGCGTGAGTAAAAGCTAAAGCCCAAATGAGAAGTCCAAATGCACTGAATGAAGACATGCACAGCAATACAACAAAAGCTAAAAAAAAATGCTCATAATTGACACAAATGGTGACAGCAAGCCGTGTTACAAACTTGCCACTCATGTTGCTTTTTTTTTTTTTTAGAAAGAAAACTATGTCAAAATTAAGGCAAAATGGTGAGGAAAATGAGAGAAACAAAAGGTAAGATGCTGCAGTACCTCTCAAACTCTTTGGTCTTTGCACACTCCTGGGATCCCTTGCTGATGACGATGAGGAAGTCTTGCGTTAGTACAAAGGGCACTCGCTCTCGCTTGTAGCCAAATTTCTTCTTCTTATGATCCAGGAAATGTCCGAAATCTATATGAAACAACTGAGGGAGGGAAAACCAAAGAGGCAAAGAGAGAATCAAAGTTAAGTAACTCTTTCTACCAAGCCAACACCAATGTTTTATATAATATTAAGTGGTTTTGGAGACAAGTTTAGTCAGCCTGTTAAGTGTTCCCTTAAACAAACTCAAGTTATCAAATACGTACTGGCAAATATCAAATCACTTTTAGCCCATTGTGCTTATAAAAGTAAATGAACTATAAATCAAACATACAAAAGCACAGGAAAACATGAAATTATTACCATTTTTGTGACAACTGAAAAGTCAAAACTTTATAATTACCCAAAATATGACTAAAGAGGTAAACGGCAGCATCAAAGCATAGCTCCAGTATGTGCAGGGCTAGTAGAGAATCAGCATTAACACCAAAAGTGACACCACAAATTTCTAGAAATGGAAGAAGTCTGCATCTTGGTCTAACTTCTTTTAGCTTCACTAAGATCCAACAGTAGGTGGATTAAGGAAAAATCTCAGCATTGGATTGTGTTGAAAGTTTTCACAAATAAAAATGAGAAGCTTTGGGCATTTTCACTTGATATGGATGTACACAACAGCCTATCACATGGCAGAAAGACTCCCTGCTCCTGTCATGTCTGTGTTCACAGTTTGGCATGCACAGGCGTAACTGAGCTACTCACACACAGCAGAGAACAGCAGTGTAACTCCAGATAAGAGACCAAAGCCAAGTGAATAAATCACACTTAAAGATATATTATACTGGAGTCAGTGACAACAATGCTTATTTTCTGTATGTGCAACATAAGGGAGACAGTATAATCAATTTGGCATTACAAATGTCCTCTACCAGCAGTAACCTGCCACACACTCTTACTTCACAGCTTGTGTTTTCACAGCTACACATAGCTCGCTTCACTTATTAAGTGGTTAAAATGAACTTGCATTATCCTCCAAAGCTGAGCAAACTGTTGCAAAAAAGTAGCATGGCCTCTGCATATCTCAACAGGGACAAAGCACAGACCAAGACAGTCTGCAAAATTGAAACTAGTAGCATTATCAAATTATAAATGGTGACAAACGTCAACCTTGATCAACTGGAAAATAATTGTGATCATTTTTTATGCCATATCACCTGTCCCACAGCATGAATTGAAACTGCGGCATGTATGTACAAAAATACATAGTGTGTATAAATGTGAACCTATCCATCATTGATCAAAGCTGTGTGCTGCGTTTTCATGTACAAATTACCTGTCCATCATCCTTGACCATAATGTTGCTGTTGTGCCTGTCTCCTATCCCGAGGATAAATGTAGCTACACAGTAGCCAGCACAGGACCTCGTAAACAGATCCACAGCCATGTCATACCTACACACACACACAAACACACACAAGTAAGCAGTGGCACCATTAATTTTGCATTTTAAAAAGAAATTAAAAATGTGTGGGCAGAGGTAAATGGTCTGTAACTCTAAATGACACCAGATTTTCCCCAAGACATATTTTACTGTACCCTAACGGACACTGTGCTATGCTGTCTAATGATGCAAAAATGCTGTAAAAAAAACATCAGGAGAGAAGAACTCACATCTCGCCCTTGTTCTTGTCCTTGAGCCACTGATGTAGAGTGTTTGAGTTGAACTGCAAGGCGCCTTTCAAGCCTCCTTTACACTGAATCTGCATGATGGTGTGAGAGCTGCGAACCACCTCAATGAGCCCCACACAGTCTCCCAGTGACAGACAGCCGTAGGGAAGCATCCTGGAGACACACAATTGATATTCTAAGCTGCATGCATTGAGGCAAGACAGAGTTGCAGAATAAAGACACTGAAACAAAAATATAAACATAGATAGATGTACAGATTGTGATAAAAGGAGAGAAAGAGAGTTATACCGCAGGTCCAGTCCCTGATTCTGCCAAATATTCTCCATGATTTTAATAATCTGCAATGTCAGCATATCCTGCCGCAAGTCTACAAAACATAACACAAAGTGAAGACAGTTACAGCAAACAACATCCTGAGATACTGACAGAGGACACACATACGCAACATAAGGATGAGTTAGTATGATTATAGTAAATGAAAATTATCAAAAAGCTTAACAGCATTCACTTGTATGCGAGCTAGTGCGTGTGTGCATGTGCGTGTCCCTCAGTAAGTTTGTGAGTGTGTATGTGTGGATTACCATCTCCATTTTTGAAGATTATCTCATTGTTCTGAAAGAGCAGCTCAGACATGATGTCAGGATTCTCCCAGTTGAGCCACAGCGGCCTCTTCGCTGATGACATGATCCTGCATTCATCTAACCTGTGTACACATTATTATGTTATTAAATGAATACAGTCTTTTGCCAACTCATCTTAGTCACACACACACACACATACACACGCATGCACACACACTCACACACTCTATATTAATTCAGTACTGCATCCGACCTCAGGTTTCCCAGCTGGTGTGCAGGGTTAAGAGGAGAGGTAAAGTTCTGCAGAGCATCCATGTAGTCCGGTCTCTTCATCTGGTCCACAAGAAACCGCATCTGGACCTCCACAAGACATAAACACACACAACCACAACAGCACATACACACCAGCATATGCACATAAATGTGTGTGCACACACCCACATCCACACACATCCACAAAGAAATCTTCTAAAAATGGCTGCATCATTGTGGTGTTACAACTCTTAAGATGAAAATAAAACATTCAATTAATAATGATCAACCTGGTCAAGAATTCTAATTAAAAAAAGGTAAAAAAAAAAGGGACTTTAATCAAGATAAATACCAAAATTATATTGTAACACTCTGCCCTTCATCTTAATTCACTTCACTTTTATGTTAGTGCCATGTATTTCTGTGTGTGTGTGTGTGTGTGTGTGTTTCTCTTTACCTTCTGTGTCTCATCCTTCTTCTCCTGTTTGAGGATGTCAGTGAGGTTAATGAGCTTTTCCATGGCTTCTACCTGCCTGCTCAAATGTTTGAGGTACATGCCACAAGCCCTGCAGTAAGCCTCTAACAGCAGCCCAAACCTCTGGCTTACTGTTTTATTGTGCATTTCTGACCTGGTAGAAAGCCAAAAGACAAGGGGGGGGGGGGGGGTCAAGGAGTGAGGAGCTTTCTAGAGGGAAACAAAGAAAGGAAGGTAACTTAGCCATTAAGAAAAAGCTAACTGGATGGTGACTCACTTGAGATGCCAGAAGAAGAAATGTCCTATCCTTTGATTGGTCAGGGCTTTTTTGAGGAGAAAACGGGCGAGGGGATTGTCAAGATACTGCTCATATTTTAAAACCTAAAAATGGGAGGAGAGAGGATGAGAGGGTTGGAAGAAAAGAAGGAAAAAAGAGGATGTTCAGATTAGTCTTTGGAGTCTCTATACACCAAGCACCCAATACAACAAAAAGCATCACAGCCTGGAAAGATACAAGAACAGGCCAAACAAAAGCTGCTTTTCAGCCAATATATAAGGCTGATAGCCAAGGACACTGGGACAAGGCGAGGTATTCCACAGTTCACTAGAGTCAGGTACAGTAGCTCCTCACTGTCCTCCTTTTTACCTCATTTTTCCTAAGTGAGTTCCCTGTAGCTGATAGCCCCAACTCTTGTCCAGACTTACCTGCACAAGCTGAATGAGGTACTGGGACAATTTGTCATCAGTCAGGTATTTGTCAAGGCAGCGTACAGCAAAGTGCCTGACCATGGGGTCTGGATAGTTACAGTCCAACAGCTCCATGGCCTGCTCAGGACGGATAGACGGCCATTCCTTTAACAGACAGTACATCTGGGAAATGTACCAACCAAAAATACTAATTAAACACATTATACTCTCATTCATCCATTTATCCATCCATCTTTATAAATATCTCAAAAAAAATTCTATTTACAAATAAAAATATTCAAACAAACAACATTAACTAAACTATATTCTGTTCAATCCCGGTATCTATTTTTCAGGAGCATGTTTTGCACCAACAAACTTAACTACTTCCGTTCTTCAAAATCTAATTTTAAGTACTTTGTGGAAAAAGTTGAGTTGCATAAATCTTGTATTCTTATTTTTATTCCGTTCCTCTATTCCAAAGATGTGTTTATATAACAAGCAGGTATAAAATGTCATATTAGTACCTGTGCTACTTCATCTCTTGAGTTCCATTTGACAGCTAAAAGGATCTTGGGAAGGATCTCAGGGATGTTCATGCAGTAATGCCTGTGAAGAGAAAAGAAAGGGGGAAAATTACTTTTATACCAGAGATGCATTTAGGCTTTTATAAACATTATGTATGTGAAGGAGAGCTCAAAAATTGCAAATGTTTTAGCCATTAACCTACAAGAAAAGCCTGTATCGAATCTGGCAAAGGGTTATGCAGTAAAATAAATGTACACACAAATCTATGCCATTCTAAGTAATAAACTGCTTTATATTGCTATACATTAATGCTCCGTGGTAAAGTATTATAGTATGATGTTTGCTGGCTGTGTAAGATACCTGTGTCTCCAGAGAAAATCTTTTTCCTGCTCAGTGATTTCTGACAGGGGGTCTCTGTTACTCAGCTGTCTAAGCTGCTCAGTGTCACTCTCAGTCAGGGCGTGATCTCTGGCAACACGGTTGCTCTGAAACATAAACGAAAGAAAATGCTTTAAGCGCCGCATTAATAATGTACTAACATTACTATAAATGGTAAATGAACTGCATTTATGAGGCACTTTTCTAGTCCAAGCGACCACTCAAACTCAACTCAAGACAGCACTGACCCTTTTACAAACACATTTACACACAGGTGGAGCTTGTTAACACCTACCACTCCGCCTCCTATGTCACAGCGTGTTGGCTGTCAAGTTACTTAACAAGAAACAGATTTCTCTCAACAGTTACTCTAACATAAATTCTGGGTAACAGAGAAAAAACTGTGTTTTAGTATAATCCTCATTTACTGTAACCAAGTACATTAACTAGCAGTATTACAAACTGCCAGAGGTTCAACTTTTTTCATGCGTTACAGTATCTTTGTACAAATAGTCTAAAAACTGTTTGCCTTTCTGGTATAAAATATAGCCTGATACATTAAAAGCTGCAATTGATTGCAACCCACTACTGTTAGGGAAGCTTCTCAAACAACTCAAGTTACAGATAAAGGAATTACTTACTACACCACATTACACTACTCTCATGAATAAATCAGCACTGAATGGTCCAGTTCTTTTGCGTCACACAGAATCTGATGGACCTGTAAAACAGGCCACATTAACAATAGTAACTATTTGCTTTAAATCCTGACAAGATTCCAACTCTTGTATTGTAGCTTTACTGAATTTACTGAGCTTATGTTTACTCTTTTTTTTTAAACCATAGCACATCAGTGCACAAGGTAAATAAATGGAGATGACAGCAGCAGCGCTGCTGCTTCATGCTACATTACCAGCTAAATTTTACATGGTATAGAAATGAGAGGCTGTTTTAAAATCCACATCTGGGTCTGTTTTTGCCAGAGCAGCTGGCATCTCTGAAGCATTATTTTCACTTGGGAATGTATTCAAATGCCTGTATTTACTGGCTACTGATCTGAAATAAAATTTTAATGTTGAATTTTCTCTGCCTCTGACTATATTTTCACAGACACACAATAAAACTAGTTTCTGTGTCTGTAGACAGAAGAAAATCAAGCAGTTATATTTTACTGATAAACTTTTTCTGTTTCTTTTGTGAGATGATCAAAAAAAAAACAGAATTTGATTATGGCTCATAAATGCCATGTTACCCAGCAGTCCTTACCAGTATGCTAAGCTGCAGGCATCATAATCAGAAAATAAATCATACAAACAGATTGATGATGGGAGATGAGCTGTGAAATCGTCCATCTATCAGCTATCACATGAAGCTTAGGAAAATAAAAACCTCAACAATTCCTTTGCATTCCGAGCTGGATCTTCTCCTCTTTGGCTGTGCCTTTGCCAGAGGCTAAGAGCATAAAAATCCACAGATAAATTCGATTATTCTTTTACAATAATCCTCTCTAACAAAGCCAAATCTGATTCCTGTCTGTAAAAGTATCTCATTAGTTAAGATTTTAATTGTTTCTCAGACTAAATTAAACAATTTTTAGGATCAGGGTCGAGCCACATGATATTCTTATCACACCACCAATCATTTGTGGTCAAACTCCTCACATTTGACACACATCATGAATAACTTAACAAATCGTCTAACGCTGGTCACATCCTCTCACATGACGGAGTAACTCCAGCCACAAGCCATGTTATCACATCAGCAGTCCTGGTTCTTTTACCACACATTATCTAGAAAACTGATAAGACACTAGTATCAACACCAACATGAATAAATGAACACAACAGCTTATGGTGTCACAAACGAACCACATGAAAAGCGTTGGGACCAACCCAGCTGACAAAATATATGTCAGCACTTAGTTTTTATAGCAAAAGTTGTTATACCTCACATTTAGCGCAAATCATAGAACAATTTGCATAGAGAGGTCTAATTAGTACTCTGTACTGTATTTGCAGGGTTGATGTTTAAACTGTGCTATGGAAGTCAACGAATGACATACTTGCAAGGTAAAGACGGCTGTGATGAAAAGTGTTCACATAGCAAGAGTTAAACCTGGGCTGTCTGGTTTAAAACCAGGAATCTAACTGCTAAACCATGTGGGACCTATAGCCATTTATGAGACGGGGTCAAATGATTTGAAACGGACTGGAACCACTTTTTTTGCCACATTCAAACAGAGCCATAAGAGTTTCGATAATAAATAATGTAACTGGTGTTAATAGTTTCATAAAGCGCCTCTAACTGATGGGCTGATAATTACCCACTCATAGACATAATTTACCCATATCTAAATTGTCAGTCAATAAAAAGTCAGATATAAAGTATGAGCTATGAAATTCACTGATATCTAATTAAATCGTCAACAAACCAGCTGGCACTGCTGAGTGTTAGTAACAACATTAATATTATAACATGAGGATTCTTACTTATCAAGGATATTTGTTCATATTATTTACACACCACCATCAGAACTAAGCAGGTTGGATTGGGTCATTACATGAAATGCTTTGAACAAGGACAATGCGACCTCACACTGTCAGGATCCCTTTGGCTATTTGAGGTGTCACTTTAACAGCTTTTCTATACTTGGGACCGAGTTTAAAAAACATAAAACATTAAGCTCTGGTGGAAATGTAGGATTCTGGGATCCCTGTGAGGTAAACAGGTGAATGCAATTTAAAGACCATGACCCATGAACCCAACTTTGTTGTTGTGCCTTTCCAGCCATCCACTGGTAAGTGGCTAGTAAGGATGTTATTACCTGTCCAGAGAGATTGTAGTTGAACCCAAGTTCTCTTGAGATGGTCCAGTTTGCATGATCCTCTACTGCATTCATATCTGGGTATTTGACTGAACTACTAAAGTGGTCAAACTCCAGCTCCAGACATGGAGTTTCCTGGACAACAGAGATGAAAGAATGTCATCACACTATGCAAAATACAGTATTTCACAAACCTGTTACTTTCTTGTGCCACATTTATTTTAAAGTCCCCACTTGAAAAAGGGTGGATTTTTTTCTTCCCCACTTCAAGGCGAAATGTTGTATAAAAGTACCTTGTTAGGGTTGGACCCAGTGACTCCTATGGGGTTGAGGAGGTCTTCAAGGCCATGAGGGACAGGCCAGAGATTCAGAGCCATCTTGTTGGCCACCAGAGTGTGCGTGTAGTCAAACAAGTTGATATTACCCCAAGCTAGTGGACAGTGTTCCTGAAGAGAAAGAGACAAACAGGAAAAAGAAAGAGAGAGAGGTTCTGGGTGCTTGGTTTTTTCCTTGATTAAGTTTCAATTTTTGGCTAGACACACAGAGGTAATGCTCCTTGGCAGATCTTGTTGATTTGACTAAAATGTGAAGGTATGCAGCATGCCGATACACTAGTACATATTAGTTTAAATTCTCAGTTTTTCACAACATTTTTAAGGGCCTTAAAATGCTTAAGTAAGTTATAACCATGTTGGTAAAATTTAACAACTTCAAACTGATTTGAATGATTTTAAAAGCTTTTCAGAAGGTTTCATGAAAAACACTGTGACTGTTACAGTGAGATCCATCCCGCAGCTATTCATCTTGAAAGGTTAAGTAGCTTAGCCATGAAATGTGGCTGCCTGTTTTTTGCTGTAGATTTTAGCTGTATATGACAGTACAATCAGTTATCTCCTATTTCATACTAGTTGAGTATTGAATTAAAAACCTGACTAGATTATTATGGCAAATTATGGCAAAAGGCAAAGCAAAATGTTCAAATCTGACATGCTTTCATCTTTAGAGGTAAAGGTTATCAGAATATTTTTTAACTGCTTTGTCTGCAGAAGCTGCCACTGAGGCCTTCAAAAGAAGGAAGCAAATGATTAAGATTACATCTTTATCTATAGAGTGAGTCTTCACTAAGACGCAGCATTTGAGCCAGGTGTTACAGGGCAACATTGTGAGGTAGACTGAGTTACATGCAGACAGTCAGTCAAAACACACCTATTTATAGTAAGTGCTGGCACAAAAGGCTGCTGAAGTGAAGTGTTTATCTTTAATTCAAGTGGGGCATGAAAGAGCATCCGTTAACCTGACCTCAACCTAGCATGGCGTGGTCAGGACTAACCCCTGGTGTTTGTTACAATATCCGTGTCTGGCTCTCACTGATACACTCCACACTCACACACCTCTCTCTCTCACTCTCTCTCTTCCAGCTTTTCCACCACAGAGAGATGGAAGAAAAATCAGCGTGGGTGCCTGTTGCATTTATCAGATCCAATGAACAAAAACACAGACAACAGCTGTTCACCACATGGTTTCTGAACATGTAGGTGTTTAGCAACCATGTGGTGTGAGTTAATTTTTAAATTCATTTTTTTTTACTCTGATGTAGGTATCTGCATTAAGTTAATATTATACCACACAAATTATATGTGAATACATCAAAAAAGTATTATCATTTTGACTTTAAACAAAATTTTGCTCACTTGGATTTTGCAACATAGAAGTATTCTGTCTTTTGTTTTTAAAGTCTTCAAATACATTGATGTGAGTTTGAGAGAGAATAAGTTTTACATATTCCAACATGTCTAGAAAGTCCCTAGAGCTTATTCTGTTTCTGTTAATGTTTTCTGCCACCACACTGCCCACGGCTGATTAGTAATTAAACAGAACCAAAGACGATACCACGGCTCCCTTTCACCTTGGACACATATACTCAGACAGACTGACACATAGTGTTGGTAGGCTTCATTCAATACCACACATGCTCAAAGACACAAATGCACACACACTCGCGCACACACACAGACACACCAGGTACCTATACCATATAAGCACCCCCTGGATGGTAAGCACACCAGTGTTAATAGATTTAGACACATGTAGGTCTTCTACTGTCTACTAATTTTAGACTCAGCACACTGTGTGCCTATGTATAATAGAGCTTTTACAGGTATTGGTATTTGTATGATCAGATATTAGTCTCCTTCTGTACCACAATCTCATATTTGTTGTATTTTGTCAAATTTACCTTTTTTTATACAAAATCCTGATTTTTCTATTTTCAAACACACAAGTTAATTCAGCTGTTAAAACTTTGCATTTTCTTTCGCAGAAATTACCCTTGTAAAAAAATATATATAAATAAATAAATAAAAATATGACAGTGATATCAAAACAGTCGACTAAGAAACTCTCTATTTTTCCCTGTCAAACTTCCTGTTTACTTAAGCTGTACTGCAGAATCATTTCCCCTGTGTCTCTGCTTCTTATCCTACCTCCTTGGCTCCCTTTCTGCCCTTGACAGAGCAGATGGAGAGGCAGAGTCTGGCTGCGCGGGGTATGTCTGGGATGTACATATCATAGGTAAGCCATTCATTCCACCTGTTGAAGAGAACCAGAAACTCAAATATGGCCCTCAGAACAAGCAACAACCACAGCATACTGATGTGCTGCCAGAGATGATTGCAAAGTGAATGTTAAAAGAACTTACAATGCAATTACATAGGCTGAGTTGAGACAGTATTTCCATCAAAACTTATTAAATGACAAGCAGCAAAAAATACATCAGTGAAAAATTGCTTTAATATAAAGACTTTACTACCAGGTACAAGGTCTAAAGGCAGTATTCTCTATTCTCCCATCTCTCCAAGGGGGAAATAAAGGAAACCGAGAGAGGACCAGACTTGGGTTTAACAGTAATGCGATACAGCAGCTTAGTGTTACTAGCCAACACTAAACTGTTAGCTTTACCCTCCTGCCTAAGATTACTGAAAGTAATTGAGCAGACTAGGTAAACTGTCTACAGCATTATTTCTGTAATATAAAGAAAAAGTGATTTAAAGTGGTTTTTATGTCCATTATTGGGTACCTTAGTTAATTAAATTAGTTTTTGCTATTCATTGTTGTAATTACTGTCTCCTTTGTTGTGTGTTTGAGCACTTTGCAATGGTTAAATGAAAGCAAATAAAATGATTACCCTTAATAGGGAGTCCTGCATTCAAGGGCCACTGTTTGAATTTATAGGTATTGTAATGAAGTGGACATTCACCTGGGGTTCGAGCAGGGTACCCTCTGTGTGTTGACATTGTCACACATTTGTTCACCTCCATGGTAGATGCCCGTTCTAACATATATCTGTAAGTAGACATAAAAAGGAAAATTTAACACAAGTAAAAAAAAAAAAAAAAAGTCAATAAAAATGTGATACATCATTACTACAAAATTGTTAAGATTTTGGCTTTTTGGACAGCTAATCTCAGACTTAACCTAAACAATTAATCCTTTGTGACATCTGCCATGTTAAATTATATATATATATATATATATATATACACACACACACACACACACACACTTTTTTTATGGATCTGCAAAAAAACAATAAGCACTAATCACAATAACTGTTACTGAATTTGACTGATCTCCATTGAAACTTGTATATTTCTCTAAGTGCTTTGCATCTCCACCTTGTCTATGTCCCGTATATTGACGTTAACATAGGTGGCACAGAGGATTCGTATTCGCAGAGTTCCGTTGATGGTCCACAGCGACTTGGCAGCTGCCTCTCCATTCATGTAGGACGTTGCCGTAGAGATGCGTCGAGAGTATGAGGGCATGACAAAGTTATCTGTAGGCAACTGGGTGTACAGGCTGTCTTTTGCCATTAGCATCAGGTTAGGCATCCTGCCCAGCATGATGCAACTGCGGATATACTAGAGGGAGACAGAAAGAGGGAATGACACAGAGGAGGACAGTTTGAACGACAGTACACAGAGCTGCTAGAGTTACACCATGCCCAAGTGTAATCAATGATACCAATTGGTCATTTTACAACAGCTGCTCAGAGACTGTAGCACAAATAGTGACACTAAGTGTATCTTCTACTTTGATTTGTCTGACAAGAAATGCCTCCAAACTCTGAGCAAGAGCTTAGATCCCTGTTCACAAGGGAACTGTTTTAGTGTTTCAATAAAAGTAATGAAAGTCAGGGCTGTGCTCACATATTAATAGGTCACAATAAATACAGAAAATGGATGGAAAAATGGATCATGCTATGTCCTGATGCAGATTTATTAAAAATGCCTGGATAAACTGAGCTGCATCCAGCAAATAAGCTGAAGACATTAATTAAGCAATATTGATAAAAAATGTAACAATATTTTTATACTCCTTTTCAATCTTAGAACATATTTTGATGGGTTCTTGTGCCGACAGCCACCAATTATTGCAACTAATTATTTTCTTTGAACCATAAAACTTAAGTCTTCCCGACTCTTAATTAATTCAAATGTTTGGTACAAAACTGAATTTAAAAAGTAGACAGGAGTTACCTGTAGGAACATTTTTCATGATTTTTAATGCCATTTAAGGTCTAAATTTTCACTGTTGAAACATTTTCTTGTATATGCCCCAAAAATTGTATGTCCCCTGTTCTGTAAAAGATAATTGTGTACTTTTCCAGCAGGTACTGTGACTTGCACAGGTGAAACATATTCTAACATGACTGAAAAAGTCTGCTGTGCTCATTATGTTTCTGTTAATGTTTTCTGCCACCACACTGCCCACGGCTGATTAGTAATTAAACAGAACCAAAGATGATACCACGGCTCCCTTTCACCTTGGACACATATACTCAGACAGACTGACACATAGTGTTGGTAGGCTTCATTCAATACCACACATGCTCAAAGACACAAATGCACACACACTCGCGCACACACACAGACACACCAGGTACCTATACCATATAAGCACCCCCTGGATGGTAAGCACACCAGTGTTAATAGATTTAGACACATGTAGGTCTTCTACTGTCTACTAATTTTAGACTCAGCACACTGTGTGCCTATGTATAATAGAGCTTTTACAGGTATTGGTATTTGTATGATCAGATATTAGTCTCCTTCTGTACCACAATCTCATATTTGTTGTATTTTGTCAAATTTACCTTTTTTTATACAAAATCCTGATTTTTCTATTTTCAAACACACAAGTTAATTCAGCTGTTAAAACTTTGCATTTTCTTTCGCAGAAATTACCCTTGTAAAAAAATATATATAAATAAATAAATAAAAATATGACAGTGATATCAAAACAGTCGACTAAGAAACTCTCTATTTTTCCCTGTCAAACTTCCTGTTTACTTAAGCTGTACTGCAGAATCATTTCCCCTGTGTCTCTGCTTCTTATCCTACCTCCTTGGCTCCCTTTCTGCCCTTGACAGAGCAGATGGAGAGGCAGAGTCTGGCTGCGCGGGGTATGTCTGGGATGTACATATCATAGGTAAGCCATTCATTCCACCTGTTGAAGAGAACCAGAAACTCAAATATGGCCCTCAGAACAAGCAACAACCACAGCATACTGATGTGCTGCCAGAGATGATTGCAAAGTGAATGTTAAAAGAACTTACAATGCAATTACATAGGCTGAGTTGAGACAGTATTTCCATCAAAACTTATTAAATGACAAGCAGCAAAAAATACATCAGTGAAAAATTGCTTTAATATAAAGACTTTACTACCAGGTACAAGGTCTAAAGGCAGTATTCTCTATTCTCCCATCTCTCCAAGGGGGAAATAAAGGAAACCGAGAGAGGACCAGACTTGGGTTTAACAGTAATGCGATACAGCAGCTTAGTGTTACTAGCCAACACTAAACTGTTAGCTTTACCCTCCTGCCTAAGATTACTGAAAGTAATTGAGCAGACTAGGTAAACTGTCTACAGCATTATTTCTGTAATATAAAGAAAAAGTGATTTAAAGTGGTTTTTATGTCCATTATTGGGTACCTTAGTTAATTAAATTAGTTTTTGCTATTCATTGTTGTAATTACTGTCTCCTTTGTTGTGTGTTTGAGCACTTTGCAATGGTTAAATGAAAGCAAATAAAATGATTACCCTTAATAGGGAGTCCTGCATTCAAGGGCCACTGTTTGAATTTATAGGTATTGTAATGAAGTGGACATTCACCTGGGGTTCGAGCAGGGTACCCTCTGTGTGTTGACATTGTCACACATTTGTTCACCTCCATGGTAGATGCCCGTTCTAACATATATCTGTAAGTAGACATAAAAAGGAAAATTTAACACAAGTAAAAAAAAAAAAAAAAAGTCAATAAAAATGTGATACATCATTACTACAAAATTGTTAAGATTTTGGCTTTTTGGACAGCTAATCTCAGACTTAACCTAAACAATTAATCCTTTGTGACATCTGCCATGTTAAATTATATATATATATATATATATATATACACACACACACACACACACACACTTTTTTTATGGATCTGCAAAAAAACAATAAGCACTAATCACAATAACTGTTACTGAATTTGACTGATCTCCATTGAAACTTGTATATTTCTCTAAGTGCTTTGCATCTCCACCTTGTCTATGTCCCGTATATTGACGTTAACATAGGTGGCACAGAGGATTCGTATTCGCAGAGTTCCGTTGATGGTCCACAGCGACTTGGCAGCTGCCTCTCCATTCATGTAGGACGTTGCCGTAGAGATGCGTCGAGAGTATGAGGGCATGACAAAGTTATCTGTAGGCAACTGGGTGTACAGGCTGTCTTTTGCCATTAGCATCAGGTTAGGCATCCTGCCCAGCATGATGCAACTGCGGATATACTAGAGGGAGACAGAAAGAGGGAATGACACAGAGGAGGACAGTTTGAACGACAGTACACAGAGCTGCTAGAGTTACACCATGCCCAAGTGTAATCAATGATACCAATTGGTCATTTTACAACAGCTGCTCAGAGACTGTAGCACAAATAGTGACACTAAGTGTATCTTCTACTTTGATTTGTCTGACAAGAAATGCCTCCAAACTCTGAGCAAGAGCTTAGATCCCTGTTCACAAGGGAACTGTTTTAGTGTTTCAATAAAAGTAATGAAAGTCAGGGCTGTGCTCACATATTAATAGGTCACAATAAATACAGAAAATGGATGGAAAAATGGATCATGCTATGTCCTGATGCAGATTTATTAAAAATGCCTGGATAAACTGAGCTGCATCCAGCAAATAAGCTGAAGACATTAATTAAGCAATATTGATAAAAAATGTAACAATATTTTTATACTCCTTTTCAATCTTAGAACATATTTTGATGGGTTCTTGTGCCGACAGCCACCAATTATTGCAACTAATTATTTTCTTTGAACCATAAAACTTAAGTCTTCCCGACTCTTAATTAATTCAAATGTTTGGTACAAAACTGAATTTAAAAAGTAGACAGGAGTTACCTGTAGGAACATTTTTCATGATTTTTAATGCCATTTAAGGTCTAAATTTTCACTGTTGAAACATTTTCTTGTATATGCCCCAAAAATTGTATGTCCCCTGTTCTGTAAAAGATAATTGTGTACTTTTCCAGCAGGTACTGTGACTTGCACAGGTGAAACATATTCTAACATGACTGAAAAAGTCTGCTGTGCTCATTATGTTTCTGTTAATGTTTTCTGCCACCACACTGCCCACGGCTGATTAGTAATTAAACAGAACCAAAGATGATACCACGGCTCCCCTCCACCTTGGACACATATACTCAGACAGACAGACACATAGCGTAGGGGTGCTACATGTGCCAATACTAATGCTAAAAGACACAAAAACACACACACTCTCACAGAAAAAGCAACTAACTAATACCTGTCTATATGTCTCTTACCTTATACTGGCTGATTGGGTACTTTTCCAGCAGGTACTCATCACAGCCACAAACTTTGAGGATGTATTTACCCTGATATTCCTGAACACACATTTTGAGCTGCTCTGGGGACAGCAGCATGCTGCGTGTCTTCTTACGAATGGCCTCTGCTATCACCTTTTGGACAAGATACATGTAGACAGCATACATTAGACTTTAGTAAGGCTTGTAGTGACACTCAGCTATGGCCAGTGTTGCACACACTCTCTCTAGCCCACGACTTGTTTTATGTCTGCCTGTGTTATTTTTTCTTTCTTCGCTCTGCCTCTCTGCCTCACTTTCAAGTCCCCTTCAGGCATGGAAAGTTAATACATGTGACTGGTCTACTATAACATCGTAATCAACAAGTGTGTTGTGAACATTGAAAGTACAAGCGTGAAATACCCATTTTTAAAATTTAATTACTGATTTTGCGCTACAATTCAGCTCCTTTCTGTTAATCTCTCATTCATCTTGGTAAGCAGAGGAGGTGAGCAGGGGAAGTAAGAAGCAGAAGCAAGTATCAGCTGAAGCAACATGCTAATTTGTGAACAAATATAAAGAAAGCTTGTTTAATTATTGTGAACATTTATACTTTTGCCTTTGAAAGCTATCCTGTGATTAACAGTATTTTATCACTATTCTACTGGATTGCTTCTCAGCTGTTTACAGAAACCAGTCAAGTAAATAAAAACATTTTTTTCTCAAAGCTTGGTTGTTTGCTTAGTTGTCCTATTTAAAAGCTTAACTGAATGCAGTTTTGTTTTAAGGCAATAGATAAAACTTTGACCACAGAAAATAAAATTTTTAGCGGACATTCGACTTTAAATGCTTTTTATTTTTGTGGACTTTAGAATTATGATATTTTGGTTGTTTTTGTAAAAGTCTTGGAATATAAAGACATTCTGCAAAGATATTTTGTGTTTTTGTTGTTTTTGACTGCGTTACATTTTTGTGTAAAGTTTATTTGAACATTTAAAAACAAAAAAAAATAATGTCTTAACTTTTGAATTTTACTTATTTATTCATTAAATTACTGACTTGTTCTCCATAGGGAACAATCTCAAACACAGAAATGATCTAGAAAAAATTTAAACTACATACAGTGTATATGTCTGCCTCACATGAACCATATATGCTTTGACTTTATATGTGATACAACTATACATCCCTATATTATGTGCTTATTTCATGTACCTCATCACATTGAAATTTAATGTCAAAATTTATTGTCTTAGGGCCTTTGTGTACATAGCATCTTTTTCAGTCGTTCCCACTGAGCAGAGAGCATTTCCTACAGTATGCATCCATCTACAGACTAAGTGCAGCACCAGTGTCTTCTTTTCATACCATTTCAGCTTTTTAATGTGGCTGCTTAGAGCGTTGGAAGTTGAAAATCTCTAACTCTCTAGAAAGGCAATAATGTTGTCAATGTCACTTCTTTTAGGCCACCAATCATATAAGATGAGGCAGCTCATCATCTTTCACCCAAGTAACCAAGAAAATGGAGGAGAAGCTTATTCTTGCCCTGCCTGTCTCTCCGCTTTATATTTCAAATGGAAATTATCATAATAGAGACAGAAAAGCTTATTTGTGGGAGCAGATGGTCCAGAAATTGAATGCTGAGCTTGTTGTTTGCTGCATAGTCAATGATTCATGCACATATATCCAAGACTGCTCATGATCAATTCATTGTCTTTTTAATGTGCAAGTGCAAATGTGAATATTCACCCCACCTGTTCAGGCACACAGTCGTGGTTGATCTTCAGTGTGTACTTTTGTTTGTCGTTGTTTGGAGAAACAATCACCCAAATCACAACAATAATCTGACCTATAAAAAGAGAGAGACAGAAAAAAGAATGAACATGGAGACTGAGGAAAATGGATCAATAAATCTAATTTTACTCGAGGGGCATTTGGGAAACAATAACAAGCCTTTAATCATTTTGAAGTCTGAGAGCATTATACTGAGTGCTGTGCATCCTTTCTAAGTATTTTTTTAAAACAAAGGCATCACACTAATAGCACTCCAATCAATTTATTGATCACCATGCTCATTATTGTGGTTGCTATCCAAAGTAAAAGCTGGCTAGCAGCAACAAAATATTGATGGGATACAGAAATGTTCACACCTCACCGCTTGTAAGCATCCTGTTACATGTAAGTGCTTTGTTGGTGTTTTATTTTCTTCAAATCAATATAAATGCTTTTTATTAAACAAGAAACAAAAAAAAAACATTTATATATCCAAAGAATCTTTTTTCCTTGTCCCTGTGATACTGGTTAGATTCCAAACTCAGCAAAAAAATAGACCAAAGCTGTTGCTTACCTTTGTCCAGTTTGCTATAGATGTGTTTGGGAAGTTCCTGTGTGGATTCTACATTGGGCGGATAGACATACAGCGCTCTACTGTGGGGCCCATTGGCATCTCTTAGCTCCACAGAGTCTTTGCAAACATTCAGGATGTTTCTTCTAAAGTCCTGAACCTCAGGGTCCTTCACAAGGTCAAACTCACAGACAGGCATACCAATGGCGAAACCTGACAGAATAGACAGCAGATGGGGGGAGATTGTTTTTCATGGTCTAAATTTTGCCTACATTTGTTTAGAGACTCTGAAAACAGAGGTTTTTTAAACATTTGTTAAGTAATTTTAACATAACGTCCCAAAACATCCATCCATCCATCCATCTTCTTCCGCTTATCCGGGGTCGGGTCGCGGGGGCAACAGCCTAAGCAGGGAAGCCCAGACTTCCCTCACCCCAGCTACTTCATCCAGCTCTTCTCGGGGGACCCCGAGACGTTCCCAGGCCAGCCGAGAGACATAGTCTCTCCAGCGTGTCCTGGGTCTGCCCCGGGGTCT
>JAPZDZ010000021.1:6140008-6150030 GCA_029783805.1 Acanthurus tennentii
TGCAGTAAAATGTTCTGTCTCATTGTATCTGGCTTGCACTGTTCTTACGTTATTCTTATAGACAATCCAAAAAGTTGCACTAACTGCATTACATAAGCTTGTGCGTGTTTTCTACATTCTTTTTAGTCCTATCATAACTCTCTTAACTATCTAACTTGTCCTTTTAGTTCCCTGCAAAGCGAGACATATCGAGGCAGTGATGGACTGCTACACGCAGACGGCTCTGGTGCACTGGCACCCAAGTGATGGAGCTTTAATGTACATGGTCACGGCCACAACTGCCTCAGGCCACAACGTCACCTGTGAGACCAACAGCACCCAGTGTGATCTTGAAGGGCTGCTCTGTGGCCGGAGCTACTCTGTGGTTGTCCGGGCTGTGGGACAGACCTGCAGCAGCGTTGTTCACATGACAGGACAGCTGACCACTGGTGAGTAACAGCACACAGGCTTAGCAGAGCTACACACATTTGCGGTCTCCCTCCACTCCATGTTGTGTTTTGCTTGTGTGGAGTTTGAGTTTGAGTGTATACAGGAGCATTATTTTGTGATATTACAAGTAGCTCTGAATCCAATAATGATTTAACATTGAATTTGCCAATCACATAAGTGAGACAAGGAAAACTTACAATCACATACATTGAGATTCAACTTCTGAGTGAATGTGAGACATCTTACTTAAAGTTTTGAAGTGAGAAAATTGAATGTGCATGATGACTCTGGATTTTTCAGTGGGGAGAAGAAGAAGAGACTTATTTTTTATCTAAAAAGCCATGTCAGATGCACAAACATGTAAAAAATGTAGGTTTTGAAAACATGTCTCTGCTTTGTAGGACTAGAAAAAAGACAACAGCTATCATAAAAGGTGCAGACAATCTGTGTCCATTATGATGTCATAAACATCATATGTTCTTTAAAAATATAAAAAATCTGCAAATGCAGTCAGTTAGGTCAATTATTGGTCCATCTCTTCCTTCCAATTTTCCAATTAAAAAGAATGAGTACGACACATTCTCACCTATGTTGTAATATTTTTTCGTAGTTGTTACATTAACTATGTGTTTGTTTATCATCACAGAAACTTACCAACCACATTGTTGTATTTACTCCTCAAAACTCCATCCTCTCTTCCAGAGCCGTGCATCCCTGAGCACATCAGCACTCAGTATAGCCTGACCATCGGCCAGGTGCTCTGGGACATGACCCAAGGTGCTGAATACTACAAAGTTGAAGGGGTGACAGAGCAGGGCCTGATGGTGTCTTGCACCACCAATGACACCTACTGTGCCCTGTACAACATGATGTGTGGCCAAATGTACAACGTCAGCGTCACGGCTTACAATTACGTGTGCAAAGGCTTGTCCACATCAACTGAGGCAGTCACAATAATGACAGGTTAAAAAATCCTTTTTTATTCCTCATTTGTACTCTTACAGTATTTTTCTTTGTACCTACCAGTTTGGTGATTATGTCACTCTCAGTGAGATGAACTTTTATGATCATTTAAATGTTAAATAAAAAAATACCAAACTTTCTCTTATTACAGTCTCTGAATTGTAAGACAACGCTGCTTTTCTCTTTTCTAAATGATAGTAAACTTAACAACAATTGGTTTGGTCTACAAAATGAGACATTTTAGAGCTTCAGTTAGGAAAATGTGAAAAAAAAGGAAGATTCAAAACAAGATTCTATCTTGCAGCAGTGATAAAAGATATTTTTAACATTTATTTTGCCTTCCTCAACCTGTTCTGCTCCTTCTCTGTCTTCAGAGCCTTGCCCTCCCAACAACGTGGAGGCCAGTGTGCGGTGTAAGACCGACATGGGAACTGTGTCGTGGGAGGCCAGTTTTGGTGCAGTGGGGTATGAGGCTCATCTCGCTGGCCGCGATGGCCACTCACTGTCCTGCTACACTAACGGCACTTTCTGTTCTGTGGAAGGCCTCCACTGTGGAATTGTCTATTACACTAACGTCATTGCTATTGGGGAGACACTCAACAGCAGCGCCTCACTGACTGTCCTGCTGGTCTCAGGTATGGTGTGCTTAAACTTAAAAGTTTAAAATCTTCTGTGCCTTTAACCAGTTCTACATTAAAACTTTATGACAGGTATTTCCAGTAAAATAACAGTGGACAATATGAAAATATATTGAGAGTCTATCTCTGTCAGTTGTCAGTACATATTCTGTTTTTATGCCTGTTTGTCAGTGACAGTCATGGTCAGACTCATTATGTTTTCAAGTTGTTCATTAGTTTGTCTATCTAAGTTCTTGTAAACCCAATATCTCAAGAGCACTTTTAGGAAATTTCTTTAAATTAAGACCAAATCTCATTTGGACTCAAGGATGAACTGACTAGAAGTTGGTGGTCAAAGGTCAAAGGTTATGGTCACTGTGACCTCACAAAACCCTTTTGGGCATTAGTCAATAAGTCAATGTGCTAATTATGACAACATTTTCCACAAATGTCTTTAAGTACTAAAGCCATGAAGTAATAGCACTTTTTATTCAAATGGTCAAATGTCAATAAAACACATTCATGTCCCCTATGACTGTCTGTCTCCAGCTCCCTGTGCAGCTGGAAATGTTGCAGCCATGATGGATTGCTACAACAACACAGCCGAGGTCTCCTGGTGGTCAGCCAGAGGAGCAGATTCCTACATGGTGACTGCTGTAGCAGCAGATGGCCACTGGGC
Organism: Acanthurus tennentii; assembly: GCA_029783805.1. NCBI lineage: Eukaryota > Metazoa > Chordata > Actinopteri > Acanthuriformes > Acanthuridae > Acanthurus > Acanthurus tennentii. The sequence goes on from JAPZDZ010000021.1 coordinate 6,142,697, forward strand.
TTTGTGTGAGACCGATGAGCAGCAGTGTGATTTGACAGAGCTGCAATGTGGTCAGATGTATAACATCAGCCTAACGACCATCAGTGACCACTGCTCGACTGAGACACACACTAATGTCACCTTTAAAACACGTGAGTTGAGCAACATCTCATCCCAGAGTAGCTGAATGAAAGTGATCAGTGGCTTTAATGTTGCACTGTTTTTTTAATTAGTTTTTCTTTAAAGAGAACATTGATTCTGGATTCTCGGATAATGAAAATTCCTCTTAAATATGTTGATACTCAACTCATCTAAACGTGTTGTCCAGAGCCCTGTAAACCTATGCGTGTTGGAGTGGACCTGCAGTGTGGGACAAGTACAGCTAACATGTACTGGGAGGAAAGAGAGGGGGTTGAGCTCTATGTAGCTACTGCCACCTACAGCATGGGAATGATTCTGCAGTGCAACTCCACCAACTCCACCTGCCAGTTCTCCAACTTGCACTGCGGGGAAACCTACGAGTTTTCTGTAACTGCACACAGTAACATGTGCTCCAGTGAAACCAGCAGCACTGTGGAGATTCAGACAGGTGGGGCTCACAATCACCAACCCATTACTGAGTTACGAAAGCAACTGACGAAAAGAGGGTTTGAGTTTGTTTCTTTGTAGTTAGTAATTCAGCATATTAAAATATTTAGTGAATAAAAAATCTCTAATTTCAAATGCAAAAGAACAAGAAGGAAAAAATGAAATGTTTTTAAAGGTTTGCAAATTTTCTCAGGAACATCTTCATTTCACTGAAGCCAAAATACCCAGGTGTTATATACATTATTGCAATTTTATGTTAAAGAATCCCCTACTTCCATATTTTCTTCACTGACATTGAGTATTTATTGTATTTCTTCATCATTTCAAATTACACAAACTATTACCACAAATTGACCTCTTCAAGCTCTTAAAACATGAAGATTTGTTTTTCTCTATGCATCAGTGACCATAAAACTTACACAATAAACTTACACATCCAAATTATGACCTTTTGTTGTAGACTGTTGTACAAAACAAACAGCTTAAATACGATGGCCGAGTCTTTAAGAAACTAATGGACACTTGTTACTATTTTATTAACAAATGATTCATTTATGAAAAGAAAATAGTTATTAGCTGAGCATTTTTATAGCAGCAATACAAAAAAACAAAACAAAACAAAACAAAAATTAACCAAGGACCTTTTGTCATGTTTGTGTATGACTCCTCCTTTCCCAGAACCCTGCCAGCCTACTGGCCTTACTGTCACTGGGTCATGTGACAACGACACCGTGGTGTTGGACTGGTTGGCAGCTAAAGGGGCATCAGATTATGTAGTGACGGCCACAGGAGACCTGGGATACGTCACACAGTTCCAAACAAATGAGACAACAGTAGAGGCTGAGCTGCCTTGCGGACAGCTGTTTACCTTCGCTGTGACGGCTAAGGATTATCAGTGTGACAGCGCTGCCAGTCTGCCTGAAGAGTTCAAGACCGGTAAGAATTTCATTTATATTTAAACTGATGTGGCGTGCAGTAGAGTAAATTTAGGATCAATGACACACTGTCTCCTCAGGTCCCTGTGTGCCTGGGTATGTACAGAGCATGTCACACTGTGAGAACAATATGGCCACAGCCAGCTGGGCCAAGAGCGATGGGGCCGAGTCCTACTTGGCCATCGCGGTGGGACAGGACGGCCACACCCACATGTGCACCACAAACACATCCAGCTGCACCTGGGATGACCTGCACTGTGGCGAGAAATACACCGTTCATGTCGTTGCCAATGACTACCTGTGCAGCAGCATGCCTAGCGACAGCACTATGATACGAATGGGTAAGAAGCCTTTGTGCTACATCACGAGAAATTTTTAATAGGACAGAACAAGGCATAAGGTAGAAATACTTACAGCTCAGAGAAATTTTAGACATTTTTTGCAAATTATTTGTAGACCCACTCATAGTCAAACTTTTGTTCTCCTTTTTTAGCCCCGTGTGTTCCTCAAGACTTGAAATCATCTCTGAACTGCACTACAAAGGTGAATATTTGACTTACTTCTTTCTTCTTTTTTTAAAAAAACCCTAATTTTCTGAAGTTCCTCCTTATAAAAATATGATGAACTACTCTGCCCTGTTATGCACTTTGGTTTTGAACAGGGTTATACAAGCTAAATTTTATTGATCTCATCATTACTAGTAGTATTAGTAATAACAGGATTCAAACTTGACTGTCCCCTGTTTCAAAGGTGGGATCGTTGACCTGGAATGCCAGTGAAACTGCTGAGTTTTACATTGTGACAGCAGAGACCAACAGTGGCCACAAAGTTCAGCTCAGCACCAACGATACCTCTACCTTTATTTCTGAGTTCCTGTGTGGCGAGGAGTACTTCCTGTCTGTTCAGGCGGTGGACTCTGTATGCAGAAGCCTCCCCAGTCAGCCTTCAAAGCTCCATTCAGGTAGATTTCTATTCCATACATCATGAAACACTGGTTGTCTAACAAGTTTGTAACTGATGTTTTTCTCTAAAAACTCCACACTGATGACCCAAAGTTAAGGTAAAGTAGGCACAGGTATTACATTGTGCAGCTTCTGTGTAGACAAGTGATTAACACCTGACACCTGCCCTCCTTTCAATGCCATCCATTTGTCATTCATTCCATTCTCCTTCTTTCCCTCAGAGCCCTGCCCCCCCACCAATGTCTCAAGCTTCATGAACTGTCTCTCTAACATTGCTGTGGTGTCATGGACCGGTTCTGCTGGGGCAAAGTATTACACTGCCACAGTGATGTCGGAAGATGGCCAATCAGTGAGCTGCTGGTCTGACAGCGAGCAGTGTGGCATGCCCAATGTCCAGTGTGGACAGAACTACACAGTGACGGTCATCGCCACGAACGATAACTGTAACTCTGACCCCAGTGAGGCTGACACACTGCTGTCAGGTGAGAGGTTCAGGACAATTATGTTATTTTATTCTCTAGACTTCTTTAATTCATTATTGATTGTTTTCTAAGCTCAGTTCACTCGATTTTATCAGACACCTTTAAATTGAAGGCTTGGTATTTCTGAGGCTTGTTTCAATCATCTCAAACATTCTGTCACTACAAGATAAAATGACTAAACCTACCACAAACTCCTTTCCATGTCTTTCTCCAGTGCCTTGTGTTCCTACTGATGTGGATGTGAAGATAGACTGCTCTAAAAATCAGGCTACTGTGTCTTGGAGTGAAAGCTGGGGGGCTTTATCCTACAAAGTGACAGTGAAGAGCACACAGGGAGCCATGTTCCTCTGTGAGAGCGCAGACCTCATGTGTACCGTGACCAACCTTACCTGTGGCCAGACCTACTCTGTCCAAGTGGTGGCACAGGATGATATTTGCTCGAGTTTACCAAGCCCAGCTACAATGTTTAAATCAGGTAAAAACAATTGAATGGCCTTTAACCTCTTTGAGATGCCATTATATTCAACCTAACTGTTTCCAACATGGGTCAAGTGTAACTACAGATCTACTTTTCATCCCTCCCTCTCTCAGTTCCCTGCACACCTAACATTGGCTCAGTGGTTCTTGACTGCTTCACCAACTCCGCCCTCTTGGACTGGGCCTATGCTGAGGGTGCCATGAGCTACACTGCAACAGCTCGGTCCTCTAGCGGCCATGTCTCCACCTGCAGCTCCAACTTAACCAACTGTGAGATGCAGGGCCTAAAGTGTGGCCAGACCTATGATTTGATGACTGTGGCCTCAAATGAACACTGCAGCAGCCCTCCAAGCACCAAATTGCAGGTGGAGTCAGGTGAGCTTTTAAAAATCCCGCCTTCAGTTACCTAATTTTGGTGTTTTAAAATCAGCTGAAAATCTTGAAATACTGACCTTTATATTGATTTGAACTTGTTGCTGTAGTGGCAACATCAAGTGTTTACTTAATAATTTTAAATCACTGTTAAGTGTTACTTCAGGAGCAAAAAAGCCAGAGATCGATATTTCCTTCATATTTTCCCCTCAAGCAGTGTTTCTTTGGTGTGTTGACAAAACAGCTCAAAAAGCATCAGAAAACAAGAAGATGGGGGAACGTTTTATTTTAAAAATCTAAATATGGATGCAAACATTATTTTAATCAACTATTTATTTTTCTGTTTTCACTTTGATGAAAGGTGGCATCGGTAACTTTGTTTTCTCTCCTTTTCTTTTCATCCCTTTATGTCTCTTGAACCAAGAAGTAATTTGTTCATAAAGTAAAAGAGAAGTCCTTTTGCAGCAGGAAAAAACATAACTTTGTAATATTTGTTCAATCAAAATCCAAATGAAAGTCAGTTCAAACATGAAATCCACACACCTGGCTGAATACACAACTAGCAACTGACATTTTTACTCTCCTCCTCCAGTTCCTTGTCCTCCTGAAGACGTTAAGTCTGTGCTGGACTGCTCGACCAACGTAGCAAATGTGATGTGGCACCCTCAGGGAGGGGCTGATTTCTACATCGTCCAAGCTTTGGGGATTGAAGAACATGAATCTGGTTGTGAAACAGACTCAGAGTCCTGTCTCCTCTCAGACCTCAAGTGTGGCTTCACCTATAACATCAGCGTACTTGCCATTAACAGTGTGTGCAATGTCTCACAGAGTAGGATTACTCAGCTAAAAACAGGTAAGGATGACAAAACGGATTTAACAATGTTGAGGCTCAGCAGCATGATGGACGTCTAGACAATTAAATCAGGCTAACACTGTAACACTGAGACATTTAGTAACGTTTTAGAATTTTGGAAATATTCAGCTCAGGGAAGGAGAGGGAAAATAAAATAAAATACTTTGTCTATCAGAAAAAAAGAGAACTAATATTACTATATTGCTCTCACTGTTTGTGATTGTAAACACACCTGAAAATTAAAAAAATTTCATGGAAGTGATTTTGACATTTGAGTTTGTGGTTTCTCTGTCAGAATCTGTATTTTTCTAGTAACTGTCACTGATGGTTGTCCATTTGTATGTAAAAATTATTAGGCCTATATTGATCCTGATTCACTGATCAAAATGAGTATATCTCTGTTTGTGTTTGCGCAGTGCCCTGTGTGCCGCAGCAGGTGGAGGCCCGGGTGGATTGTGGGTCAGGGTCTGTGGCGGTCTCCTGGGAGCCCAGCAAAGGGGCATCATCATACACCACAGTTGCCCAGGGCAACGCCGGCTACGCATCAACGTGCAACAACAGCGAGACAACGTGCCTGCTGAGTGACCTGCTGTGTGGCCTCAACTACTCCATCACTGTCAGTGCTTCAGACGAGATGTGCAGCAGCGCTGGAAGCTCTGCTGTGGAGCTCAACACAGGTGGAGTCAAGATTTAATGATCGTCATGTTAATGTGCCACTTTTCTTAGACATCGATCCTGATAAGCAGCATTCAGTGCAGATGGTGGGCACGGTAAGTTAAAGCATGCTGACTTTATTTACACTTGTGTTTGTGTTTGTGTGTGTGTGTGTCTGTAGTGCCGTGCGCACCAGCGAAAGTAATGGCAGAGATGGTGTGCAGTAATGACACAGGCATTGTGTCGTGGGAAGAAGGAGAGGGTGTGTCCTCTTACAAGGTACAAGCATTTGGGCCTGATGGTCACAACATCATGTGCAACAGCACCGCAACCAGTTGCCAGCTACCCAGCATGCATTGTGGCCAACGCTACAACCTGACAGTTACAGCTTTGGATGGACAGTGTGACAACAGCCACACCTACCTCAATCTGCAGTCAGGTAGGTATTAGGTCATTTATTTTGTCTATCCAAAGAAAAAAAAGAAAAAAATATGGTATGGGATGGTGGTATGTAATAATCCTCAGTCAAACCTTTTTTCTCCTCATTCTTTTACAGCCCTTTATTTAGTACATTGAGATTTGATTTACACACAACATTTGAAGACTTTAAGTTGTGTCAGATTAAGTGCATACAATAGAAAGAGAAATTAAATAAAAGACATTAAGCTGTATGGTGTCTTTTTTAAAGACTTCGGCACCGATCCTTTTTTACGAGCACAGGTAAAAAAATACAACCCACTGTAACAACAAGTACTATTCTCTTTTTTATTTAGTTAAACTGGCGGAGGAGGATTTTGATTTTGAGTTTTTCCTCTTTTTAAAATTCATTCACTTGTAGTGTTGATATGTGAATTATCTTATTTGTGTCAAATAAACCATAAACTGTCTCACCTTCTCCTTCCGTCTACTTTCTCCTTCTGTCTGTCCTCCAGTGCCTTGCAAGCCAACCAACGTCAAGGCTTCCCTGCAGTGCCACTCACACACTGCTGCAGTGACATGGGAGCGAGCCAGCGGAGCGCACTCCTACCTCGCAGTGGGTGTTACCACAGATGGAAGTCACCAAACTCAATGTAACAACAGCATGACCTTCTGTGACCTGAGCGACCTGCAGTGTGGACAGACCTACAATGTGAGCGTGTTCAGTCAGGATGAGTCCTGCTCCAGTGTGGAGAGCCACAAGGCTTATGTGCGGACAGGTAGAGCCAACATGAGGGACCATACATGAACACATTGTCAACGCTTGTTGTGACTATTTACAGATAGTAATTGCAGTTTTCTTTTTCATTGTTGCTGGTTATAAAAGTGCATTTCTCCAGTGTAAATTTTCATTAAAATATTTCTCTTACCTCAGTGTTCCCTAACACAGAAATATCCTGGATAGTTTAACTTTAATGACCATATTTCTTAAAAAAATGGTCAGGGTCTTTCTTTACTTTAACCTCACTCCAATGTATCAGACATGTATTTGAAACAGGCATAATTAGTGACTAAATTAGGCTAATGACAGGCCTTTATTTCCAGTTTGTTATCACAAACCCAACACATTTAATATCGGTTTCAAAATAAAAGCCCTCTAGAATTTTTGTGGACAGAATCTCTTCATTAGCACTAACGTGAAAAATCTGGTGACTTACACTGTTTCATTATAGCACTTTAAATGTAGCTACTGTCATCTTGTGGCACACATAGTTGACTGACACACACACATCTACCATCTCTTTCTCCTCCTCAGCCCCCTGCGCACCCCAGGATGTGGCTGTTGATGTACAGTGTGCTGATGGTGCGATGACTGTGTCCTGGTCCCCCAACCCTGATGCCCAGTATTTCCATGTGGCAGCAGTGAGCAACACTGGGGCGAGACTCTACTGTAACTCCACTGATACTAACTGCACCTTAAACAATCTGCCATGTGGACAGAACTACAGCGTCACTGTGCTGTCTGTGAGGGATGGCTGTGAGAGTAAGACGAGCGCTGTGGTACAGACTTCCTCAGGTACATTTCAAGCAGCTACCTATTTTTAAAAAAATCATA
>JAPZDZ010000021.1:6179510-6191180 GCA_029783805.1 Acanthurus tennentii
TAGTACCTGGCTGAGGATGATTTCAAACAGTGCCTTAACATGTGGAAATCTGATTGGCAAACACACACTAGGCTTGCATAATTCTGTATTGTTTGGCTCCCACGAAACTTCCTTGAGTCTGACAGAACACAGCACTGACAGATGCCTGTACCACATCTACAGCAGCATTTTTGGAACAGCTCCCAAGCAAAAACAGTTAACAGCAGATTTGATGTCATTACTGTGACACTGACACAGAATGACTTTTAAGGATTTTTAAGGTATGTCGCAGTAGAGATGAGGGCATGATTCAACAGAGGTCATTTAGGGTTGAAGGGCTGATAACGTGAACATTGTTGTTTTGTTATTCACCCCCAATCAAGTGAACTACGAGTCAACTGCCACCAATCATGACTGACGTCAGTATGAACTGCAAACCGAAGTCGATTCAGCACCATATTAAAGTTTCATGATAGTGTTTTAACTTACGTTTTAAAACAAGGATCTCCTGACATGAGCTGTGTACTGATGATAACCTGTGAAATAGAAGAGACACTCGTTAATTGATTCCGGTTTCACTGGCATTCAAGGTTTTCTTTTACACAGATTATTAGTTTAAAGATAAGAAAGGAAAGGTGTTTTTGGTTCGAGTATAGTTTCACTTTTTTCCAGTTTTAGAAGAATCAAATCATCTTGTCATTCACCACTCATTAAAGCAAATCTTTATCTTTTTTCTTCTTTAGTTTTTCTGTAAATTAGGAAGTGAAGTGTAGAATTTCACTAAGAAAGATGGTAAGGGCTGTGGTATAGCTCAAATCTCTATTTGAATTGAAATCATCATTTTCCAAATTGAACATCGCTCTTCTTCTTTAAAGTTTTTTAAATGGCTGTAACCTAAAGGACTGTGAGGACTTTCCTGGATGTTAATGCAAAAATCCTTTTTTTGCCTACTGCATGGTTAAGAAAAATACCAGACTTATACTGAAAACCCCAAGATATCCTCCTGAAACAGTCAAATTAGACTGGTGTGGCTGCTTCAGTGTTACCTTGAGAATGGAGTTATCCTGGCGAGTATTTTTGGTATCATAGCCTTCTAGCAGACATCTGCGGGTTGTATTCCCTGAGCCGGCAAACTCTGCTAAATTCAGATCGGCAAAGCCAAGCTGAAGGAGAAAGAATGACACTTGGGTTAACTTTGTTTTCTCTCAGGAGACTGATATTTTGCCCAGTCATCGCTGAAACAATCCCTAAATGTAGACTGACAATTGCCAGGACATGAAAGAAACTTCCATTTTATTGTCAGCAGTTGCAATACTAAGGGGGGAAAGCTTTTGTGTAATTTAGAAGGTCCACAAGGAAAGCCTTAGCATTCTCAGTAAATACTTACTTGCAAATGGTAAATGGGGATCACTAAGCATAATGAGCTAACCTGCAGGCAATGAAGACCATCTGCTACCTACATAAATATGGCTGATTACTGTAAATCTAGGTGACCCACAGGTTGAATAACGTGTGTGTGAGAAATTACCTTTGCATATGCCTTCCCACCCTTCAATTCCTAAAGAAGAGAAGCATAAATATTTAAAAACATTGCAACAAAAAATTTCAAATTTTCTAGTCATGCACCATCTAGGCATGATTAGATTAGAAAAGATTACTTTGGTTGTCATTGTCAGTCCATCCTGCTACTATAATTAGTATTTGTTAATAGGTTATTGAACTTAAGAGGAATAACATGTCTTCGCACTAATTAGGTAAAGAAATATGTAACATGAGATGATTGATCAAATAAAGCACAGGGCACACTGCACACTGAAAGGCTAAAGGAAATAAAAAGGATGAGTGGCAAAGGATTTCACAGTGATGATTGTGTTTTCTTCAGAATGCTGCGCTTGCTGAACACGAAAGAGTATAAGAGTTCACGTTTCGCTCTCAAGTTTCAATTTGCCTATAAAATGTCTACGTAACCAATACCAGAATTTAACCTGGGTACAGCACTTCTCTAAACAGGGATGAGACTGTCCTCTTCATAGCAGCCTTTTTTTAAACTGATGAGAACCGACGAGAGCCTTTAATTTAGCAAAAAGTCCTTGCCAGAACCTTGTACGTTCACATGCAAACATCAGTTTAGATCATAAAACCATTAGTGTGTGTGTGTGTGTGTGTGTATAAAGTCTAAAATTTGATATTTGGAGCTCTGTATCCATATACTCTACCTTTCTGACAGACACACGACATACACAAGGATCCAGCACACCGGTCCCTGCACTGGCACTCATCTTGCAGGGGAAGGAGAATCTTTTCTTCCATCGAACACAGTTGGCTTGCACTGGCTCTCTGTGAGGGGAAACCACAAAAACTCAGACCATCTTTAGACTCTGTATGATCAGATATTATGCATTTGAGGTGCATGAACCGAATGTTAGGGTATTTAAGATCAATTAACAACTGAATATTGAACTGTCAGAATTAAGTGAACAAAAACTAGTGCAAACACTTTTAGGTTTTGGGATTTATTTATCTTGAGCTCAATCAATTGTAAGTACATTAACAACTGGAAAAGCTGGTTCACATCCTGTTGTAGATAGGACAACCCACATTAACCCCTGATTAACTGCCTGGCTTGGTACCAGAATCGTATTCGATCCATCTGTAGGAAAGACTGTTAGAAACTGTCAAGCAAAGAAAAGTTGGCATCAAATACCTTAACAGTTTTGTAATCTTGTTTACCTACACTTTATTCAAATAATATTAGTTTTAAAATGAAAATGTTAGGCTATGTTATATTTAGGAGACGGTTTTAATATGGCTGCTTTAGCGACATAATCATTATCATTTGAGTTAATTAACTTTTCTTTAAAAAAGAAGTTTTGGAGAGAACATACAACCCTACTTATGCAGTATATTTTACCATTATATAGCTCTGAGAAAACTAAGATTTTTTTAACATTTAAGGTTTGTTTTTATTCCAGATTCTTTTAAAAAATACCATTAATTTTCTGCTTAGTTTGTCACTTATTTGTTGCAGCCCTAATCCCATCCCTAATCTGTGGAGCACATCTGAATTTCATTCATTTTAATATCATTATTACATAACAATGAAAACCCACTTAGGTTGGAGGATTACTGGCTTAACAGTCCTCATGTCTCCTCCCAATTAAGGCTACTGATTCAAATTGCCATGACAAGCAAACAGTATGTGCTCAGCCTCATACTTTCCTGACCACTTATAAAGAAATAATTATAATAATTTGATTGCTGAATCCAAAGGTTAAGGTGGCAAGTGTGGACCATATATTAGATAGATTCAATTAGAGTGAAGCGTAGTCTACTCTCAGTCAACGGATGAGATGAAGTGAGAGAAAAGCGTGCATGAGTGGGCAGCATTATGATTCACCAGATGGCCTCTCTTTTACTGGCATCATCTCCTCTTCTAGTCACCTAACAAACTCCCTTCTGTTGAGACATCACACATGCCATTCATTTTGATCGACTTGGTTGAATTTAAATGCAAGCAGAGCTGATGTTTTTCCTCACTAATGAAAATTACAATGCGGCGACAAGTCATAATTAAAAAGTTTTTTTTAACTGATAAAATGATACAAATTCTCAAGGATACAGAAAGAAATCACAGTACAGTGAGTGTTGGTGCCATTAGACTAAACCATTAATAGGGTATGCAGATCCCTGGTAAGACGGTTATGACTGACTGAATATACAAGCCTGTTTTTTTGCACTGTTTCTCTGACTCACCATAAATAAAAACCAGCAGATGCGTGACAAATGTTTTACAAATGCTGATTTTATTCTGAGGTTGATACATTTCCGAAACTGAATTCCCAGAGTCAGAGAGGAAGCTCCCAGCCAGCTGGACACTGTGTACTTTCAGAATACTCGCTAAAGACTGCATGTAGTATAAATCACAGCACCCTCAGCAAACCAAAACTGTGAGTGTGAGAAACAGTCTATGCACCCCTGCTATTACATGTGTCTTAGGTGATCTAATAACAAATGGACAGCTCTAAGCACCCACAGCATACTCAATGCATCTTGAGAAGTGATCCATCAGACCACATTTGAAGGTGGTCTGGGATGCATGTGGCCACATTCTTTCACCAGAGTGTACACAACTGTGTCCTTGCAAAACTGAAGAACTACCCACTCCACAGACCTCTACTGCAATTTCATACAAAACATACTGTCTAATGTATCTGAACACATTTTAATGTTCAGTTGATTTAACTAATGTCTCAGGATCCCATTTACACTGCAAGTGCAATTTGTGAGAGGCTGAGTGAGGAGAAATGTAATAAATTAAACAGCGATGACAAATTCTTTATCATTCATGCTTTCTTGTAAATTCAATACTGCATGCAATTCATTAAGTTGTTTTATTTCCTTGCAAAATTATCATTTTGCCACTTTATCAAACTGTTGACAACAGGGTTAGAAGAAATAATCTTAATCTGAGTCAAACTTTCTTGTAGACTGACAAGTTTTATACATTAACTGTTTTCCTTCTTTGTGAAAGATGTGTTACTTTTTACCAGCAGTCAAACATCAGAAATAAACTCTCACAAGGACAGTTTCACAGAAGATATGTTTTTGACCTGAATTTTGTGCGTGGTTTTCCTATGTCTAGCAGCAATTAGAAGATCAAATCTGAATATATTAATAATGCTATACACTAAAAAAGCTTGTAGAACAGGGAAAGCTTTTTTGACAGAAACAATGGTACAGTCCTGCTGACAAGCCACACCAAAGGAAAAGAAAAGTTAGAGAGGGAGAGAAAAAAAAAAACAATCCTCACTTCCCTTACACCAGCCGGGATTTCTCAAAAATGCAAGAGGAAATAAGGTTTAAGGTTGACCAACTAAGCTGATGCAGAAAATTTTAACTAAACGACAGTCAGGCCTAGTCCAGTAGTTCATAGGTAATTTTTGAAGCAAGGTTCTTCTCTCCCGTGTTCTAACACCATTTACATAAATTTCTATCCAACTGAAAATGCAGAGACGCAATTAAATCTTTGTATTGCACATACCAAACCAACAGGCTGTGAAATAATCCTAACCCTGACTATGAAGCCATATTGGCCAACCAGAGACTTGACAAAAATCTGCTGGTCTATTGGGCTAACAGCAACTAAAGGGTAATCATTTTTTGTACAGGATCTACAATGCTGATGCTCAGAGTTAGTGATGTGGGAACGATGGCTCATGTAAACAAGATGTTTTACATATTTCTTTACTTTCATTTTGCTGCATTGACCACTCATGTATGAAAAAAGGAACAAGACCAATCGCAGCTATATTAAAACACCTTCATGTCATAGAATGAGATGCATCCTGACTCACAAAGTCCAACACACTGGGCATTTTTATTTAGTCATTTTATAGGAGCTACTTACTTCAGTGCTAACAGAGGGCTTGTTACATAACAGAGGGAAGCCATCTACTCTCTACAGCCTCATTCTAAAACAAGCTCTTTGCTCCTAGTTGACAGTTCATTTACTGACAAAATATAACAGGTTGGAGAAGTGAAGACTATTTACTTGCTGTAAGCTGACAGCAAATATATATACATTATCATGACACTGCCTTGGTCACAGAGGGAGTCTAAATAATGAGTATATTGGATGATACCCTTTTATTTTTTGTATCTCATCTTCTAGCCCCCTTTAACAATCACATAAGTGTGAAAATAACCCATATTTCACTATTAATGCACATCTGTTAGACAATAAAATTATTGTTGTCTATCCAGCTACACGGGACGAAATTTTCAATCAGAGGTTATACAACATATACATGGATCGACAAATGAAAGCTGTTTTAAACTGTGACTTACGAGTGAGAGCTTAATACAAAGGAAATAACTGTCTTTGCTTGTCCCAGCTTGTGTCAGCAGCAATGGCATTCTCATGACACCAGAGTGACTATGAATAATGGGTATAGAGTTATTTCCAATTATGACAAACTGTCTGGAGTCCACTATTCCAGTTTACTTTAAAAAAGAAAAGAAAAAGCACGGTGAATAAAATTACTGTTTGAGTTGAACAAGTAGGAGTCGGTCATTGTGACACACGCCTCCTATTCATTTACACATGACAGCACTCTAAATATGAGATAATAATTCCTTGGGACAGCATTTACCTCATGCTACTGAACTGACTTTTAGGGAGTTTAAAACCCAAATTTTTCGTTGTCCTCCGATTGCCTGCTCAGATATTATCTGTGATTGGCTAAGCAAGACAGTCAGACACATAACACTCAACCCAATATTAAAGTTATGACCAAACAGGGCCCACAGAGAACCCCTGTATGAACATAAGCGACTTTTGATTAAGCAGCAACAGACAGAGGAGGAGTATTTTGCCTTGTGGCAGTTGTGTCGCAAGTCAGCTGGTCACGCATTGCACATATCGTTAAATCAATTCAACATGCAGCGAGGAAGTTAACGTAACGTTAGCTTGTGTAATGAAACCAGAAGTCGCCTTTAACATGAAGACATTTATTAATATTTATTTCAAACACTGATTATCATATATGCTAATATTTGTTTTCTCCTGTCAGTGCTAACATTTGGCTTACAATTCTGCCACGCACTGATCAATTGGCTAATTAAAATAGTTTAAACAGAGCGCGAACGTTAATTTTATTAACAAACCACTGACATTAGCTAGTTTTTTAACGTTAGTCGTGTAACGTTAGCTAGCCTGTTAGCTGATTAGCTGGTAACGTGACAATTTAAGGCAAGAGCTGCTTAAGCTGTCTCAGTTTAGCCTGCGGGCTGAAGACAGAGAGTTCAGTCCGTATTTATAACTGTTTTAAGACCAAACATCCTCACCGAGAAGACTCCTCGGAGAACCCGCCGTCCAGCAGTCGGACTTTACAGAAGAGGACACCGTTAACAAAGGGGACCGAAGAGAGCTCGTCCAGCTCAAAATCCACCTTGAACTTAAATTTCTTCTTTTTCATCATCATTAAATCCATAAACAGATTCAGCACTATTGAGAAGATATTCTAGTCTTGCCCGTCGTTGACATCACGGCCCCATTGTGTTGTGGCACTGATACATTGTTGTGTGTTGTGGGAGGATGGTGGAGCTGCTGGTGACAACATTGAATATGACTGAACCGATTCTGAAGGGCTATTTCCTGTTGTGAACTTTGGAAATAAAAGCGTACAATTAAAACTGAATTCAGCTAGGGTTGTTTATTGGAAGACGCTGCATATTAAAATTAGCTGATATTCATCTGCCATCTCTGCTAAGTAGTTTTCCCCTATAGCTTAGTATTGTACTTTCAAAATATGCTTAAATGTTTTTGTTGATGACTTCTATCACTTTCACTATCTTTTGCAGCTAATACTTATTTATTTTCTGCAAACTGTAGAATTACTGCTTATACTGAAGTGAAAATACTGAAATAGGGTTCAAGTCCCCACTTGGTGACTTCTCATCTCTTAGAAATGCAACAACAATGGATATCTGTGAATGTTCTCATTCATCCAGGTCATAGTTCTTCTGGTCAAATAAATCGAAGGCAACTGGACTCTGTGATATGTCACGTTACGTTGACATATTACTGAGTCCAGTTGCCTTTGATTTATTTGACCAGAATAACAACAATGGATGCAGTGCTGCCTGAGGAGGACAACTTTAATTTTTGCCCATCACTTTTTGTTGAATTTTAGTCACTCAGTTTGACTTAGAACTTTTTGTGTGAAACACAGCCTTGATAATTTTATTTTGAAGTACGCATGGATAAGCGGATATGCAACACTAACAATTTATTTACTTGACGGAAGTTTAAAGATACCCTCCCTCCCCAAACGCACACCCCCTCCTCCTTCTCTCTTCACCGCCTCCTGGAGGCCAATCAGTACAACGGCAGCTCTGATTGGATAGATTACAACAACAAAATGAAACCAGCTGCTGTTATGTAACTTTCGTCGCCACCTCGTGGTACAATCTAGACACTGCCATGACGTTCGTAAATTATACTGCACTTCTGATTTTTTTTTTTTTAATTTAATGATTCTTTTTACGTAGAAAACCAGCACACGTTTTATTAATTTATTTCACTTTTATTAAACATAGTCTATGGATTCGTACACTTCATACACCCTTAAAACACAGAATAAAAACCCAAATGTTCAATATGTATAAGGCTACACAATTCTGCATAAAGGGGACTATAAAGCAAGTGGCTATGAGGCATTCACTCTCCTCCTCCCCTCATCAAAGCTACGGCCGCTAGTAAAAAATATGGGACTATGTTTTGCCTGCGACAGCTGTCAGATTCCTGTAGGAGTGACTCACTGAGATGAATCAGACTGCCTCCATCGACTTTGCTCTCTGGAGCCCACTATGGGTGCAAGAACTAGGTCCCGTGCTGGATATGAATATGCATATTTCCGTGCGTGTATGGGCGGTGTTACACCGCCAAACCACAACAAAACATGACTTATTTGACAAAGCAGAAACTAAAAGACTGACAAAGTGCAAATTTTAACTGAAGCATTTTTTAAACGTACTTCATTTAAAATTTATATGAAAGAACAAAGTGTGTGTTGTTCCTGTTGAAGGGTGTGTCTCTGTGGTGCGTGTGTGCGCGCGGTAAAAGGTCTATGTTGTCAGGCGAACTGATCTGACTCTCCCCACCCTTCTGCTCTTTGCTGCCAACTACCTCATCCGCAAACAGCTTTCTGTCAATCTACATATCACAATTTACAGACCGGATTCCAGCCTGCACTACAAAGCCTTATGAGGACTTTTCCCCGACTTCTTTTCCAAGCTGCACTGCGGAAATCTCCTAAAATCACACGGGACTAACCCTGTGCCTCAAACCAGAAGTGCCAACCACAGGAATCGGCTTGTGTGTATGTGTGTGTGAGTGTGTGTTTCCTTAGCATTTTAATTTGACCAATTCGTGTCTGTTTGAAGCTCTACAGGCCCCAGAGTTTTTATTTTGAACTAAACAATGTATCAAGTCGTGAGGAAGCTGTTTTTCACGGACTGTAAGTGTGCTGAAGATGCGTCGCAAACGTACGAGGATCTCTTCGCCAAGCTGGACACCAACAAGGATGGAAAAGTGGATGTTTCCGAGCTGAGGGCAGGCCTGGCTGCCATGGGCATCAAAACTGCGAAAGGAGCTGCCCAGGTAGTACCAGGAACACAGTAAACAGTTCATAGCAAAGAGTCATAGGGAGTAAACATAGTCACAAAAACTATGTGTAGTACTGCATTCCTGAAGGCTGCGATTCCTCAGTGTTAACCCCAAGTAACCCCAACTATTACCTACAGGCATCTGAAGGAGTAGCTGAGTACATTGAAGTACTGGTTCTTTACAGTTTCGAGATTCTCGTTCTTGTATATGGCAACTATTGTTTGTATTACTTCAGGACTTTATCTCTGATATCATAAAATGTCAAGATATAGTGAAAAGGGCTAATTACCAAACAAGACAACTTCTGTCACTTTATATATGTTGCAACAAGACAGCCAGAACTGTGCGAATATGTCCAATAATAATCTTGCAGGTAGGGACACCATGTGCTAGGAATGATACAATATATTTTCAAGCATTTTACTAAGAGTTATCACAAGGTCTGTTTAGTAGCTATTAAGCTTTTGATGCTGCCCCATGATCTTTGCTGTACGTTTTAGTATGTCATCATCATTGTATTGTCCACTTCTTTCTCTCCACCTTGAGTGATTTCCGTTGATGCAGTAAAATTTTGATTACAGGACTTTTACTGGGCAGGGAGCTGAAAGAGCAGTGTATGTCTCCATATCAGCACTGAGCTGCTGTCCAGCAAGGCAGTTAACCACAAAACGGTCCAGTGTGTCTCCTCAGTGTCCAACAGAACAGATTGTGGTTTTCCATGTTCCAAAGCTCTAGCACTAAATTCAAAACAATACCTTAGATCTGATGATGATCCCCAGACAATGTCCCGAGGCATGTAATACAAAGAGAAGGAAGGGAGTTAAGTAATTTCATTCTCATCTTTTGTCTTGGTAGTTTAAACTTATATGTTTTTTTAAATTTCATGAAAATATAGCAAATCGGGGAAAAGTAAAGGGGTGGACTTCTTGAGTGATTCTAAAAAAAAACTGTTTTTGCAAATAAATCTATGAATGGTGGGGCCTTCAACGTCTTGCAAACTGATATTTAAACTGTAATACAAGAGTTGTGACCATCGTGATAGAGCATAGACCCACAATCTGAGTCTCATTCCAACAGGATTTTCTCATGTTTTTGTGTGCGTACTATTTGCCTTCTCTACTACAGTAATAACGGTCTCAGGCAGGTGAAGAGCACAGAATCTGTCTCAAAGTTCACACTGTGGGTGTAGGTGAGCTTTTACGACTTTAAGAAAAAGGTCCCACCTTTGCTGATCAAATACTCCCGCATTACTTACACTCATCATTAAGACTAGTAACTTAAAAAGTCTGAGCCAGGAACAAAAGAAAGCAGAGGTCACTGCTGGGTGTTGCCAGGTGTCATAAAACAGGAGCTTTCCCTATCCATACAATTATGGGATAATGATAGGATAAAGAGGTCATAAACATGCGCACAGCAGTCAATAGTGTCCTCATTAATAACGGTAATTTATCTCTTTAAATGAGAAAATCTCTCTTGATTGGTTGGTGGACAATCCCTGTACAAACAAGGATAGTCTCTATTTACATGGCATTCTAAAAAAATGAAGAAAAAGTGATCAAATTCAGATGCACATTTTTAATAGGAAAACAATTCAAAGAAAGCAGAGACTGTAGAAAGGTAGGCTAATGGCAGATAATTAGACCAATGAAATGAGTGGACACAGGCAGTGCGATAAAATGAAGCCTTTTTCTGTTATTCTGCCACCAAATGGTAGAATCAAGCAGCTGCAATATGAAAAAAATAGATCAGCTCTCCCACCATTCAGTGAGGGGATCAGACACATGATAAGCAACACACTCTGATACTCTATGATATGAAGACAACTAATTGCTAATATCCTGTTCCTTCTTTAGAAAATAGTTTCCTCTGGAGACCAGGACAAGAACGAAGGGCTTGACTTCAATGAGTTCTCCAAATATCTAAAAGAACATGAGAAGAAGTTACGGCTCACCTTCAAGAGCCTGGACAAAAACAACGATGGTAAGATGTTATTATCTTATCTAAAAAAAATTAAGTTTATAGATTAAACTGTGTTTCTAATGGTATCCAAATTATGTTGAGAATTTATCTTTAAAAAATAAAAAACTGAATGCTTGGTATTTTAAATTAGTTGTAATCATCTGCTATTTTAGTGTACAGGGAATTATTGTCAGCATGTGAGAAGTTTCAGGACTGCTTTGTTTTCATTTTCAACAGGTCATGTGGACTTTATGGAAATAAAGCAGTCACTTGCTGATCTGGGACTGGACATCAGCAAAGAGGAGGCAGAGAAGATCCTTCAAAGGTAATTCTGTTTATTTTGTAGCTGCCAGTAACACGGGAAGGTCACTCTTGCTGTTCAAAGACAAAACCAACACTGGAAGTGAAACTTCTTATTCTGGGGTCATGGCTCATTAAAATCAGGAGTGGGCGACATGTAACATGCTACTCATCCCTGAAGAAAAAGAAAAAGGAGTAAGCACCACCAGGACTTTGACCATGATTTTATAATTACTTAGCAAAACACAAAACAACAGGCAGCT
>JAPZDZ010000021.1:6214234-6227407 GCA_029783805.1 Acanthurus tennentii
AATGTGTGTTAAGTCACCCTTTATTGGTACACATAGGGTAATTTGTTCTCTGCATTTACCCGTTCTAAGTGCTAGGAGCGCAGTGTGCAGGAACTAAACAGGATTAGGGTTAGTGGTTTACTGTTCTGTGGTTAACCCTTTTATTTTGGTCTTGTCCAGTTGTGTTCGGCTGGACTCTGTTGAGCCAGGCTCATTGCCTACATTGTAAACTCCAAATATCTCCTGTTACTCCAAGCTTCTGGTCAAGGCAAACCAATCAGCTATTAGGACCATGAGCTGTATGACTAACTATCCTAACGTCAGAGACTAGCTGCAGCCCAAGAGATATACAACAATGATAATACTGAGCGGCTGTTTGGGGTTGTTTTAAAAAAAAAAAATGTTAGTAAAAAACTAAAGAGAGTAGGAAATTTTAATGGAATTATGTCCCTAAGAGAATTTGTCCTTCTTACACAGATTGATGATCTGTATTAAATTTTTTCTGTCTGGAAAACCCTTGGAGGAAATTACAATCCAGGGTTATTTCCCACATACACCACCTCAAAACAATGACTCATACTTCCTAAACAGCGAGGTTTCCTATGAGGTAATAAGCTTGTGTTTCCTCTTTCTGTTTCCTCAGCTGTCTTTGCAGGAGGTGCTGAGAGGGGCCACTGAGCTTGCAGAGGTGGGGTTTCCTGTTGCCGAGGTAGCAGCTCACCACTGGGCGTACTGGGTTTCTGCTCTGAAAGAAGCTGGGAAGGAACTAGGTGAAGACCTGCTGATTGATGGTCATGCACCCAAATTTGGACAAGTATTCAGAAACCCTGCCCTGGCTCAAACCCTGAGGGTAAATCCTCTAAGCTTGCACACACACACACACACATACACGCACACTAACACACACACTGGCATAATACAAACAAAACACATGTTCGAAGGTCATTTAAGGAACACTGAGTTATTTTCTGAACTAGTGTTTCTAAATGTGACTTTGCCCTCTACATGGGAAAAGATTGAATTGTTAGGACACAAAATGGAAGGATAACAAGATATGTAGAGATTGGGACATTTCTAGATTGTGGCAAAGAAGGAAGGACAGTTAAGGAGGCAAATAATGATAAGGTGGAGTGAAAACAGGAAAAGGATGGGCAGGAAGTTTAATAAAAAAACATTAAAAAAAATCTGTTTTCCAATCTATATAAGAGTTGCCTGTGTAAATTAATTTAGAATAATAAAACAAGTCTGAAATCTGACTCTGAGTTTGGCAAGAGTCAAAAAAGATTAATGAAAATGAACATTTCAACTTTTTCACTGGAGTGTTCTATAAAACATAATTTAACATTGTGATGTGAAGTTACAGTTCTCCACTGGAACTGTTTGAAGTCAGATGTCTTTGTTACTTTCCTGTCTGCTATTTCAAAATGTTGCCATCATTCTATGTGTATGTGTGTGTTTGTCTGAACAATATAAAATGATGTGATATTCAATATGTCGTTTTCTGAGACTGTACAATGGCAGACTGCACCATGTGTGTGCACATGTGTGTGCACGTGTGTGTGTGTGTGGGTGATTGTGTGAAACAGTGTAAGCATGCTCTCATCAATGCTGTGTAATACTCCAACAGTCAGTATTTAAAAATGCAATAATGCAGAAGGACTGCTAAGAATGCATGGGACCCCCACCCCCCCACCCCCACGCTCAAACACTGTAGTACACACACATGTTCCTGACTCAGTACGAACAATAGCAGTGACCTCAACCTCACTGATGGATAGTTTCCATGGCATCCTTACGGTCATTCCTCAGCGATGACGTTGTGTGCTACTTTATTGTAATCACACATTCATCCACACATTCCTTGATCAGTCTGGTTGATAAAAACAGTAATGACACATCACTGCACGACTTTCAAACTAGACTCATGTGTGACATTACATCATGAAAACCCATTTTTTTTACTGGTTTTCGTTTTGTTCAGTTTTTTTAAAAACATGAAACAAACAAACCACTTGGTGGGTTGATTAATTGATGAAGTAATTGTCTGATGTATTGACAGGAGCTTGGGGAAGGTGGCAAAGCAACTTTCTACCAGGGCAGAGTGGCCCAAGCCATCGTTGATGTTATCAATCAAAATGGAGGAATCATGACCCTGGATGACCTCAGTGGCCATGAGAGTGAGGTTATGACCCCCATTAGCACAGAGTACAAGGTGTGGTTGACGACCATATGTGCTAACTGTGTCTGTATTTTGATAACATGGTCAGCAGAGAGAATGACTCCATTGTGTGTGCAGGGTGTGCGTCTGTGGGAGCCTCCTCCTAACAGTCAGGGATTGGCCGCACTGCTGCTACTCAACATCCTGGAGAACTTCTCCCTCAAAGGTATTTACTGGTATTTGGATGCAGAGTATGTGAATTTCAAAAATAGATTTTAGTCTCATGCTGTGGATGAGTCTTAGTTCACTTCATAGAAAAAAAAAATAAAGTGGTGGCATACTCAAAATTAGAAAAAAAGTTCTGGACAGTTTTGGTTTTATTTGCTGGATTTTTAAGTATTCTCCTTTTAAATCTCTGGCTTCAGCCTATTACAGTGGAGATAAATGGACTATTTATTTGTAAAAGGGCAAAACATTGAAAAAAATACAAATAAAAAACTGCAGCAGTTGTTTCCAGAGGTTGTTACTGGTATAACTGGTAATAGTCTGTTGATAATATAAAGCTAATACATTTTTCAGGTGTTATTTTATAACCTCTTAAGCAGTAAGGCAAACTCGATTTCACCCTCATTGTTTTCGTATGACAGTGGAATTCTCAGCTACTGAGTGAAGTCTGTTGTTGTGAGATCAGGACACCAACCACCAGCCAGTGACCTCTGATTCACTCTTTAGACACACAAGACACAAATCAGATAAGAATCTGTCAATGTCTCACATTTACTCATCTTGGACTAGAAAGGTGAATCAGACTAGTAAGCCACATGAAATAAAGAAAGGCAAAACACCCCAAAACCTGTCCTCTATAGCAACAACAGTCATCCTTGTTTTTCTGAAGTTGCTATTATCTGTTCCTCCACTGCTGTTGTATGTTGCGTCTTCATCTGTTGTTGCATCCCTAGTTTTCAAGCACTATTCTGTGGATGTGTGTGTGTGTGTGTGTGTGTGTTGTGTGTGTAGCTGTTGGCCATAACAGCTCTGACTACGTCCATACATTGGTGGAGGCATTGCGCCTCACAGTAACAGATGCTCTGCATTACCTGGGCGACCAAGACCATGTGACCGTCCCTGTGGACACCTTACTGGACAAAAGCTACAGTCACCAGCGAGCTCAGCTCATCTCCATGGACAGGTGTTTGTGTATCTGTCTATGTAAATGTGTGTGTGTAGGTGTGCGTGTGCGTGTGCATGTGTGTTTGCGTGTGTGTGTGTTGTGTGTATTTCTGCCAGTACCATTGTGTACCTGTGGTGCTCTGTTGACTCTAGATAGGACTGTAGACTTTTACTTCCCACTGACCTTAACGTCCACCATGATCTATCCTCAACTGTTCCGTCTTGTGTGTGTGTGTGTGTGTGTGTGTGTGTGCATGTGCCTTTGTGTATTTTGGCACTAGTGTTTATTTACTGTAGACTTTGTACTTGGATTTTTATTACTTGCAAGAAAAACAGACATTCAGACAATAAATTGTAAAACATAATAATGATCTTTTAATGTGTGCACACACACACGCACACGCACGCATGCACACACATTCTGTTGTACTGAATTCTTCAGTTGTTTAAAGTCGTAATTATAATAAACTATTTATTTAAGTTAAGCTCAGCTTATAGTTAAAAACTAAGTATGTTTTACTGAATTATGCAACACATGCAAATACATACACTGATCCTACTCATTCAGTTCATTTAGTGTTACGTGGCTCAAGCTCCTACTTCAACCAGACCAAAATTAAACCTGACTTGTAACTTAATGTCTCTCCTTAATACAAACAAGAAAGTAGATGAAAAAAATTATTTTCTCAGTTTAAAAATGAACATGAACATAATAAACCAGATAACTACTGAGAGAATACTGTAAAACCTCTGTTTACATGCGGGATTTCTCCGCCAACACCTTAGGATACTTTTAAACCAAGCCAAGCACATGGTTTATTAGCGATTTATGACACCACAGGCTGAAGGGCTTTTTGTTCTGGTAGGAACATTTGGTCTAACAGTGCTGTGAGAAAGCACACAATTATAAAGATTATCTGAGTGATAACCGGTGCTTCCAGAGACAGAGGTTGGCAGCTGGGGCCTTGGGCTTGTTATTAGGTCCATTATTTTCCTAAATTTGAATAAAATATTATATTTATTTTCAGATACAAACCCAATGTTTACATTTGGTATTACATAACTAAGACCTTTGCCTAAACACTACACTGGCAGTCCATTTTATTTACATAACTAAATGACTAAATGTAGTTTTTATTGGGCAAAGATGCTAAGTAAAGGAAAACATTTTATGGATTAGATCAATGTTTTGGAGAATATGCTAATTAATGCTAGTTAATATGCAGTTTTTATATAATATGCTATATATCGATATGTTAATTAATTTTTGGGGGTCTAAAGTTAGATGCATGTTTCCGTGTGTTTATCTCAAAATATACAGCACAAACACTGCGCCTGGCTCTGTCAAAAGCTCAAAAATCTTTTCCAAGCATTTCTAAAGCTCATTAATTTACATTTAATATTTTGTTTATTTATTTCACAAACACATACACAAAAACCTCAAAACCAATCAGTTTATTTAAGCCTCTCTTCTCTCCCTTTTTCCAGATAGAATTAATAACTCCAACGTAAAAACTGCATAACAATAATGTTAAGTGCATGTATTAATATGTTGTTTGTCTGTGTATCTGTAGGGCAATGGAAGACGTGGTGCCTGGTTTGATGACAGGAAGTGACACAGTCTATTTCTGTGTGATTGACAGTCAAGGCAACGCCTGCTCATTTGTCAACAGCAACTATATGGGATTTGGAAGTGGGCTGGTACCTAAGGATTGTGGGTTCTCACTACAGGTCAGAGGGGTCAGAGAGAGGAAATGAGTGTGCGTTTGAGTGCCAGTGAGGAAGAAATGGGTGTGTAAAACTGACTGTTGTCTAATCACTGCTGATTAGGGGGCCTGAGTGGAGTTGATAAATAAGAAATTAGGTTCAGTGTGAGTCTAAATGTGGAGCCTTAGTGTGGGAATATTGATGTGAAATTGAGTGCAGTCTTGATTGGGTGAAATGGAAAAGAACATGTAAAACATTAGGCATGAACCAAGAGGCTGGATATTTACATGTACAGGGATCCTGTTTTGCATGGTAATGTTACCGTATATGACCAGGAATGTGTTGTGTGCTTGTGCTGTGTGGGTATTTATGCATGTGGTGTTTATATGGAAATATAAATATAAATATAAAAAATATAAATATAATATATAAAATAATATAATAGATATAAAGTAATGAGCCAGACTTAGGGAGAGATATTTCTGTAGTAGTAACATGATAATAAGCCGTGAACTCTGTTAACATAGAACTTATTCACTATACAAGAAGAATTCACACACATGCATTTTCTTAAATCACTTGAAAGAAACATATTAAAACAAAGAAAACATAAAACTAAAATTAGATTAAAAAAGGGAATTTCTGGTCTGTTCACATGTATTATTTTTTAAAATCTCACAGAATCGTGGTGCCAACTTTTCTCTGCATCGTAACCACATTAACTGTGTTGCTGGGGGGAAGCGGCCGTTTCACACCATAATACCTGCACTTCTCACTGACTCTGCAACCAAATCACAAAAACCACGACTCCTCGCTGCACTGGGGGTGATGGGGGCTTTCATGCAACCCCAAGGACACGTTCAGGTACCCTGAAATCAATACTAGACTGAGGTTAAGCATGAAGTACAGAAAATGAATCTGTATGACACTATGTTTTTTTTTCTATTTTATCTGTTATTGGGGGCTCTATTAGCAGAATATGTTGGAATACAACAAAATCATAATTTTGTTTTCATTATTGTATAATCACCTGATCATGAGATTTGATTTGATTTAATTAACACTTATTTACTGAGATAGAGGATCTTCTTCCACTGAGTCCGCCGTGTTGCACCAACATGTTTCTACAGGAGCCCAGAAAGGACAAACCTACAGGCTCTTTTGTAAGCTTTAAAGAAGAGAGTTAGTCTACGGGGATATTCAGTTAGATGCCATCTTCAACCTGGTCCCATTCAAGCCTACTTACTGAACCTTTATACTTTTATTTGGCAGTGTGTCAATAAGATTTTTCTTTTTATTTTATCATCAGACTTGACTAGGCATTGTAAGAAAACCTCATTGGAAACACAAGTTTTTTGATATTAGTCTCAGTCAAAATGACTGGATCATTACCAAACTCAAGCCCATGTTCAGTGTAATGAGTGTAATATATTAAGTAATTTAAGTCATTAACTGATGTTGCTCTCATGTTTAGGTTTTGTTGAACATGCTGGAGTTTGGGATGAATCCTCAGCAAGCTTTGGATGCACCAAGAGTTTATGTACACTATGACAAAAAAAGTATGCCTCCACCCCCAAACACACACACACTTACACAGAGTATTTAATTGTACAACCTGTTTTCACTCCCAACCCTTTACATAAGGACCATTTCTCTACACTTTAATGCACTGAATACCCCTTCAGCATCTGTGTAAGATGCTTTAAGTTTTTAACAAACTTCTATGTAAACTTCTCCATGTCAGTGTCCGACATGTTATAAGGAGCAACAAAGTCCCTATTGGGACGGAGGTTAGAATAAGAGTCCACGCACAGCTCTCTAATCCAGGAGATTCAGGCGTTCATGTGCTGTATGAAATGTTTTACAAGTAGGATGGTAGTATGCCTTTGTGTGTGTGTGTGTGTGTGTGCGCGTGTTTGTGTGGGTGTCAATGCAAGTGTACATTAGCAATATTAGGGGAGGGTGATTTTACAAAAAGAAGAAAAAAGTGAAGAAACAACAACAACAGCAAAAGTAAAAAAAAAAAAACATTTTAAAAAAGTGGCTCACACACACTAAAGGGGTTCACATTCGGAAAATGACTCATAGGCGGTCCTGTCCAAGTGTCTGTATGTGATAAGTTGTCAGTAAGAAAGATAGTGTTTTATTAGTCTTCAAGGTTGTAGCTGTGTACGTAGTTGAGCTGGTGGTCAGATGACTTCTCTCTCTGCTATTAGATGACTTCATAAACTGTAATTTCAATTGTGCACAAGATGAGAATAGAAATGCAGAATTTTTTTAAAAAAGAAACAAGTTTCAATATTTTTTCCTCCTCAAAGTCCCTTTTTTTAAATGCCAAAAACAAATCTTCATGAAATCCTCTGTGTGTCCAGCTGAAAAGTGGTCGGTAAATCTGGAGGAGGGCATCGACCAAGGGGTGGCTGAGGAATTGAGAAAACGGGGACACAAAGTCAACTGGCCAATCAAAGGTACACTTTTTAATTAACATTTACTTACTTCAAACATTTTTCTGGAGGATATTTAAGCCATGCTTTCACAAAGTAGACCCTATTACTCATCCACTGAGAAATCCATAATTTTCACAAAGTGATATTTGGTCTCTGGTTCATTTCTGTACACAAGAGTTTTAGTAGTTACAAATAAAACTAACTGCTACATGTACATCACTGTATAACACCCTGGTGGAGTGCAACAGGAAACAATCTTGTCCTTCTTTGGTCACACCTAGTATATTGTGATATAGCCAAGCATTGTCTTTTTTCAGGAATTAAAGGCTGCATCATAGTAAAATAGACATTATATCCACATTAATGATGACACTTTATCAAAAAATCTCTTTGTGTAATTATTTTGTAAAGACACCCAAAGTCATCCTTACAATGTTGTCGCAATATTGGTAGAGGTTTTTTTTTTTTTCCAAAAAATTTGGATATATGATTTTGTCAATTTTCTGTTTGCTTTATTGATGAAATATGTAATAATAAATAGCTGTTACATGCAGTAAACCTAAGAGGTTACATGTCACACTAACCGTTGTATCAATGTATAATTACAGCCATAAACATGAGACCACAGCTAAAACACCTGGTAGTCTTCAATCAGTGATGTCAGAAGTTGGTTTCCCAAAATTTGTGTTACTTCCTGTTGTGAACAGGATGCATTTATTAGTTCCCCTTTCCTACCCTAATGTCATCCTGACATCAGTTTGCTTTCCGTCTTTTCTGAAGAGTGTGAACATGTGCTGTGTGATGTTGCTGCCAGCCTGTCAGCTCTGCATTTCCTCTGCTATAAACTTTTTACTTTTGTTCATTCTGAAGGACCAATGCAGCTTTCTTGACTAGTTCCTCTGTGTACAGCCCATTAGCAATAGTAGTAGTAGTAGTATACAGTAGTATACACAATGCAAGAGAAGGTCATACCTGCCAATCCTTTTGGCCTTTTTTGAGGAAATTTTTTGTCAGCATTATTTATAGATTTTCTAAAACATGAAGCACCTAATATGAAATTAACAACAGAATATGGACTTCCTGAAATTTGTTCCTCAAAATCTAGTTAATAATATGATATGAAGCTTCCAGTTAAAGAATAATACAAAGTAAAATCAATCTGTTTTTCCTCACTTCCCTAGTTTGTTCATGTTGTACTATCTTTTATTTTTAGTGAAGCCATTGTAAAACTTAATACAAACTTCCAACCTGTGTGTGGACTAAGAACATATTTAAAACATTTAACACAACATGCTAAGAAATAATTGTACATAATAGTGACTGCGTGGATAAAAGATGGGACAGTTTTAGCTCTCTTAATTCTTTTGTTATGTCTTACTTATCTCCTCATTCAAACACACAGGCCACCGCAGGTCTCAGTTTGGGCGGGGACAGATCATTACAGTTGGGGATTGGTGGAACCCATCCGTCAGTCAAGCTGATCATCCATCCAGAGTGCTGTGGGCGGGATCAGACCCCAGAGGTGATGGGTGTGCTCAGGGATACTAGACATGTATGACCTGCTGTCGCTGATCACAAAGCTTCCTCAGGGTAAGCTCCCACATGGGAGCAACAGAATTAGGTTTAGTAACAACTGAATTTGTTTGATTCCTATTGATTTAGTTACAGAGCGCATTGATTCCAGTTTTGATTTCAAATATAAAATTAAAAAAAGAGGTCAAATTTTTAGAAAACACAAATGTCTTTGCGCTTTTAAAAGATTTATCATTGACTGTATGTAAAGATCAACTTCTAACAGCTCCAAAAAAGTGAGATGATACTTGTTGATCAATCCTTGTGCCTGGCTGCAGTATAAGTCATAAAGGTCTCAGTCAAAATGACTACTGCCCTACTTCAGCCCCCTCAGATTTGGCATTGGTCAAGCTAAAAAAATTAAGGTACACGGCAAATAAGTTGTTCCCAAATATGTTTTTTCCAACATTTTAGGCATATTTTCAAATTGGTCAAGTGTTCATTCTCTGATAAATTTGATTTTAAATTATTTTTAAACTATTAAAGGGGGCTGTGAGGTCATTATTTATGAGTGAGCCCTTCTCAAGTTGAGTGGGACATGTGGGACCTTAAGACCAAAACTCCGCCCTCATGTCTTTTACTGCTCAGACTCTGAATCCACAGGACCAGTGCATGGTGGCAGGGCTTGTAGCAGGGACAGTGTACCTTCATTTTTATAAAATAGGAGGAAGTCTTTATTTACAGTCACTGGTGTTGATTTTGACTTTTTGTTAAAATAAGTCAGTTCATAGTTTTTTTAACTCGCAATTTACAAAGTAAATATATTCAATCAAAAAATATGATTTGTGGCATATTTCTACACTACATTGGAAAATTAAAAAAAAAAACAAAACAAAACAAAAAACTGTACTCGCCAAATATTACACGATTGTGCTGTGATCAGTGGCAAATTCACTCCAAGAAAAACATGACAGTGAATGTCAAACTGCACGTATTGAACCAAAGGTTAAGTCAGCTTGCAGCGTTTATAAGTGCATTACAGTTTATAAGACACTCAAAGCCCACAATGAGAGAGAATGTGAAACAGTGTTGTTTTAAGGTTTTTCACAATCTTGTCACATTTTAGGAAGCTGCAAGACATCAAACGCTGAGCACAAGTTTAAATTAAGGCCGTACTATGAAATGTTTGGCTAAATCTTATGTGTGACCTGACTTACAGCCAATTAGCCTCCTGTGTGCATGTTGTCTTGTCATTTTATCTCATGAGGTAAAGTCACACCTTTTAATCTTCTACTGTGGTCCATCTGCCCCACTGTTGTCTCTTTGGTCTAACAAACAGACACACTGCTGCATTGATGTGCGACAGACGGGTCCAGGCAGATAGGTGCGGCCTTGTTGACATATAGCATTTGAGGGGGCGGGAGGTTATAATTCTTTGCATTTTTGATTTAGTTAGAATAAGGACTGAATTTCGGTCACAAACTCAAGTCAGTAGCCCTGTGCATATTTCACTGTAACACAATTTACAGTAAATATAAACTTTAATAGTGGGCTGATTTTATTGCCTGGTTAAAACTTGAAAATTACTCAGGTTATGATGCACTTATAGCAGAACTTCAAAGCAACACAATGCACTTTCATAAGAATGTCCCTGCTGTCTGTTTGCAGTTCACATATACACTGTAATCTGTGACATGCCGTAGCAGCAGAATAGTACCTTTTCACAAAAAATCAAAATGCAAACCTCAAAATATCTCCTGACGGTTTGAATTAAAACTGTAAACCATATGTCACAGTGTGTGATGGAGTCATTGGCAGCATTCGTCCTTGTGTCCATCTAAATCCTCTTGATTTTGAGCTTGATAAAAGTTGGGGCACTATTTTGTTTGCTCTGAATGCAGGAAACAAAAAGGACAGTAAATCTCTGTGTTACTGTATCATACGTATTTAAGATGTGCCTCCTCATCTCTCCTTTGATTGAGATAATTATCTCTTTCTCTTTCTCAATGATATCATGGCATGCATAAACTCTTTTCATAATAAATTATTGTCTTACCTTGGCAACATTTTGCAAAACAAATGAAGTCTAGAAATTGTAATAGTGTAAGAATGTGATGTGAATTAAATTGATCTTGATATCTTGGTTCAAATTTTTTTCAACACAATTTTGTTAAACTTAAATTTAATTTAAAAACCAAGTATGTTTGTTTTCTTTTTGTCAGAAAATGAATATTTAGGGGTCTGTCTTTTAAACAAGCCATGAAATATTCTGGATCATTTCGTGATTATTAAAATTTCAATAAATGAAAAATAAATCTTGGTTATTTTCAAAGGATGCTTTGGTCTCAAGTTTTTTTTCTGTTCACAAGCTCATAATCATCTACCAAGTCTTCTGTACCTGATGAGGAGCTGATTTGGGATTTTACTATTTTTCATCATCATATTTAAAAAGTACTGTGTTTTTACAGTAGTTGTTAATACACAATGAATGATGCTGGTTTTTCAACCTCTGTTTTTCCTTGTTGCAAGTGAACTATAACAGTTTGATAAGTTGAAGTCTTTGGTCTAACAAATTGTCATTTTCCTCTGTTAATAAGAGATGTTGATCAGTTATATGATCAGTTGATATTTTTTAGCTTTTAAGTAAAGAGTTATGTGTCTCCTATGTGTGCATATCGAGGTTCCCAAAACCATTATATATAGTTATTCTTCGTTGGTCTACAATAATTTAAGATTGTGCACTTCGTCCAAAACATGAACAACTGGTGATCACATTTATTACATCTACTTTGTTTGTATATTTACAGTTTCCAAGAAGATTAGTTCCTATTATATTTGCTCATTCTCTGACTTTTCCTCGAGCACCATCGATTGAATCAGAGTTCACCGGGCAACACATTCATGCAGGCCAGAGGACAAACGTTCACTCAGTGGGCTTTGGTGTCGCACCACCAAAACCAAGATGTCAGCCGTGAACAAAGATATTCAACAGTGTGTTATGCAGATTTCTGTAAAATTAGCTGAGTTTGTTTCAACTCTGTTTGTCCACTGGCACGCCTCTTGGGCATATGAACACCATGTGGCACATGTCATACAATGAATCTATATAATTGCATATTTCAAGAAGACTAAATGAAGTAAAGTAAAATATAAAAAATACAGTTAGAATAAACAATTATTGGTATCTATAATAAATATTGAAACAGACAGATTTTTCTAAAGGCTGTTGAAGTTGATAAAGAGCTCGTAAACATCTTGTATCCTGGAGGCTGAAACAAGATTCTACTTCAACTTTAATCTTTTGATGGAGAATCATAATGTTGGACTTTGTTTCATTGTTGATCTCCTTAGAGCTCCAACTCCCTCCCTGGTACCAGCGGGTCACTTCTGCAAAGAGCCATGTGTTCTGTCACTTAGACATACTCTTTTTACATAATCTGCCTTATTAACGCTGGTTGAAACAGCTTGTTAGTGGCCAGTTCCAGCTTAAAGTGCACTTTATCTGGATGTGCTGCATTCCCGCTGGATTAGAAAGCAGCTCACGACATGCTGGGCCCCTGAAACACATAGATACACTCTCTCTGACACAGCATTATTAGGAGTCATGTTGTGCCCTATTGCCCCACATAGGCCTGTTGTGCAGTTGTATCATACTGAACCAAAAAAAAAAAAGACAGAATTGCCTATGGACACTATGACTGATTTGGCACCATCTGTGAGACATTTTGCATCCAATTGGTTCTTCTAAAATTATGAAGGATGAGTAAAAAACTCATCTTGAATTTTTGCTGTGTATATACTTCATTCTACATTTATGTCACTACAAAATATGTTGTTGACCCAATATTGTCTGATAGTTTATTTTTGAAGAGTCCATATTTTTTTTAATACAAATGCACTGCTCCTATCTAATAGCATTGACTTACTGAAATGTGTCTCATCATTACATCATTACATCATAGTTTCATTGTTAAAAGTTAATATCTCAAGTTTGTCTGTCGTCAAAAGTGTTGAAGCTTAAAATTTTTTTAACTTTTCACAATAAGCAATGTTGTTTGCCCACGAAAAGCACGTGTGACATATGACACTTGCTCCACATCTGTAGCTGACCTGATGGAAGAAAAAAGAAAGCTGTCAAGATGGAAGGTTCACGCAGCAACGACAGCTGCCTTTTATTCCAGGCAACAATTCCTCAACTTC
>JAPZDZ010000021.1:6373696-6385902 GCA_029783805.1 Acanthurus tennentii
CAGTTTGAGAGTAAAAACACATCAGCAGCAGATCTCATATACTATTAAGGTTACTGAGTGCACAGTGAGAGTGAGCATGGAACAGACGAATTGGCGAAGGGAAAACAAAGCAAGACAAAATCTGCCTCATTTCCACATTGACCCTATAATTTACATATATTGAAACTCACTTCTGGCATTTTTAAGGGAGCACAATCCCTCACTTGTTGAAAAATTCTCATCCAACACATCAGTAACTCCTCTGTCCAAGGACATTTTAAAACACAAAATCCACCCAAAATGCAGCTTCCCACCTGACTTAAAAATTTAAGCACAAAATTTTTGGACTGGAAAAAATGACGTCAAAGGGTAGGGTTAGCTAGCTCGCAGGTTCGCTTACATGAGTGGTGATATAGTGACGTAACGTGTGACTAATCTCTAGAAGGTCTTACATTGAATACCACTGGGGATACTTAATCTGCCAATTAACTCAGATAATTACAACATTACACTGCTTTGGTGCCTTCTGATGTCTTTGCTGACTGTTTTGAATGACACAGTTGGCACATAGCAAGAAAACAGGCCTGGTCACAAGTCCTTTTATATACACAGACTGTGATCAAAACAATAAGCAAAGACAAGATGTCTTTCCCTGTTTGAAAATGTGCAGCTGCAAAAAAAGTAAATGTCAAACTTTTAAATATTAAACAGTCAGCAGACAAAACAAACACAAACCGTCACACAAGCAAGCCGCTCTGTCTTATAGACACACACACACACACACACACACACATAGGCCTATAAAAGCTTAAATAGACTGATTAACTGTCTGATTAAACAGAGGATGTGCGTCCCTCAACATTGCTTAAGGACTTGTGAGAGTGCAGGGTTAGATTTGCATGCAGAGGGAGAAAGGGGGCGTGGATGTGGAAAGAGCGTGAGAGAAGAGAGCTGTAATACAACATCAAACTATAGCAATATAAACTGTAATGTCTCATCCCGTACCTCATTTGAAAACATATTGATATCCTTTAAAAAGTCGATTCATCACCCAGCCAGCAGTTTTAACTGCGGAGCTTGAACTAACAGGAACCTCTTACAGCTAGCCCATTTGTCCAAATACTTCAAGGAAAGATGGATCAGAGAAACAGAACTTTTAAATAAATATAAATCATTACAATTTGTGTTTCCACTGCATCTAAAGAACTGAAATGATTAGTGAAAGTGGATCAGTGATGGAATGAAAAAAACATGCCAGTTTTGAAATGCAGTTTTCCACAATTGAAAATAACAACAGTCTCCCAGATGTTATACTGCTGATTCAATGTTTGATTTGGATGTAAAGAATCAATACAAAGAAAACATGCAGGGATGAAGAAGGAAGCTAAAAACTCATACAGAAAGCAATTTACTGTGTGTTTGATGATAATGTTTCTGTGATGAATCAAACTATCAGCAAGTAAAGCCTTCTTCTCATGTTCACTCACTGGCCTTCTCTCTCTCTCCTTTCTATCTTACTCGCACACTGATGTTTACACCGGCAAGTTTTTACCAGCCAGGCAGCCGACATCAGTGCTTTTATTTTGATAATTAATATACATCAAAAACTGTCCGAGTATTAGTAGTGAAGGCACCATGTACTACCTGTTTTATTTGTGTGTGGACTGTACACATGCTGAAGTTGCGATAGCATCTATGGTTAACCAACCAGTGACCTTATATTTTTTCATAAAAAAAACTAAGTCCCTGGTTCCTGAGTTCTACTATTTTTTTTTGAGTTACCTTGGAAGGTTCCTACTGTTAAACCCTATTTGACAATCCACAATCAAGCAAGACCAAATCAAAATTACCAAATACAGCAACTGATACCAAACCTGATATAAGTGAAAACATACATATAAACTTGGTTCTATAATTAGGCTGCAGAGAGATGTGTTCCATTCAGGATGCTTAAATGCATCATGTTGATCTAATTAAATGTTGTGTTTTTTATGTGTCTGGTAAGTGCAATTACTTCCTCCAATGTGGTGAAAAGTCAAACAAAAATATTTCCTTGAACTCCAGTGATGAAGCTTTTTCTCCAGGCAAACCTGCACTCATCAACTCTGAATCACTTTATAAACTTCTCTTGTTAATGAGGCATTTATGTCAAAGGACTTAATGGCTTTGATGTAATAAGTGTAAGTAATAAATTTGGGGTAATTAAGTCACTCAAACTTTTACAACTCAAAACACTCTAGAGCTGTAAATCTCTCTTGTGTAGCTTTAAATATGAAACAATGAAACAAAACCTTGCACCAGTCAAAGTAAGAACTGCATGTACTTTAATCCAAGCCTTCAGTTCATTATTTTTACAGCAAATAAAATGTAATTTCCATAACTGCACACAGTAAAATATTGAGGTTGGACAATGAACATAGCACAGTCCTTACCTTCTCTCCTGTTGACCTTAGCAAAGACTGGGCCATGGCTGCTGGTTAGCTGGGAGGAGCTTCTGAATGATGATGGCGGCAGATTGGCCACCAGTGGGCTGTCACACACCTCTGTTAACCAATCACAAAGCAGAAATGACAGGAATCAATTGCTAAAATGTTTGATTGTTTAATCAAACCTATGGATCAATATTTTAGGATGAGCTATCAGAATATAATACTGGCGAAAAGCAGACTGAAGCAGACAGGAAGTGAGAAAGTTTTATTCTAATTGAAAGGTTAAACTTGAAGCTCTCTTGAGTACCTGCAAAAGATAATTGTAGCTTGGGGCAGATGATGGGTCACACAGAGCAGGAACAAGAATAAGATAACTTGGTTTCAGAGGGAGAGACGAGTCAGTGGAGACCTTTTCATGCCTCACACGCTCTGATGTTTATAAATGTCAAGGAGAGAAACTTGGGTTCTAAGTTAAGAACAGATTGTGAATTAGTGACCCATGAGCAGTAAGTATCTGCTAAAGGATGAAAAAAAGTGCTTATTTTAAGGTTATGGATGACAAAGATGTATGCACACATTATGTTGATGCACCAACCAGCAAATTGCAAACCATTTAATTTCAAAATAAAGGGTAAAAGTGTGCTGTTGATATATATTAACAGACACTTTGAAACATCTGATTTCCTGTGTTACAGTTAAAAAAGCAGTGGAATCACAGTTATATCAACACCTTTGCACAATAGGAAGATATAAAAAAAAAAAAATAAAGTCATGATGTATTTTCCAGTGTAGTCACAATCTGACACTAAACATAATGTTACAATGAAACCTCACATTATGATGAACACAGGCAGTGTGGGTATCTCCTGAAAGTGCAGTAAATATACGACTAGTAGTAGCTATAACATAAAATGATATAATGTTGTAACAGCTGTGGGTAGTAACTCTCTACAAGTTATGCATGTGAATAAAAAAGCATTTTTAAAAGGATCAAGTACTTTTTGTTTTACTTTTATTTAAAGCTATATTTCTAGTTGTATTGGAGTGCATTTTTGAGTTGTTTTGTTTTTGAGTTTCTCTCTTAATCTCTGGAGACACTGCATTAGTGTGTATTTCACACACTATTGCAGCGCCTAGAGCTTTAGGTCAGTAAAAACCGATCTTTTGGAAAACTTCAGGCAGAGTGAAGATAATTCAAAACTGTGTTTGCAGTGTTGTTGTGTGGACAGGTAAGTTTTGGACTGCGACAAGAGATTGTGAGCCATTATCTCATATGCTTAACCTCGGAGTGTGCTGTTAGCTCTTTGTTATCATCCTCATTATTGTGCGTTCCTATACTGAATTGCCATAGGGGGCTGTTCTCAATACTCTAAAACTGAATTAGCACAGTGATGGAGCTGCCTTACTGAGCATGATCGCTGTTGTTCTGCATTGAAAAAAGCATTTACCAAACAGAAGCTGTGACTAATTTTGTCATTTATCTATGAGGAAGCAGTTTCCCCAGAAACCATGGTTACTAACTAAGTACCAAATATTTAGTTGTTCCCACAATATCTGCACAAATGTAATCTAGAAGCTTTTTTTTTTGGATGTTCCACCAAAGGTCCAGACAGTCAGTTCAAATTATTCAAAATCATTCAGAAATGCCCGGTCCTGACTCCCCACTCCGACAACAAGACTTCGACTCAAATGACTTTGTCAACATTAAAGGACTTGGTTTCAAGCAGAGGAATTTTCATTACCTGAGACCATAAACCACAGGCTGTTGACAGTTTTGAATAGCCTGTCATATCCACCTATGTCTGCCCCTCTAACTCCTGCCTCCTCTGCAGGCACTTCAGAGTTTGTCGGTACATTTTCATTCAAGCTCGGGTCATTTACTGCATCTTTAGACAGAAAGGAATCCATGACTCATGGCTCTGTGTGGTAGTGCACTGTAATATTACTATCACTGCTTTAAGATCTCATGACAGACTTAATGACAGGTTCACAAAATTTTATTCCATGAGCCACTTTTAAGTCACTCTGACTTTTATAAATGGGCTATTTGGATCTGTCAGTTTGTCAAATAGAAGTTACCAGCCATATTTTTCATTTTTCCAGTTTCTGACTAAAGAAAGCAATCTGTGTAGACGTTGGTGGACATTAAAACCATGCAGAATGCTGGTGTTTCTTCATCTTAAACCAGGCAGGCCTGAGGAAGACAAAGGCAGAGAGCAAGCAACAGACAGCAGTGGAGCAATGACTGCAAAATACAGTTTTAATTAGTGCAGAGGTGAAATGAGCTCTGTAAACAACCTCAGCAGACAGTGTGTCGTAAGGGGATAAAAGAAGCAGATGGGATGAACAGGCAAGGCTGATTTTCCTTGGAGGGGGAGTGACATTTAAAAGGTGACTGCGAGAAGGAGGAAAATCAGAGATATAGAAAGCTTAGAGGACAATGAGGGTGAAGTGCTGCTAAAGTGTCAGCCACTGACCTGGTTTTGTCATTCATGAAAACTACAAGACATTTCCAAAACAGAGCTACACAGGCTCCACTGACAGCAGAAGGGAATTCAGTTGCAATTCTGTCCATGGTAGAAACCTGATAACCTTGAACCTGCCTTTTTAAGTCTGTCAAACATATCTGGGTGAGGGTGTATTTATGGGTGTTTTGCCCATGTCTTATATTGATATTATCAACTAAAACAAACTTTTTAACTCTAAAACAACTCTTGAAATGGGTAAGAAGTGAAACTTGAGACAGGAATTTTGATCACCCTTTGATATTATTGTTTACCAAAAAAGAAAATTGTCCAGATTGTATGTCATCAGGACTATTTTTCCTTTTTTCTTCATCACTCTCTATTCTCTATCTATCTATCTATTTCCTCTTCATTCTCAAATATCAATTTGTTTTTATTTTTTTTTTCTTTTCTACAACTGAACCCAGAAGTCATTGTTTCAATTCAGTTTTCTACAAAAGAGTAATGGGCAACAAGCATATGCAGTGTACGACACGAATATCAAAGGGAGCTGCAGTGATTAGTCTGGTCCCTGCCTTCATGTGGGTGTGCACCCGTTGCTTTAGTACAGAAAGGTTTTAGCCAGACTTGCCAGTTGTTATGGCGAAGTGATCGAAGGGAATGTTTTTCTACACCACTAAAATCATTCTGCGTGCCCAGTGATTTACAAAAAAATGCTTCAGTCTTTGTCTGTGTGCTGAGGGATGTACTTTTCTCCACCTGACATCAGTATGTGTGTAATTGTCAGACACTGCTTGCTGAATATCACTGCATCTGGCATGAAAATTTCACACTAATCTTGTAAAACTGGCCAATTTTCAGCAGTTTAAGAATTGATTATATGTATTTTATCAAAGAATTTGATTTTGTGGTTTGACAAAATTTTGTCCTGGTTTGTTGACTTATTTATTTTTTCAACATTCATAGGGTATCAGGTATCATGACCAAGCTCATCAACCACCAAAGCCTTTCTGCTTTTAGTCGGTCAGACCAGAAAATGAAAGAGTTTGTGCAGGTGAACAACTTGCTAGAAAGTATATTGATGCAACTAAGACAATCCGGAATAAGCAATGAACAGTTCCTGCTTTCAGTGCACCAATGAATGTACAGACAGCTATCACTGGATGGCTTGATACTGGTGAAGACTCAAAAACAGTGGTAATTATATTGTAATTATCAGGCAAGTTCTGAAGATTCATTTCCCTTTGTTTCTAGGCTGATTTATGGTCATAAACAGGTGATTTAAATCAAAGCTGATTTTCTCAGGAAGTTAATGATACAGACAGATTGGTCTTTTATGTGTCTCGTGATTTGACAAAGATATGAGTTATGATGTTCTGTTGGTAGATTTATTTTTGCATTTGTTTTAGACAGCTTGATTTAATGGAACATATTCATGACCAAAATACACAAGGCTAGCAAAGCCACCTTTAGGGCTGCAGCCCCACCTCTTGAAAAAGTTGCACCATACAGCTGGATAACGCTGTTTGATTTTTGATCGTTTGTTTTTGGTTTTGTTTTTTTCAATTTGAGACACAAGTTGACAGGAGAGACCATATCCATCCTTCTTCAGCATATCATTCAGTTGACCATTTTAGTAAAATAATCACACCCAGTGGGATGACAGCAGGTCCAGATATTGCTGAATACTGATCAGTGTCTTCCATCTCTTTCATAAAACAAAGGTAAAAGAGTTCAGAGCACTGTAAGTGCCCCAGACAGTCAGAGTCAACATGTCGATTAGTGTGATCTCTCTCTCTCTCTCTCTCACACACACACACACACACACAGTTAGTAGGATCTAACAGCCACTGACAGCTGTAAAACAGATGTGCTTGTTTTTTTGTTTTTTTATCCGTTTTTGTCTCATATTTACCAAATAGGTGCCAGTACACTGAACACTCTGACTGTTTGACAGGAAAAAAATGAAAACTAAAAGGTGTAAAAGAGCTCACACCTCAATCAAGACTAAGAAACATATCCAACTAAGAGATTACAGTAAAATAAAATATTTTCAGCAGTAAAACCTAAACTCACTTTTAATTGCACACTTGGAATAAAAATTTTTTTTATTATTTTCAGACAGTTATTGTTTGTCAGGTTTTATGACGGTTTTTTGACTTTGTGCGTTCACCAGCTTTTTGAACTTGTAATGAACAAGTTGGTACTGTTCGGTTTCATTCATGCTGTCTCTGCCTCGTCAAAATGCAGCTGCAAGAATGCTAACAAGGTCAAAGAAGACCGAGCACATCACCCTAATTCTTGCCTCTCTCCACCGGCTGCCTGCACTTCACACTAAGAGTCAGTAGCAGCTGATAGCTGGCTTCAACAAGCTGTCATGCGTAATTTAACTTCCATACTTTGTCACTTTTGATCTGTGAGGTTCCACTTACAGTAATAGTATTTCTGAGTCATCCATATTTATCACTAATTTGTGACTGTGGAGGTCAAATTAATAGTTGGGCTGGAAAAGCAGTGTGGCTGCGGCTGATGGGAGTCCTTTGCCGGCTCTGATTGCAGAGTGGAGCCTGACAGCTTACCTGAAACACTCTGCTGGTGGCTGAATGCTAACAATGAGAGAAATACTTGTTCCTCATCTCCAGCCCTTCATCTGTCTGTTGGTGACATAACAGGGAGGCCAGTAATTCTGCTGACTCTCACCGTTTAAGACCTTCCTTGATGGAAAATGACATTACCTTTATAGTGCACTAGTAGATAAGCTGTTCCCTGCGACATAATTACCTACTTTTTCTCTGTGAAATCAAAATGACATGAAAACAATGCCGCGCTAACTACATTAATATGTGGCTTCATGGGAGGCAGGCCTAATCAGCTGAATTATATCATCAAAAGAAAATTGCTCAGCAACAAAGTAGCAATTAATACATTCATCTGAAGGCTGCAAGGTTTAACCCTCATCACATTAGCACACAAGCTGAGTCAATCAACCAAAAACAGGAGCGCAAATATTACAGAACTGAGAAGGAAGATACAAAATCATTCACGGTGAAATATGTCAGTCTTATGCAAATTGGGGAGGATTGCTGCAGGTTACATCATTTCTGTTAATGGACCCAGAGTGTATGTGGCGAGCATTTCATTAAAAGATCATATTTACATTTTAAGAAGATGGTCAAGAATTGAATGGCATGCCTTTTCTTTGTGGACTTGCTCTCATTTAGATGACATAAGGTAAAGACCTAAAATTGATGAAAAAATTCTTTAAAAAAATCAAGCAAGGTATTGCCTTCTTTTCTGAAAGACAAACAAGTTTGTGCATATATCTGTTACCTTCAGCTGGATCTTAGTGTTTACCTGTGCCCTTCAAAACTGTGACAAATCACTGTTAAAAAATACATTTTACACTCTGATCATCTTGGTTAAGTTGCAGAAAGGAGGGATTTGGGTTAAATTTACTACATTTTATGTCAATACCTGGGTCATCATGATTA
Organism: Acanthurus tennentii; assembly: GCA_029783805.1. Taxonomy (NCBI): domain Eukaryota; kingdom Metazoa; phylum Chordata; class Actinopteri; order Acanthuriformes; family Acanthuridae; genus Acanthurus; species Acanthurus tennentii. The sequence continues at coordinate 6,382,061 of JAPZDZ010000021.1, forward strand.
AACTGGTAATTTCTTGGTAAATGTTAGCAAAAAATACTGTGGTCATGCAGAAAAGAAACCAATGTTAATTTTTTGTGGCAAACAGGAGTCAAACAGCAGCGTTTTTGTTGCTTTGATTTTATTTGACCACCTTTATTTCAACAGTGAAGAATCATATTCAAGCTTTTTTATTCACCTTTTTACTGAGTAGCCTGAAGTAATCTTTTGTTCTCATTGTGTAGGTTTTGCCTCAATACTGACACACCCGAAGTTTGACCCTCCATGTACTCGAGCATCTACAACCATGTCCTTTGCATTTTGGAAACCTGTATTTCATATTTTTCTGTCAACCAGTGTCAGATAAAAAAAAGCTTGATTCAATGTTGAAAACGTTAAAACGTGAATATTTCATTCCCTCTATGTTTAAAGCTTTATGTTATTACACTGTACCTATGTGCATTTTGTGGTATTTGCTGGTCCTTGACAGAGTCCCCTTGGGTGAAATCCTGTAACTGAAAAACTACTCAATTCCCCAAGGCCGCTTTACCAACTTTCAAACCTAAATAACAGCCCTTGTTGATAAATGCTTGTTGTAAAAAGAAGAGCTGAGGATTTCTTTTACAACCTTGGTCCTCCTTTGTGGTTTTGGCCATCATTCTAGTTGGTAACTATAATATCTAACCTTATGTTAGACTTTTTTCAAACCTGACTGCTTGCATGGTTGGCCTGAATAAAATGTTATCAAAAGAAAAAAATTGGTTGATTAAAACTACAGGAATAGGAGCCGGAAGTATTAACTAGATGGTGATGGGATGGTTTCGGTTGAGCTTTCCGCTCCGTGTTATTACAAATGGCTGGTTTCATGAAGAGAGGGACGATGGAAAAGTCAGAACATGAATAAGAGTCCTGATGGTTATAATTACTATGTGCTTCAAGAGGCACTTACACGCCTGCTCCCACAGAGCTTCTGCTCCACTTCTCCACGAACAAATATGAAGCCTGTCATTATATCAGATGGACGAAGGTCAAAGCAGCAGGTCAGGTTTTTAATAGCTGTATTTATGGCTAATCTAATGTTAATTTACTGCTTAATAGATTGAGATGACAACAGAAATCAGTGAGGAAACTCAGACGTGATCCTGTGCATAGAAAAAGATTGTCATTGTAGGTAAAATATGGTGTGCAGTAATACAGTGCACTACATACAAATGTATGTGTAACTGCTACTTTAAAGGAGAGATACTTGATCACAAATTGAATTTTTTCATACAGATGAACAAATCAGCCAGTTTTTGTAACATTCTGAAAGGTGCATTTTTATATATTCTTGTGCAGCCGCTGGTGGTTTTTCTCCATTTTTGCTGGTACATTACTGCATTTCATGTTGAGTTACCAACACCTGTAGCAATTTGAAAACAAATTGCGTTGCATGCATCCTTAAATGCATGCACAAGACAGCGAAACAGGTACCACCCCCCCACCCCCCCCACCCTTTTTTCTCATGAGCACATGTGGGCAAAATCTCCACAAGGCACCCTTAACTTGGTGAGAATAGTGTTATTATCGATAACAATGATAGCCAAACCCACCAGTCTGACGATGTTAAAATGAAATTAACATATTACTGTCTCTTTTACTATCATTACTGTCAAACTCAGTTTCATGATGACATCCCAATTTTTTGCATTAATTTAAATATTGTGAACACTCTGGAATTGCCCCAGACTTTAAACAACAATCAACATTAGCTTTCCTGTTAAAGTCTCCTCATCATAATAATTTAAACTCATGACTTAATAACAGTAACACACATCTTGTGCTGTACCCAAGCTTATTAACAAGTAGTCACTTTGGAAAGCTTAATGCTAATGTCTGTTTCTATGCTAGACAGCTATCTAGTTGCTCAGCTGCTGACATGAAACAGCATGTAAACGTGTCTGAAAATGTCTCCCTCTGGTTGTTGACATAATGGCGTGTTCCTTTCTCTTCAGTACCACTAAAAACACAGTGTTTGTCCATGACACGTAGACTGTAACTCACATTTTTTGACCTTGTCTCTTGTTCCCCTGCCGAAGCTGCCAGCTGATGTCAATCAAATACAAACACTGACACGGCCCTCTAGCCACCTTGAACAAAAATACATTTCTGATATTTCCTGGGAGCTCTTTTCCATTCCTTTTAATGATATAAAGCTATTACCAATTCATTTAAAATACATGTTGATGTTGCTTTTCACTGCAAAAGGAGATGACTAAATGTCATTTCAGCTGAACTTTAGGTAATTTGGAAAATATAATGTTAAAAAAATGTATTTCAATCTATTTGATGTAATACTAAAGTTACTGCTGGCAGGAGAGATATCGCGGGTAGAGCTTATATGTTAGAGCTCTTGATGCTTTAACACCATATTCTGTGCAAATTAGCCAGTTTTCATAAGTTTTTTTTTTCACGTCTTTTAAAGAAAAATTACGTCAATTGAAACTCTAGTTTAAGAAAACGGTTGGCAATTCACCACTTTGATATGCCAGTGGCTTACTTCAACAATTTAAGCTGATTAAAACTAGATCGATATGTGTGTGCAAACCTCATGACAGTAAGAGTAGAAACAATAATTCAATCCTCACAGACCATTTAACAGCAAACAGCTAAAAGAAAAGCCATTGTGCTGTTTCATTTCATAAGAATTTAGTTCTGCTCGCGGATTGGAATAATTGTCATGGAGAAAATGACAATGTCTCAAATAAAACACTTAACCTTTTTCACAACTGCAGGGTATTCTTCAAAGAAAAGGTAATTGGGTTGAAAAACCATGCTACAGTAATGTCACCCGCTGGCAGGAAAGTAAAATTAGGATTTAGAAGAACAGAACGGAATAGCTGAAACTTGTATTGCTGTGCACCATGGAGCTGCAGCTGTGTGAAGGTGCGATAAGGGGAGTCAGGCGAAAGAATCTGACATCACACACATGCACACATGCACACACACACACACACACACACACACACAAACACACACACTCGCAAAAGAGAAAGGAAACTCAGTGATGGGTGAAATGAGAGAAGGAGTTGGGAGTGTCACTGCATGGCTTAAAGACGAAGAGAAACTACAATGAATGTCCACACCATGCACTGAACCAAACTCCCCCACTTATTGTCATTTTTCTGTGCGCTCCTCATTCCTGTTTCTACCAACTCTTGCACTAGTTCCTCTTTTAATCCTTTCTTTCTTCCTCCCCACAGCCCATTAATAGAAATGATGTGTGCTTTAAATTCCTTATCTTTTACGTTAAATGTTTGGATTGGGCTCAGCATTGTCCACAGTTACCACCTGTTTCTTTGATAATAAGCATAATTTTGGCCATGTATTCAATTTGGCTGGATGATCGAACCAGGCTCTTTCAGATAAAGAAAAATAATTTCTGCAACTCTTTTACAGCTCTACAGGAGACTTTCTAAACCAGCTGAATAACCCAAGCAATAACCAAAGCAGTTTTTCTTGTGCTTTTTCAAAGGAGAACAGAAATAAATACTCTGGGCCCTATCGTACAACCAGCGCAAACGCAGTACGCCAGTGGTGCACCATTCTTTAAAGGGAATGAGAGCTGATTCTCCCTTTGGTTTGGCCAGAGAAACACCCATGAAACACCTATGAATTGATGAAATGATGCTACATAGCTGATTGGACTACCGGGTGTGGCGGGGAAGAGAAGGATTCCGCTGCTGCTCCTGGAACAAGGCGGCAAAGGTTGACCTGGAAACTCCCCTGAATTAATTTTAGCTTTCCCCACCCAATGAGCCACTGGCGCATGGCGGAAAGTGTACGATAGGGCCCTATGTGTTTGGGATGCACGGTTATTCCTTCCA
>JAPZDZ010000021.1:6417316-6431100 GCA_029783805.1 Acanthurus tennentii
CTGAAGTACTTTTCTGGGTTTAATAACAATCTTTCAATCAGATTTTCTTGTAAACTTTGAAAGATGTTAACAAAGCAAAGCACTTAATAGACAGCACCATCAAACTATAGATCTTCGTAACCATACATGACACATGGAAATATCACACAAGGCGCAGATCCCAACAAAAATATGTGTTACATACACATAAACATAACATAAACATAAACAAAGCAATGGTAAAGTGTAAAATAAGTTTTCTTTTCCAACAAAACCACTTCAGACTGAAAAGTTTCCAGTAAAGTCAACATTTTATTATCATAATTCAAATTTTTAGAGTAAACAAAACATTTTATCCTAAAGTATCATCCACCAGACTTCTAACTTAATCAACAACATGATTTTTTTTTGAGTGTGAAAAGAATGTAAAGATATGAAGAAAATTGCTTATAAATCAGAAAAAATAATCCAAAAAAAGTGAGATAAAATGGCAGAGCAAGATATTATCATCAGCCCATGGACAAATACTGGTCTTAACTGCTTACTGTCTATTTTACTAATGGTTAACAAGGACATTTAGTCAGTTCTTGTATCATGTAATAACACCAGTTCAATGAATCCCACGGTAATAGGCAGTTTAAAAGCCAGTAAAAGGAGGACAGTGGCTCTGCCGTAGGGTTGCCAACTCATCATCCAGATTTGCCATGTAGTCTTAATCACAGGTCAGACATCTCCACCTCATACTGCAGCAGCTCCTGGAACCTGAAAGTAAAGGATAGTACGCTGGACATTAATGTCATAATAAAATATCTCTTTCTCTTTTCAGAGTAAATAGTTAGTGTTATTTATTTAGATGCCTGTGGTTGTTATTCAGTATTATTTCATTTGAACAGCTGATATTACCTCCAAAAAAAGGCTGAATATCTTTTTGGAAACTGAATCTGATAACATCACAGTTTCAGTAGCGACAACGAAACAGTCCTTTTTTTCACTTTCAGTCACCTGCAGCTGTACATCTCACTGCGCTGCTCCTTAGTCACTAACGAATTCGAAATAATACTCTCTCAAAAAATGAAGATTACATGTTCTTATACTGTACAGACACTTTTTGCAAACTGATGCTGAGATGTAATGAATTATTGCTTCAAAATAAAAGCTACCCGATGCTCCATGGGTTGTCTACTTGTAATGTGAAGCAGCACCAGTTTACAGTAACTTATATTAAGTCGCATGAATAAATTTTAAGATGGATTCTTAATATGGATCAATTCTTTAAAAATGCTCAAGTTTTAACACAATTTTAATCTGTGCATGCATGGCGGACCACACCACTAACAATAAAAGCATAAAAGGGTAAATGCAAAATAAATATACACGGACTTCTCCTGAGAAACACAGACCATGAATATTTGCCGATCTAAAATGAGGGCTTCTTTCATTAAAACTTTAGAGTGGGGAGGCTACAGCTTTACAACCTTTATCTGGACCTCTGTATTTTAAGTATCAGTGTAGCTTCATTTTCAGCTACTACCTCATTTCCACGGTCCATGTTCCTAAGCTCCTTTGTGTTTAATTAAATTACTTCAAAGGAAGCACAAGGCTATGTTTTATTACAGGAATAAAGCACGTATTGTACACAAATGAAGGGATGTGGGGCGGCAGCAGCAAACTTTTGTCCTCAGGAAGCCAAGCAGGTCAATCCGACCATGCATCAGCTTATACTGAGACCAAGTGACACTCATCTGTATATACTCACGTTTAGAAAGTTGGCTCTCTTGCCACTTCTTCTTCATCAAAGCTCAGATCTCTTCTCGATGCTGAGCAGCTCCACTTCGAAGATGAGCGTCGCTCCTCCGGGGATCTTCGGGGGAGCTCCCCGGTCTCCGTAGCCAAGCTCGGCGGGGATGACCAGCTTTCTCTTCTCGCCCTCGCACATGCCCAGCAGGCCCTGGTCCCAGCCTTTGATCACCTGACCGGTGCCCAGGGTGAAAGTGAAGGGCCTGTCGCGGGGAATACTGCTGTCAAACTCGGTGCCGTCTTCCAGCTTGCCGGTGTAGTGCATATTCAGCACGTCTCCTTTGCGGGACTTGATGGGGCAGTTGTCCACTCGCTTTTTGATGCCGATCTGCAGCTTCTTCTTCTCGGCTCCGCTCACCGCCGCCGGGCTCAGAGACAGCACGGTCACGGCGAACAACAGAAACACCCGCATGGCTGCTGTCAAACTCAGAATCTAGCTGTTGAAAGGCTTAGTTTGGAAAAGATAGTGCTCAACACTGAGAGTGCAAATTAGGGTGATGAATAAGTGTAACCGAAAGCGGAAGTACGTGCAGTACGACCCCGGACGTATTTTTGTGGCTGGTGTAACCAGCAAAAACGTCCGGAAAACCCTCTGTAACAAAGCTGAAGTTAGCTTCAGATTCGTAACGACGTGCACTTATGTGAACTCAAAATGATAACATCGCTCAATACCTTTTATTGTCTTATAGAAACTCACTCACTCACAAGTCCTCATTCAAAAATAACTGTTCAGATATTATGAACAGAGCTATCAAAATTCTCCATAACAACCGAAAAGTAACACATTATTCTATTTAACTCAAATGGTGTATCAATGATTTTTTTTCTTTTTTTTTTAATCAAAAACAACTCATATCATGTTACACTTCTGAAACTATTGATTATTTTTGCAAATGCATTATTTCGCACTGCACTGTAGTTACTTTTCAATAACTATGTGCACATTAAAAAACACACTGAACCAATAAATCTAAGATACACTGAGTCTCCAGAGATGATTTAAAAAGTCATTTCAGTTAGGCTACTGGAAGCCTTCTCCACTTTTTCTAAAAATTTTCAAGAGTCAATAATTGATCTTCATCCACACTGAACCTGCATAGAGTGACAGCAGACTATTGTTTCCTGAATCGCGGCTTGTCTTGTAAATGTGAAACTAACTTCAGCGTCACTTCAGTCTGTTATGTCATCCGGTGTAACACAGCGGTCACCTACTTCACCTCAGGTAAAGGAAACTTCGTCATCCGAATTTTATTGAAATTTCATTCTCAAACGCACAGTAAAATTTAATATCGATATACTTATTAGTGGTGTCATCACAGGGCAGCAGGACGTGGACGTTTGACGGGGCTGCTGGTTTGCTAAGCTAACGCGTCAGTGTGGATCTTTGAGAAACTTTGGACAAAATGCTCTCTCGGTTGATATTCAACCTCATCAACAACCTCCACGTCGTGGAGAAGTTGGCAGAGTCTCGTCCGATCCGCAGGGCGGCACAGATCACAGCCTACGCCATCACCAAGGCTCAGATAGCCGGCCGAGACGCGTCGGAGCGGGTCATGCGGTCCCAGACGCTGCGGCAGGTCCGGGAAGAGGCCGGCAAAGCGCCCGGTGACCTCGGGGAGATGGGCGGCCGCCTCCAGAGAGTCAGAGACACATTTGTGAATGAAGTGAAGGAGGGATGGAAGGAGGGCTCCAAACAGATCAAGAAATAAAGAGGAGAGACTGGCTGGAAGGTTGTAAAGAGACTGGGAGTCCTACTTCTGTGGCTGATCATTGACAAGCTGACAACATGTCGTCTTTTGTTACCTCACGTGTTTGCCTGTGGAACAAACAGTTAGTAGAGAGGAGATCTGATGCTCGAGCAGTTTTCATCAGCAATGCACGACAACAGTGTGGTTAACCGAAGACGTCAGAAAGTGTCAGACACGGATGAGTTGGACATTTATAATGTTAAGACGTCTGCACCGACCTACCATCAGGAAATAAATAAATGTAATTACAACAATAACATCACTTTGTCCACATTGTGACACCAAATCCTGCCGAAGAACTGTTATGGATCTGTAGATGAGGTTGTCTTGGTTAATCATTTTATGAGTCAGTTGATCACGAGGATTTGCTGCTTGTTTTGACTGTATAAATAAAGATTATAATTTATGACAGATGACTCACTCTGACTGCTAGAAAGTGACAGTTATTATTCACCATTCATATGTTAACTTTAAACACAACAAGCAAATTGACTAGAAAAAAAACCCACTGAAGTTAAATGTTAAAGTATGGATACAAATTGTAAGTAAAGTACTTTTGTATCTACTTAACTTTTAAAACACAGATTTTTACCTGTGTGAATAGGGTCTGACTGGTTAGAAGTTAGTGTCAGATTTGCACAGTCAGAGGAGTGAAGTACACAGTTTACTGCCAACGAGTTGTAACTCATAGTCCACCTGCTTTCACAACCACAGAGGTACAAGGAGTTTAAAAAGAGATAAGCAGACATTTTATTGTGACATACAGTCACAGATGGGGCAAAAGAGCAAGTAGAATGAAACCCTGACCTTGACTCCACATCTCCCAGTGTGCTCCTGACCTCGTTCTCAACTTAACTGATGAGATGAATGTCAGTAAATTATTCGGCAACCATCTTGATCAGTATGTTGTTTGAGTCATTTTTCAGTCAAAAATTTTATGTCTTCAGTTTTTTCAACGTGGGAAAATGCTTGTTTTCCTTGTCTTAGAATCTTAAAAAACAGAAATTTTGAGAGTTTAAAGTCACTTTGAACTCAAGAAAATTTCTCTTCTATTTTTTCCAATCATTTTAACTGACATTCTCTTCTTATAAAAAAATACTGCTTATTTGATCATTTTTCATATAAATGCTGAAAGCAAATTCCATGTGCCTCCATGTCTAAAAAGATGTGAAAGGAGATCTAATTTCTGCCAAAATAGGCTAAAAATAAAACTATTTGTTTCTGAGGAGATGCAACCATTATGCACTTATTCTGATGCACATAGAAAACAACGTTTGCAGCAGCTATCAATGATCCTCGTGACACAGTCGATCAGAGGAGAGAAACAGTTATAAACATCCGCAAAAGATTAACCACAACAACACAGCTTAACAAAATCCTTTTTGCAGTTAACAGCTTTATTTCTTTTGAACAAGCACAGAAAGCAGTTAAAGTCGGCGGCTTTATGTAGCAATACTCATGCAGACGCGCTGGCCTGGCAACTAAATATTAGTTACATGTTACATCATTTCACATAGAAATAAATCTCTATCGGGGGAAGAGAAGGCATTTGTTTCTGACAGTAGAGTCAGTACATATACACTGATATGGTAACTGAACTTCTTATAAAAATAAATCTCTCAGCATCGGAAAATACACATCCAAATTAACATTTTAAAACAGGAAACAGCATCAAGCAGCAGGAAGTATACAGCAGATATGACAAGAACTGGTGAGTCTGAGTCACAATGAAACATTTCTGGAGAGTTTAGAAGAAGCAATTATTTTCTCTTTGCTGTGTTTTATTCCTCTGACACTTGTGCATGACTTGAGATTAAAAGCTAAAACCCAATTCTCAGCTCTGGAGGCCAGAGGAAACACAAGTAAAAAGGCCTTTTTTTAACCACAAAAAAATTTTAACAAATTAAAGCCTGATCTCATCTGACATAAACTCCTCTTTAACTTAAACAGTTTGGAAAATGATAAATATTCTCTCTACAGCAAACCAGGAGGTTTTCTTTATTTGCAGAAAATAATATATATATATAATGTTAGATAAATAGGAGATAAGATGACTAACTGCTGCTAAAGCAGTTCCAAATCATCAAAAAGCAACACATCAGTAGCTCTATGTATTTGAGGACAAAACATGAGGCAGACAGCCTATGGACAAACACACAATCACTGAACACAACACCATCCCCAGCACAGCTGTGTGTGGAGGCAACACTAGTGCATATTCCCTGATATGGCATTAGCTTATCATAGAAACACAGCCTGACAGAGTAAGAGGCAGCAGAGCAGAGCAGCAACCTGACCTGATAAAGGTAAATTTCTTCCCATGTTACTTCAGCGAGTGCTCCTGAAAGTCACGGTTACCCTACGTTGTAAAAGACCCCCTTTTTTTTCACTGCATGCATGTTTGCATGTGTTATGAGGATTAGCTAACATTAAAATGCTGCTCCTCAGGTTTTCAATACAATTTTTCAGTGTTATGAGCACTAACCCTAGTTCATGAGAAGTTTATGTTTGGCTTGAGTGAGGTAAAAATAAAAAAAATCAGATTGTCTGTTCTTTGTAAAACTAGCTTTGGAGAGACAGGGATGTACTAACCACTAAAGCAATGTAACAGGTGGCAGCATACACACTGATATGGCAGCCCACCTTAAGTAAACAAAGTGGCAACAACACATTCTCTCATTATGTTTGATTGATACTGGCCACTGACTCTCTTTTCTGCCACATAAACATGAGATGTTGTGCTTCAATCAATTCAACATTAGCACCATTAAAGTCCAAAGGCAGTTCCAACATGGCATCCTCTCATACAACATTGAAATGACACACAATCAGGTGGAAATTATGCATTTTTAAGAGACCAACCCAGATTCAAAAAATAGGAGTGGTGGGATTTTTTTGAAAAGCAAAGCTGAAGTGAGGATTTCTTTGGGAAAATTGTGAAGAAGCAGTGGAGAGACAGAAAAGCAAGATGTAGCAAGCAACAAAAAGGAGGCTATTTAAAGGTGTAAAGAAACTATGGGTGGGGAGGAGAGAAAAAGGGAGAGGAAGCAAGCAGGAGAAGAAGCTGAACGCCTGTGTCATTTTATGTCTTTACATCCAGATGTTGGTCAGCACGACGCTGAACAGAGTGAGCAGCAGCATGAATGCAGAGGACATCACTGTAAGAGAAAGAAAATAGGTTGTACACTCAAAAACAAAAGTAACATGTTATTTTAGCAAAATGTGCAGGATAGAGATCCTTAAGTACTTAAAGTACAATACAAATAAAACACTGTAATTCTTAAAAGAAAATCATGTAAGAATCTGCACCACTAAACCTTCATAATTAACACAAATCTTGTTTGTTTAATCTGTATAGACAGAATCAGAATCACTGCTTCCACTGTTTCTACTGTTTATGCTAAGCTAACCTACTGCTGGCTGTAGTTATATATTAAGCATACAAACATAATAGGTGTGTCAGTCTTCTCAGCCTTCTTCTAAGCAAGACAGTAAGTCAGCATATTCCCAAAAAAGTTCAACTTTTCCTTTAAGTCAATATGTGACTTGCTGTGTTTGTTTAATTTAGAGATCAGAAGGTTTGTGTGATTTTTACCTGCAGTCGATGAGCTGCACTCCAAATCGGCCAGTGAGTCCAGGTAGCCCTGGCCCAGCCACTCCTGGTAGGTCTTTTTATCAGCGACGCCAACAACAAAAACAGTGGAGTCTTTGAAGATGAGATCTGTGCCCTCATAGCCCTGCGAGTCAAACATCTTGAAAGCAGTGCCTGTATCGCTGCCAAAATGTTTCTGCAGGGAAACACAGACAAATACAGACAAAGGGGTCTGAATAAACACCAAAACTGACATTGATTTCCTGCATTGTAATTAACGACTGATTAACATATATTTCACAGTTAAATGAAAAAATAAACATGCAGAGACGTGAGACTTATCTGAGAAAGCATTAGTTTTCTGATACATCAGGATGCATCAGCATCTAAAAGTAGCTGCCAAACAGCAATTTTATTATTGTAAAAAATAATTAACTTACTTTTGATAAGAGACATTTATTAATAACCATGTTTGTATGGATGTGTAATACTGAACATCTTTTTAAGATAAGTTATGGACAGGTCATGATAAATTCTTGTGATATCCCAAATGTATTGGGCAGAGACTTTTATTTTAAAGGGTACACAACATACCTACCACTGTTATATTTCCCAGAGTTCTGTGAATATATTTTTAGATAAATACAAATGCTACAATGTAAAGTACTCTCCCATCTAGAGGGGAAATTTGTAATTAATGGTGATTAAATGGAAAAAAACGCTTGTTTTATTTAATGACTGACTTAACTCCTCTTATCATCATGAACTGCATTTCCACGCTGCAAATGATTATCCTCTTACAACAAAACACAGAGATACATCCATTTTTCATGGTGTCTTTTTTGTTTATATAAATCAAACAAACAATCACAGACATGAAAAGTCTATGTTACAATATCTACGACTGCTGATTTGTGTTATGGATTTGGTTGAATAACAGCACAGCTTGAAGTGCTTTTCGCACCTAAGTTTTACCTCTCAGGCATTAAAGCATCATTGATTGCAGCACCAAGAATCGTGAATCTCTTTTATAGACATTATAAAGTTGTCAAAGAAACGGCTAATCTTTGACTGTGAATGGTAACTTCTCTTGATCCAGTCTCAGGTCAGGTTTCTCCCTCACAGACAGGAAGGGCAGTGTGATCATTCTCACCTGTGCGTGGTCGAGGAGTCCATAGATAGCGTGGATGTTGGTACCAGACCGGACCATTACAGCATGGGATGGGACTCTGGCCAAGTTACAGTATTTGTACTGGCTGACCTCAGCTTTACTGCCCTGAGAACACAGCAGCTGGAAATCAGTCGAGAAGAGGTTCGTTGCCCACGATTCGCCTGAGTTACCTGAACAAACACACAAAGTGAGGAGTTTAATTCAGTCTCTTAAAATGATGGGACTCTTTAAAGGAGAACATATCGTATCTCTGGATTACTTGTCTCACCATCAGTGTTTTGGAGGACAGTGGCATGTTTGATGAAAGCCACTTCTCCATCTCCCTTCGCCAGACACCTGAATGGGCAAAGAGAAAGATTACTGTGGTGTACAGCATGAGTTCAGCTTTATATTGAGAGATGAAAGAGCTGACGAAGCTTTTTAAACAGTTAAATGACTGTGTCTTAGAGCTCCTCCTCAGCTTGGAGGAATGACAGGATAAAGACACCAGGTCAATTTTGGATTTTTTTTTTTTTTTACCAAATTCAATAACAAAATGTTTTAAATTTTTCGAGCCTCTAAACAGCAATGGCTGCCAAGGCTCACAGGTACTGTATCTTTAAGAGCTGTTTGTCATAGGACAGTGACTGGCAAAAAAGATGAAAATGAAAGTTAGAACTTAGAAAATTATCAAACTGTGTGTTCATAATATAAAAATACAGGATTCTGACAGTATCTGAGAGAGTCTCTTGTTTGTTATAGTGAGCCGGCATGTGGCAGTTCGCCGTACCTGAAGGCACCGTCGTATCCATCATACAGGTCTTTTCCCTTCTCACACTTGTTCTGTCCTGAGCTGTCTCCCACACAAAGACCACAAAGGTTGCTGGGGTAACCAGGTTGGTTGGCACCTGGCACACAGCTCTGCGAGAAGAACCCACCCACCGCTAAGCATCATGGGACACAAGTAATAAAAAGTCAATCACTAGAAATAAAACTCAGGCTTTTATTGGCTGCTTGACTGAAGATATAAGAAATACTTTGAAGTATCATTAAGTTTGGGCAGTATTACTCCATCTGTAACAGCTGTATAAAGGCATCTTAGGCTTTGGAGGAGCTTAGTGAAGTTTAAAAAACAAAAAAAACTTTTGATAATTTAATTTTGGATTAGGCTTGCAAACTACAAAATTTTTACTTTAACTTCTGTTAAAAAGTTATAAAAATATTCTGTTATATATTTTATATAATATATTTGTATATCTATATTATACTTTATATTATACTGTATGTTTGAAGACAGCTGGAGATTGAAATGGGCATTTCTCAGCACTTCCTTACATTTCTATCAATTTTCAGTAATTGAACGCCGGATTTCTTCATGTTCTGACTAGGTAAGCTCACACCTCTAGGCACAAACACACACACTCACACACAAACATCCATCTTACCTTCGGGTATCTCACACTCTTTAGGCGTGATCAGGCCTCTCTCAATCAGCATAGCCACAGGAACGTTCCAGCCAGCCGTGCGACCAACTCCGGTGTGACAGGAGCGGCGGCCGCGCAGGTCATCAATGCTGCGGATGTCTTGGCTAGTCTTCTTTACCACCGCAACTGCATAGTACATGGAACCATCACGGTCCTCTGGAGACAGTAAACAGCATGCATCAGTCATCTTTAAAAAAAGAACACTTGACTTAATGTGAGTTTGTGGGAATGTTTGTCCATTTTTTACCTGTGTAGCTCTCGCCGACAGCAGGGACCAAACCGTACTCTTTGCCCGCTGTGTAGATGTAACCCCCATCCAGAGTGATGGCATCAGCCTGATTGTCCTGCACAATTATGAGAAGGAAGACAAGAGATTTAGATACCAGAACTACATCAGTTGGTCTTCTCTAATGTATAGCATGACTGTAGCTTTTTACTGGTATTTTGGTGCCAGTAAACGCTGGCAAATTGTTTGTAAGAAGATGTACTACAGAAACTCTAAAGTGATGTTTATGGCAGGGGTGGGACAAAGACATTATTCTTCCAGTCACAAGTAATTCTTAAGTCTTCTCCTTGAGATCATCAAGTCCAAGTCAATTCCAAACGTTAAACCTTTTGTTTTAAGTTTGAAACAAGTCATTAATAGTCTTTCACCATATTCTTTACCCCTTAATAATTAGTATAACAAAAACAATGTTTCCGTGAACAACATCAACTGCAGTGAAATGTAGTAAAGATTCATTAACCCTACTGAATGAATCCTGCCAGCATTGGAGGTTCCCACCCTTTTATCCTCCAGCTGGTTCATATTTATGGTGTTGAGTGATAGTACTCTACAACTATGGATTAGTTGTGGATTTTGTACATTTTTATGTACTCCACAGAATAAACTGTAATTCACTTTGGTGATCCTCTGATATTTCTTTTAGCACCAGCATTTCATCAACACAAACATTAAGTTGTTTAATTTTTTTTCTGAGCTAACGTCTGAAAACCTGGCTTTCTCCTCAGCCTTAGCTGTGCTTTGTGATTAGTACTTAGCCAATGGTAGCACATGAAAAAGCTAAAGTTAGATGGTAAACAATGAAAACATTTTTTACATAAACAGCAGCATGTTAGCATTCTCACTGTGAGCATGTTGATATATGAATGTTAGCATTTAGCTTAGAGCACATGGATTACTAAGTAACAGCCTCACAGAGCTGCTAGCTTACTCATTACTTTAAAAAGGCATAAAAGAATTAAAAATATGTTTACGTACGACTCAAATGTAAACATTGGTATAAGCCTTAAAATCTATTTTCTATCACATGTTGTTTCCCTTAAATCTCAGGAGTGTTTAATGTTTTTATTTGTGGTGACTGAATACAGCAGGAGTTCACTGTTTTTCAGACACCATCTGTATGAGTGTCAATTACCTTGATTTTCTTCATGCAGTCAGTCACAGAGTTCCCATTAACGCAACTAATGGTCGGAGTCAGACTTTTACTTTGGAAAGCTGAAGCCATAGAAACACACTTCTGCTGCTCACCAGTGGACAACACACACCACCGAAGGGTTGCTGGGATATTTATACAAAGATGGATGAAGGGTAGAGAAGGACAGAAAGATAGGTAAGCAGGTAGGCTAGTTAACCTGACAGGGTCAAAAAAATAAAAATAAATAAAAAATAAATATCATGCAGAAGCTACCAAGAGAGCAACAGGTGCTCTTCTCACCTAACAAATGAATTACTTCTTCACTAAAGCTTCTTAATTTTTTTTTTTTTTTTTTTTATGTTAAAACACTATTTAAAAACTCTAATGTAATATAATCTGAGTATTGTATTTTTTTTTGGCATGTTAAGTTTCCAAAATGGTGCGTAATTTAATATTAAGCTGTGCTGTGATGTTGTACATCAAACAGATGAATGGATGGACAAACGGAGATAAATGCAGACAGACAGACAGACAGACAGAAAGCAGGTTTACCTTCAGGTTTACAGTCCATGGCGGACATTGCATTGTAATAGTGGTTACCCAGCCACCCCTTGGGATCTTCTGACTCTGCTGCCAGAAACATGGTGGTTGCCTCAGAGAAGAGCACGGTTCCTCCTCCATATGCCGTGGACGAAAACATGTTGAAATTTGGGTTTTTCTGCAGACGTTATGTTAGTCTCAGTTAATCTCAGAAACAGAATATCACAGTAATGCAGTTAAACACGTTAGATTGCTTTACTGTATTATATCTATTAGTCTCTTTTTTATTTCTCTTTTCAAAATCATTATGGGTGCTTAACACTACAAGTTAAATGTTCAGTTAATGTTAGGGAAATCTTATGACTGTAATCAGTCCATTTTTACCACTAAGATGCTATCAAAATAAGAGCAGTAGTTATGTTTGTGGGTGTTACGGAAGTGAGCTGTTTGGACATACCAGGCCGTCCGTCAGCATGTTAAATACTACAGACGGAGTGACGTGATTGCCAACCGCAATGCCACGAAATGGGATGCGGACCAGATGGCATGTTTTCCACTGAGAAATGGGTGCTCTGGTGCCATCACGACACAACAGCTCATAGTCTGATGACTTATACGCATGCGCCCACGTTGGGCCATTACCTGAGGGGGGAAAAAAACAGCAGGTTAGCTAACATGTAAGCCAACAAGCTAAATAGCAACAAAAATGTGGCTGAATGGGTTGTTAGTAAGGCCACTAAAATAACCAAATAATTAACATTACAGACAATTAAGCCAACTAAAACATTACCATCAGTGTGGTCTGAAACAGTTGTGTGTTTGATGAAGGCCACGTCTCCTGCATCCTCAGACAAACACCTACAGGGATCAACGAAACCTTTATGAGTTATGTACAGCGAGTAGAATTAAACAATGCAATAAAACTACCAAAACACGAGTCTCTCTGCTGTCATTTGAACATACACAGTTTTGAAATCCTGTAACCTTTGTTGTGTATAAATGCAGATAATATGAGTGTATGTTACCTGAAAGCTCCGTCATAGCCAAAGTATCTCTCGGCAGTGCTCCATGCACATTTGTTGTTTCCGGCATCATCACCATGGCACAGCTCACACAGAGACGCAGGGTCACCAGCCTCATTTGCTCCAGGGATACAGCTAGCACTGAAAAATTCTCCCACAGCTGCCCAAACAAACACAAACACACACATCTTCAGCTTTATGAACAGTCTGTGCTACAGATCTATATGTATGTATAGTTACAGTGTGCATGTATGTCTCCCACCTTTTGAAATTTCGCAGCCCATCACAGACATGTAGCCCTGGTCTATGAAGTATCCCAGAGGCATATTCCAGCCAGCTGTTCGGCGTTTCCCAGTGTGGCAGCTCTTTTTACCTGCCAGGTTGTTAATGTTGATCCCAGCATTTGTTTTCTTAACCACAATAACTGCAAAGTAGGAGGCACCAGTACCTGAGGCGACAACGGCACAGGTGTGAACACAGGTAATGACAAAAGGTAAAGTAAATGTCTTGAAACTAGTGCGCAAGTACTGTATAACAGTCTGGCTCTGTTTACTCTTATCAGAGTATGAAAAAAAAGGAGATCAAAGTGCAGACTACCACTCCTGTTTTGGAATAGCCCATGTGCAGTCGATTATAGAGATTATAATCAGAGTATAAAAGTTGTTATTACACAGATCATGCTTCCGTTAACTTGATCCAGGTTATTAAAAATAAACAACTGGATGACCTCAAGATGATGTACCATCACAAGAGGAGAGTACTCAAGTATTAAGCAAGCATCATCAGCTCGAATCAGGACAGTACTTCTTTGTTGTTCTTTATTGAAAAAATCTTAAAAGTGTGTTACCATCAGCCTTTGATTCACCACCAGCGATCTTGAAGGACCCAGTCTTCCCCTGCCGGAAGATGTCAGAGCCAGACATGGACAAGGCATCTGCTTCTTTGTTCTACAGGGATACATGAAAACAAAGAGATTAATGACCACAGTAACTTGACTTATCAGGATTTTGACTTTTCATTGCAAGAGAAAACATTGGAGCATGGAACAAAACAG
>JAPZDZ010000021.1:6431200-6441851 GCA_029783805.1 Acanthurus tennentii
AACAACCCAGTGAGCACTGTGTTACCTATTACAGTTTATTGCATCCCAGAGTTTCTGCCTTGTTATCTGACCCCTGTTAATGTGTTCTGCCACTTCAGAATTGCCTGTGTTTTATGAGCTTTAAAGAGGCCCCCTGTTGTTTCTGTCTAATTCAAAGTAATTGATGACAAATAAAAATGCGAGAAACTTTATGATTATACAGCGGTATAAACATAAACTACCAAAAGAACTGTGTAAAGTTCATGTTTTATCCAACTAACGTTCCTTTTGTCAATATCCTACCTGCAGCTTCTGGACGCACTCCTCGACAGATGTTGTGGTCACACAGCTGAGGGATGGACGGATGGAGGCTTGGGAGAAAGCCTGCGACATGTCCTGACATTTCTGCTGCTCTGAGTCTGAGATGGTGCACCATCTGATGTTGCTCTGACCGAACACTAGAAGAGGAGAGAGAAAAATGAGGCCCATCATTTCCACTGTGCTTCCTGCTTTTGTCAACCTGAGAGTCAGAGTCCCTCAAAGGGTCACAAGATATATAGCAAAATGGAAAAAAAATGTGTTTTAAATATGTTTTCTGATGTTTCTTACAGTTGTTATTTTAAAAGATTACAGGCAAAAAACATTATGATTTAGTGTCTGCGTAAGATATAGCGTATCTACATTTTTCTTTTCTAATTAAAGCCATTAATTGATCAGCTGAGGTGGATAAGAAAAGTACCTATCTTTTTGATAATTTTTACTTTAAAATTATATGATTTTTACTTTAAAATGATACATTCCTTTGTAGTTATTTTGTTTATTTAGGCATAGTGGGTCATTTTACTGCAAATGAAATGTTGCATTTTGCCATCAAAGTGCTCTATTAGATTGTATGCAATGAAACCTCTGGCAATCCAACTAGTTACTTGAGGAGTTGAATAAATTTAATCAACTTCCATATATATATATATATATACAAACACATGTGTGTAACAAAGATTGTGACATTAAGTCTAACTTCATAGTGCATTTTGTTTTTAAATATGAGTTCTTACCAGCATGCAGTATTAGCAGCAGAGCTCCGGCTGTTCTCCACATGGCCATGGTCTTGTTCTCTCTTCGTCAATCTGTTGAGGTGAAATAACTTCTTTCCTCTCTCCTTTGCTTTATATGATGACCCTTGAGTCAAAGTCTAACTTCTATCTTCCGCACCTGGCCTGAAGTCCTCGTGTCAAGCTCAGGAGAAACTGAAATTTTAGTGATTTACAACTCAGTCATTCACAGGATGTCATTAAGAAATCACAAGACTCAGCTCAAGTGTTTGAAGCCCAGTGGAGAGTTTATGAAACCCGCCTCCCTGGTGTACCTGTATCTGACACGTCTCTGCTGCTGCTGCCTGGCTGCAGGCCAGAGCTCAGACAGAGAGGCCTTTTTCAGTCAGAGGACCCCTCCTCTGCTTTCCTCTCACTCCTCTCCTCCACTCGTGTGGGGCTTTTCCACTGCAGGGCAGAAGGAAAGAAGTGATTCAGGCCAGCGCAGTGAGACTGTTGGTCACTGAATCACTGTTCTTCCTGCAACACAGACACAAGCAGTCTGTTTACCTGCTCTGGTTTTTGGCTGTTTTTTATATTTGGGGTGTTGTACTGAACAGAAAACTGAGGTTGACAAAGCAGCTGTTCCCAGTTGCAGACACTGTGAACAGAGACTCAAGACCTGTATGTCCTGAAAACTAACTCTACTCACTCTGGCTGTGTTTTTATTGAAGTAGAGTGAGGTTAAGTGGGTGTTCTGGTAAACAGCCTCCACTGCTAGTGTTCTGGGTTTGAGTCAGGGTTTTGGCCTGACGTGTCATCCTCCAAAAATGTCAACAAACATCAGCTATTCCCAGAGGAGGAAAGAACATTAGTTATATACTATATTGATGCACACATTTGACAGTAGCAGCTAAAGGATTTTGAATAACAACACTAAGGATTAAATACAGTTTTTTAAGGCACTTTTCATGTTTAGTAATCTGATTTTAGTTTTCAATACAGTTGTCATTTACATCTTTGTTATAAATATACTGCTCTTAATAAGCACAGGAAGGGAGTGTATGAGGAGCATTTCTACTGCAGATGTCATGTTGCCAGCTGCCTGACAATAGAGGAAGCACCACTTATCTCTTAACCGAGATGCCACGCTGACAAAGCAAAACCCAGAACAGAGACAGCTTCCAGTAAAAATCCCTGTCTGGCTTATGACATTAAAGGAGTGACATATTATTCTAGGCAGCTTCAGCGGGTTTTGGCAAGCTTTGCTTACTCTAAAGAATCTGATATGAGAGGCATAATCACAATAATAAAATATTTCTGCAGTCATTACACAGGAAGTCAACCTAATCATAAAAAAAAAAAAGATTGCTCTGGTTGTTCCTTATTGTTTATATTCTGGCCCTCTGGTACATGGGGTTCACCAGGAAGGGCTGATAAGAACAATAAAACTTTTAATGTGGCGCATCACTGATAAAGGAAAGAACATCAGCTAAAATCTCTGGTGTTTCAAAATAAATGTTTTAAATTATTTTGAACATTAAAAATAAAGAGTAGAATATGCCATTTTAAAACCTGCCATGAATTGGATTGCAAAGCATGTGTTTTACTCACTTTACCTTCAAATGGTTACAACTGCCAACAATGCAGCCATCTTAAGGCAGTACGTCTGACTGCAGACTTAACATTTATGCTGCTGCAACATTCACACATTCAACAGAATGTGACAGAGTGAAGATGGAGTTGAAAGCCAAACTGGTGCATCAGGGTGGATCTTATTTTTATTTTACAGGAGCAGTCAGCACCTCACATCAGCTGACCTGAGATCCTGCTGTCACATTCCACTTTCTACAAAATTGTAAACTTATATGACTCAAATCCATTTTTCTTTGCTTGTAAGTGCTGAAACAGCAGATCCTGCAAAAAACATACTATAAATTTCTCCCTTACTGTCTTCATTATCATGCAAATGGGGGATATGCAAATATAATAATATTTATGTTACGTAATTATTTCGTGCAACAGATGTTTAGTTCTTTTTACTACTTGAGGCTGATTATTTTGACAAGCAGTCTGATAAGCAACAGGTTGATAATCATCTAGAATTAATCTCTCCTCTCGCACTCAGTTTACTGCAGGATATTTTCCAGGTTATCACTTCTTGAGCCAATGGACCGGATGAACTCAAGGGTACTGATACTGTTGTGTGAACTTTGGACTTCGACACGTGAATGAGGAGAGACAGATGCCAAAAGTAGTAAGATCAATGGGAGTTTAGGAGAGACTTATGTTCATAGACTCACATTTTAAAACATAAATTAAGAAATTAAAGCATTTTGAAATCAGGCTACTTATTTTATGTTTATAGTGATCTTCAAATGTGTTTGCCCTACAGTCTTTGCCTCTTATTCATTTGTATAATTTCCTTTTCATTTAAAGCTTGTTATTTTAATTATTTATTCATGTATTCTTCATTTTGTATTAGTTTAGGTTTACAAATATGTACCGCTTTCCCATCTTGGGCTTGAGACCCTTTATTTGAGGGACTTTCCTCTTTTTTCATAACTAGTGGTACTAAATTAGATTATTGCCAGGAAAGAAATTATTAATCTTCCATAAAGTTACAGAACCATCCATTTTTTAGAACCTTTATGATTCCTTTTAACATGACTGCAGTTAAGTGTGTACTTTCCAACAAAATCTGTCCAACAACCTGTTGACTAAGCTGCAACATGGTGACTTATTAACTAAAACAACTGTGAGCAGTGTTTTACTTAAGAAAGAGAGAGAAAGAGTTTGTTATGAGAGTGTTTGTGTGGAAATGGCAGTTATTGAGGAAACTTTACTTTAAACAAAAAGTAATTAAGTAGGAATACAAGTAAAGTATTGCATGCTAGTATAATTTATCACATTTAACATCCCAATTTAGATTGATAGCATGCATGTAACTGCTAATTAGTGCTAACATGAAGTACAGCTGATGCTAAGTGAAGGGTGTTTCTGCAGACTCAGGACTTTGAATGGGCTGGGTAACTGTCAGTCACTTTTCAATTTAAGCCATGTGTGTGTGTGTGTGTGTGTGTGTGCAATAAGGGCAGAGCAAAGCTGAAAACAAGATATTTATCATTTACAATCCGTTAGTAACCTTTGACAACTTATAGCTATCCCAAGTACTTGCTAGGTGCATATGATCATATTTGATTCAGAGTGTGCTCAAAGAGGGGAACTCTTCACAGATAAGTCCATCGCATAGACTGTTTGTGCTGCCCAGTATCAAGACAGGTCTCGAAATAGTCACAACATTTAAACAAGAGAATTCATGGACATGAGCATTTATGCTGACAGTTTATGTGACATTTAACAAGACTCCATGTTGGTTTATTTATTGTAGTGATTGAATTTTGTGGCTATTTTTCAGACACATTCTCTAAAATCCTCGAGATGTTGACTCTTATTTAGTGGCTAAGAAAAGCAAAAAAAGGGGGGGGGAGAGAACAAAAAAACAACAAGACAAACTAAAAACGGAAAGAATTTGCAGGGAGAAGTTATAACCAAAACATGTTTTGTTCATATCTGATTACAACTGTGGTTACACTATATTTACAGCTACTGTGGTCAGGAGAAATATTTTTAGCACTTTGACTGTTTTCTATTTACTTCTTTATTTTGGTTCATGAAAAGGCATTTTGTTTAAATCAATAATTAAAACTCATAGTAGAGGTGAGAGTAAAGAAATGTATATATGTATATATGTATTCACACTTTTATATCATATGTATATAATTGATCACATTCATAAACATTCCACAATGCAAAAAGAAGAATAATCATTCCTGGTTATCAGTCAAAGGATTTAAATCTCAATAAAGACTTTTATTTTTTGTACCAAAATAGGCAGTTAGAGCAGGGATAAATATTATACAGTAATATGTTAGATATAGATCCATCTTTGTAATAGATTCTTTGCATTGGTGCTTTACTCTAACAGACAGTGGCATGTTCCCCTGGCAAAAACACACAGCCAGAGTCATAGAGACAGACCAGTTTTGTCAACTGACAACACCACTGCTTCACTTGATTCATAGAAGATTATACATGGAAAGAAACAATTTAGCTGAACATTCTGGAAGGAATTATTTAAAGCTTTCAAAACACATGTGGTCAAAAACTATTTATTTTTTGTGTCTAAGAGCTACTCTGTTGACAGAACAGTCTTTCTGTATGCCTCCGGTCTCCAGTCAGCATGGAGGAGTCGCCTCAGGGGTTGAGGATGGAAATGGGAAGTGAATGGCTGACAAGGTCCATACAGGAGGCTCTGTTATCAAAAGCATCTTGGTCTTTAAATGTTACATGTGACAACAAAGATTATTGTCATGGTTCAGGTTTGCCCCATTTGTGACTTCACTCTTGTATAGCTCTTTTCAGGTTACTATCAACTTCTAAGGTAAATGTCTGGCTCTTTAGTTATTAATTCTCCACTGTAATCACCAACTAATTGCTCATTGACTGTCCGTCTGCTGCTTGCTGCTGAGCAGGGAGAATACATATAGATTTTTCACTGAAAACAATCTTATGAGAGCACTGACAGCGAACCAAAACAGTAAAGTTGTAGCCAGTCAGCTAAACAATGAACAGAAATTTGCTGTAAAGCTGCAGGTTCATCACTAAAAGCAACCCGTTCACATTGTCACATATTTTATTTTGTCTTATAGAAAATAACATATTGTCTTTGATACACTGTTATAAAAATACTGATTTTAGTTGCTTTAAGACACAAGCCAAATTGTTACTTTTTTACCTGCTACCCAGAGGAGGGTTATGTCTTTGTTGATCTCACACATGTCTACGCGCTGTCCAGAGAGATAAAATGTTTGTCTAAAACCAACAGCATTTTTAACACACAAAGTTTACATTTATTAATGATCCCTCCAAGACTGTTGATAGTGTGTAGCCTGATACCAAAGGCTTTCTTCCTTCTGTTTGTTGTCCCTGTGCTACAGCATGATACAAACAAATCAGAGATCCCATTACACTACACTTTTAAAAAATGGCACTATTTAAACTATTACAACTAGTGAGCAGAACATGTAAAGTGGCCTGATAAGATCTCTCAGGGCGACCGTAGACATCAGTAAGATCATGAAAGTGCCTTTCAACTCATTGCCGGATAGGTTTTTATCGTAACCTTTTGATTGTCCACCATGTGCCTTTATCATGGAGTAATGTAGGAGCGCTGAGGTCACAAATGGTGCCAGTTTCAGTGTTATTTATGTACACTGGGATTGAAGGCTAACAATTAATTCAGCGTTGCCAAAAGAGCTAATGCAGTTTACGAGTCCTGACAGTGGCATTTCACTTTGCGATGGTAGCATGACATACAGCGAACAAGATAACTGCAAGATCAAAAAGTGTTCCCTGACCTCTTTACAGATTTCAAACCAGCATAATCGTCCGTGGTAGCTGGAAGAAAAGTGGCTGTATCACACATCCGAAAACCCGAAACAATGGTATCAGTCGTGTCATGCTAAGATGCTTTTAAGAAACCAGCCCTCATTAGTGCAACTACAGTAAGAAGGAAAGCTATAACAATGATGCTAATGATTATGATTGTGATGATCGTGTTGATGAAAAAGATGATAGACTTTTTAATGAAGGAGTGCTTAACCAATGTCACACTGTGAAGGGGAGGAGGAAAGAAATGAAGGCAAGGAACAGAGAGGAGGAGAAGGAGAAGGAGAAGGAGGAAGGGGGGCTAGTGGGAGGTAGACTTGGGCAATACAAGCTGCAGGTTTGTGAAACTGAGAGTTTGGGCCTGTATTTATCAAACAATTGGAAAAAAACTTTACCTTTATTCATATTAAAAATTACAGCTATTCATAAGTGTAAAAGTTAATGGATGGAAATTTGATTATAGCTATGTTTAATTTAGCATAGGACAGCTTTAGTCCATTTTTTCCCATGTAATTTGAGTATTTAAATGTATTTTAGACTATATTGTCCATCAGGGTGCAAACAAACAAGAATAAAGCTGTCAATGATTTTGTTCACCATGCTTGTGCTTATATGTAAAATGTATATATGCATAAGAGTGCTGCAAGTCTTAAAATCTGAAAATAAATTAACAATATTGCACATTCTCTCATATGGAAGTCAAGGGGCTTTTTAAATAGGGTTTTTAGTTAAGAGCCCCAAATTAGGTCCTTGCTTCACACAGGCTCAAGAGAGTTTCATGATTAGTTCTGTACAATAAAATATGTTAGTTAATAACCATGATATCGACCACCTGTGATTTTTGAAGCTATTACTTCTACATGCTCTAACTCACTAGCTTTAATAACCAACATTCACTAACAGGTAGCTATTAAGTGACTAAATGAGACTGTCTGGGTTCTTAGTATTCATCATGCTGAACACTGTAACTAATCTACACGCTATGTCTTTACAGCTTTGTTTTTCTACTTGTGCTCTTACAAACTATTCTAACTGTTCTGGTGTAGTTCATTAGTTTTATACTTCTGTAGATTACATTTATGTTTCAAAAATCCTAACAGTGGTATTCATTTGTGAGGATTATCTTGCTGAACAATATGTGTAAGTATACTGGAATTTGTTCACCACAGAGCTTATTTTATGCAAAGATCCAAAATCCAATGAAAACTCCCATTGGCTTTGTCAAAAGAGCCAAGACAATACCAAGTACTCCGTTGGTCTACAATAATATCAACACTATGACACTCTCTAGAGCAAATTTTCAGTAAACTCTTGTCTGTGATTGGCTGATCCTCCTCTGAAAATCTGTATTATTAATCAGGTGATCATTTATAAGCTGCACTGTAGGAGTGAAATACTTAATGAAAGGGTTACAAACCTTATTTGAACAAAAGATTGTTTTAATAGTTCACATTATTATGAGACATTTGATAAATATAGGCCCAAGCCTCTAAATGGACTCTTGAACAATTATGAGGTCTTTTTACTCAATTTGTTTTTGGTCATACGAGAATGGCGTTCTTTTATACGGTAATAAAAAGCAATAACATCTAGCTTCCTATTTAAGCTTTGATTTAAACTTTCTGTTTGGTACAAGAAATATCACCAAGCGGTAATGCTTGTGATTATTCCTGCTACTCTCTAAACAGTAATCTTACTATATTTGCCCTGTGGCTCTTAATACCAAAATGCTGGGGCACATCATTAAGTTTTCACCGCACACCTAAAGGAGGAGGAAGGGATGGGATATGAAAAAAAGATAGAAAAAAAAGACAAGAAAGAGTGAAGTTCTAAACAGAAGCAATGCCATGAGGAAAAGACCGACAGACAGGGAAGGAGATCAAGATTTTGTCCCAAAAACATGCTCTTAAAGCTACAGCGTGCAAAAGTCTGCCTCTTGGTGACAATATTATCATTACAAACCCATACATGAATGCATTACCCTTCATTAATATGAAAACAACGACAACAACAATAAGAAGAACAATAATGAAATCAAATCAGATAATGGTACATGTCGCCTTGATTTGCACCACCTCCTTAAACATTAAGGAACCGAGCTGTAGGAAGATCCACCAATAGGCTGCTGGACAGACTTTAGCTCCTCCCACTTCAGGAAGTAGCAGTCCCAGATAGTCCCAGCCTCATTTAACGTTATGTGCTTTGTGTAAATGTGCGAATGTGTAAATGTGTGTGTGTGTTTACTGATGTGTTAGAGAAAGAGAGAGAAAGGAAGCAGGCTGATAATAGAAAATTAGAGAAGTAGGACGTGTTGAGAGAGTGATGTGTGTGAACACGTAGTATGTGTTTGTTTATTCAGAGCCGCTCCTTGGTGGGCACCCAGATGTAAGGACCAGATTGCTCCTCGATGACCTGCTTCACCTGTGAATACACCTCCTCTAGAGACGAGCCCTGGACTATAGCTGCAGACAGAGAAGGAAAGGGGAAATTCATAATCCACACCAAAGAGTGTTTACCAAAACATACTGGCAATAACCCATAGCGTGGGTGCAAAAAAATAAACTATAATTAAAATCTCTGTTGAAGGACAATTAACCTTTGAAGTCAACATCTGTGTATTTGGGTGTGTGTTAGTGTATGTTTTTTCTTCACACACAGGCCTCCTGTATAAGAAACTAATGAACAGCCATATTGAACTAGGCATTCTGTCTAGCTTGTGTAAATGCAATGTGACTCTTCCTGGTTCTCCTATGGCTGACTTATTACAAAACACAGATATACATATAGACATGGAAATCTTTTGCTTTTTTTCTCAATAATAGCACTGCTGTGTGAAAGTATTGGTTCAATATTTACCTAAAGTTAGATGAGAAGATCAAAAATACTCCTTATGTCTGTAAGTCATTAAAGGGACTTAAGCTAGGAGGTAATTAGCTTAGTTTAGTACAGATTAAAAAAATAAAACACACTGACTGTCCAGGAAGGCTGACAGTTAAGTTGCATGTGAAATGACTGAAAATTCAACAGTGCATATGGCTGGAGACTTTGGTGATCACAGTTCTTTCTCCTTTCTATTTAACACTTCTCTTTACCTGGCTTGCCTGCCCAGGCAAGCAGGCCAAAGTTTAACCAAACCAGGTTGAACTTTGGATTCAGGTGTGTTCAAAGTGCAGCTCAAAATTGCATGGTGTCTGAAACTTCCTTGATGGGTTACTTCGCATTTGGAAAAGGGACAGCAACGTTTGCACATACGTTTGTGTGACAGAAACTAACCAGTGAAGTACTCTGTAAACTCCTGCTCCAGTTTGACAGCTCTGTCAAAGGTCTTCCTCGCCTGCTCCTCAGTGAAACGCTTGTTCATCTCTCTGCATACAGACAAAAGTGTCAATGCTATGACACAAAACAAGATCTAATAACACATTATACAACAATGTAAACTCTCAGCAGCCTCTTAAATACATTGCTAAGCTCAACAGTAGTAAAATGACATAACTTTAATTAAATTGAAGAATGCAGCTTAATAGATACTGTGATTTTTGCAACAGAATAACAGGCTGTACCTTAATTTCAAGTTCTAGTGTGAGTCTTTATTTATGATGTTTAACCTACTTACAATACTGTAATGTAATTGTAATGCCTAAATGCTTTAATATTAAAATATTAGCTGATCTTGGAAACAGCAGCTGACAAAAAGTGTTACCACTAACACCACTCCACCTCATAGCATTGTCCTCATCAGCAGATAGGAGCCTCAATTGTTATGAAGTTTTTGATGTTCATCCTTAAAACACTTTTAGGAACCCACATCCAGATTAGCTAAAATGTTGAGCTTGAAAGGCAAGTTGCTGTAAGGACCATGTGGTATGGCTTAAAAGGCCTAAAAAAAACTACTTAACAGATTTTGTGGTGAAATGTTTTTTGCCAATTGCTGTTCAAAAGGTCAAGATCAGACTATAAAGCACAATCTAAAAGTGCTCAAATTAAAGGGGAATAAAAATATCCTCAGTTTCATGACAACTGAAAGGAGGTACATGTCATACACAAGAAAACCTAAAAACAAGCTTCTAAATGGACCTTGTGGTTTGAAAGTTAAGCTCAAATCGAAGATGTCACGGAGGTAAGTTGATACTTATGTTACTTACAGAATGTTGTCAACATTTCGTGGTCTAATGAAGATAGCGATGGGATGG
>JAPZDZ010000021.1:6714989-6729929 GCA_029783805.1 Acanthurus tennentii
GCAGTTAGACAGACATCAATGTGCTGATTTTGGTAATAAAATATAAATGATGGGGGTTCATATCAGACAACAGTTACGGTTGGTAACAGTATATAGTCTATATGATAGCGTTCTTTTTCATCTCTTTTATTGATAAATGAGCTCTCTCACATTTTAGTATTACTCTTTCATAAAGTTGGTTGACTCACAAGATTGTTGTATTGGTCCAGCTCCAAAATATTCAATGTCTAAAACAATGTTTTTTTCAAGGCTGAGCAAAACCTAAAATCATGTTAAATTCATTATTGTGGGTGAAGTCAAGGGAGTGTACCTCCATTTGTCAGCCTGCTCAGTTCAGCAAAGATTGATTTTCTTAGATCGTTTAATTTGAAAGATGACTGCATCTCTGCATACCAAAGTGTGATCAAGAAACTAACCGTTTGATAGCTTTCTTAATGAGATAAAGTTCCAGGCAGCTGCCCACAACACTGTGCCTTCTCCCTGCAGAGCCGCCTCCAGCCATCACAATCGAGGGTAATGTAACTGCATCACCTGGCTCTGTTGCCGTCCTCACCTGCCACGTCGTCAGCACGGTCAACTTCAACCTCACCTGGCTGAGAGGAGGTCATGATGCCCGCCTGGACCCACGGGTGCACATCTTGACCAATCTATCGCTTCAGGTGTCCTCTGTGACCCCAGATCAGGCCGGCTGGTATGAGTGCATCGCCATAAATGAAGGAGGGGTGACGGCAGAGCGAATCTACCTCACTGTGCAAGGTGAGGAGCCTGTGTTTGTATGTGCATGTGTTCATTATGTTTCTGGGGTTCGCCATTAGCACTGGAAACAATATGTTGCCTGTGTTAAAATATGGAGCACACATCAGCTCCCAAACGTGTGTGCACTAATGTGTTTGTGAGACTTTGTCTCGTGAATGTTTCTTTTGTGTGATTTACACTTTGGGGGAGCGAGACTCTTGGAAAACACAAACTCCTTCCCAAATACATGACCGTCTCCCAAGTGCCCCCCACCTATCTTCCCTTCCCAGCTCCCAATAATTCATGCTAATGCTTTATGGGACGTGCGAAAGTGATTTATGCCAGACTCAGGCAGCGCCTAAGTACAGTTTTCCACTTCTGGACAGCTCTCACAGTCCTGTTCCTAACACTCCACTGACAGTGAATCAGAAACACTTTGTTGTTAAGATGGAAGAGAGTATTGTTGGCTATCTGGCCAGCACCACTGAGCATCAGGCTGCGCCTGGCCAGGAAATGGCTTTGTAATAGAGTCACTAAAACTGTCATTAGCGGAAGATTTCAGCCAGAACTTTTTGAAGAAAATCCAGGAGATACTGAGAGAAGAAATTGAGAGAAACAAGGAATTTTGTTTTACATAATCCATTCTTTGCAAATGAAAATCTAGTATTTACTATATTATACAACAAGCAGGCCCAGAAGAAGTAAATTCAAAGGTCTTTTAAAATTCAAAGATTCAAAGTGTTGCTTACTGGAGCCTAAATTTGTTGCAGTATGTGTCCTGTCAGGTTTCTTATGCTCAGAAGCAAAAAAGGTCTTTTATTGTCTTGAAAAATAAAAAAGAAACTGTTGCACCTTACCTCAAGCTGACTTTTTCTCTTGACCTAAATTTGAATGCTTGAAAAATTCACTGTAATTATAACCTGATGTGAACAGTTGTCTCTGCAAGGTGAACCTCAGTGCCACAGATTAAAAAGTTGCATGTTCGATACCTGTGCTGACATGTTTTTCTGGGGTAACTCTGTCATTTGGCTCTCTTCACTGTGTGATAAGTTGCACTGTTGACCCTGAAACATGACCCTGCCTTAACCTGATATTTTTCTCCTTACATATCCCTCCTCTGTGTATTTTATCATGTCAGATGTCACAGCTTTCCTTCTTTTTATTCTTTTTTCAATAATTTTCTTTCTGCCTCTTCATTTTTGCCTCATCTCTTCCTCTTTCTAAAACAGCTGTCAGCAAACCCTGGGGGTAACTTAAATACCCCCTGGTCAGTCTCCTCCTAGTTATTAGTCTCACTTTGAAGTGACTCGAGTCTGCTGACGTCTTACAACACTTGCACAGAACGCAGTGTTGTGTTTCTGCATTAAGACCGCTGAAATTGAAAATGCATAGTTTCTTCCTGTTTTGGACTTAATCCACACGTTATTAGTTTTACATATCACGCAATATAAGTGTTGTCATATAGGTGTATTTGCTGAAGAAATCTGAAATGATAAGATATGGATTGGCTGATGTCTCCGAACAGCAGCATTTGGTGCTCAGTTCCCTCTATTTTCTGCTTGTTCTGAAGTTAATGAATTGAAACAGAGAAGATATACAGTAAATAAAAACAACAAGGCTCAAGGTGTGTTTTAAGAGCAAGAGGGCACAGATGAGGTTGTGCCAGCTGTAATGTAGGCACTCTTTAGCATTGCTAAATGAGAGGTCCTGTTTAATGTTAGCCAGTTGAAAAAAATTAAAAGTTAAAATTTGTTGTTGTGTGTCTGCTGTTTAGGTGTAAAAGGAAGGTAAAAAGATATGATGGGGAAAAAAATTGAGCAGCATTAAGAGAGAAGTTTAGATGGGAGGTGGATGCAAAGTTGGCAGGAATGAATTCAAATGAGTGAAGGAAAAAAAGGGTAAGATGGAGCAGGTGATGAAGGGAGGGCTAAAAACAGGCTTCTTCCAGATGCACTGGGGTTGCTGCTGAGTCAGGGTAGAAGAATGTGTCTCCCCTGTCAGGAACCTCCTTGTTCCTGATCACAGAGGTGTTCCTGCCCCCCGCAGGGCAGAGTGACCTTGTGGGTTAGAAGGCAAGCGAGTAGAGATACTAGCTTTACTGTAAATATAGAAAGGAGCCCTGCAGTTGCTCTGATGGCTGTACCTTTTACTCTGTTTGAGTCATACACTCAACACCAGTTCAGTCTTTGGCACCAGTGAGATCAAGATCAATACTGTGCCAAGTTGAGTAGTTTCAATTTGTTTCAAGTCAAGGTTGTAAAGTATTTCCTGTGAATTTATAGTCAACAGCTGGTAAATGTGCTGTATTTCTTTCAAAATGTGGCTTCATTGTTGATTGAAGTTGAAACATCAGTGGAAAAGTCTATACATTCCTTCACACTTACTGTACTCATGTGTTCTTTCTAAACGTTTGAACTTGTGACTCCCAGCCTTCTATCACACCAGCTCTTGTGCAAAAAAAAAATAAAATAAAGACACCGTGATGTTTTGGTTTATGGATGACATGCAATAAAAGACAAGCTTGCATATCATCCTCCCTCTGATCATAGGACAAGAGACTCAAAATAAATCCTTTATTGGCACCTTAGAAGGACACAGTTTAGAATTTTGTTTTTTTGAAACTCTGTCTCTCACTTGTGACAATTTCCTTTTTACATTGTAGTTTAATACATGATTTAAATGGCAAATGCTCTGGAGATGATTCCAGCAGTGGGAATAGAAAGAAAGCATGCCCTTGATGTTTCAAGTTACACATCATGGATCAATTGGAAAAATCCTTTTAGATTCCACAGCTTCTCTGGGTCTGGATTCAATATTCTTCCCTGTTTTACCAATCAAGAGAAAATGATGGCGAAAGATATGCTGTGAAACATTGTGAGATGTCGTAACGGCCATCACTTTCTGTACTACAGTGACAATAAAACTTTATGCTCTGCTGCATCAGGCTGAGCCTGAATTCATTCTGGGTATTGAAGAAGTTTAATGTATCTCCTAAAATTCCTTGAAGCCACATTAAGTTTTATTCTAAATGACAGAGATAACATTTTATTAAACTTTTACCCATCAAGAA
This sequence comes from Acanthurus tennentii, assembly GCA_029783805.1. Taxonomy (NCBI): domain Eukaryota; kingdom Metazoa; phylum Chordata; class Actinopteri; order Acanthuriformes; family Acanthuridae; genus Acanthurus; species Acanthurus tennentii. The sequence goes on from JAPZDZ010000021.1 coordinate 6,718,795, forward strand.
AAGAAAACCCAAATGACCTTAACGGACATTCGAAACTGTAGATTTCAACTTTTACAGCTTCTTGCTGTGATTCTTTCAAAGGTAGATTATAACTCATTGATCAAATGCAGCCTTTGTAATCACTGCAAAGTGCTCAGTCAATGGGGTAACCATAATGGACAGAATATTGATAAACTTATTGATTTAGCATGTTTGTGTGTTTGTATTCCCCTTTCTTTTCCTCCAGAGGTACCCAGGGTTTCAGTGGAGCCTCGGAATCAAACCTTCACAGCAGGAGATGAAGTGAGGATCAGATGCTTGGCCAGCGGATACCCTCCACCCCGTCTGGTCTGGACCCACAATGATATGTTCATCATGGCATCCAGCAGGTGAAGCCACCTCCTCTACCATTGACAGATTTCAGGACAATTATGAATCTTAATTTTAATTTTAAAAATTTGAACATTTAACAGTTTTACAAGTTTTAATAGACTGGATAAATGAAAAAGTTTCACTTTTTCACCGAAGCATGCCTCTGTAATCACATGCACTTATTGATTATGGTAATATTTAGTAAATAATGAATTGTGCATCTTGCATGTTCAGACACAGGATGACACCTGACGGCACACTGGTTGTAAGAAACATGGAGAAAAAGGATGGTGGAGTGTATGGCTGCCTGGCCAGCAACCAAGCTGGAACAGACACAATGACATCAATCCTCACTTATATTGGTGAGTAACAGAGAACACATCCATCCTTCCATCCATCCATCAGTTAGCTATAACCACTTTTACTATTGAGAGTTATGTTAGACTGGAGCCACTACCAGGTTTCAGTGGGAGAGAGTCAGGGTACAATCTAGATTTCCATTTGCTCTCTCTCTCATACTGATGTTTTGCCTTTTGTTCAACAATTCTTCTTTCCTAGAGTCTCCTGTTGTGACAGTGGCTTTGAGTGATATTCTCATTGGCATTGGAGAAACCACAGTGATGGCTTGTTCTGCATCTGGAACACCGGAGCCTGAGATCAAGTGGTACAAAGGTAATACCTTTGATGTGTAAAACAAAAAAAAAAATGCTGGTGAGAAACATACAAATTATTTTTATACATTTACAAAGACACTAAAACTCAGTGTGGAGCTATATCTGGGCAATTCAATCGAACGCAACTGGACTTTGTCAATTTGTCAGTGAAGACGTTTTGCCCCTAACCCAAGGGGCTTCATCAGTTGCGCATAAACTGATGAAGCCCCTTGGACTCCAGTTGTATTTGACTGAATTGCCCAGATATGACTCTGACCTGGACGAATGAGAATATTCACAGATACCTCGGTGTGGAGCTGAAATATCACCTCAACAAGATTACAGAAACAATTTTGCATAGGATTTAGTTTTTCTCTTACTTTTTCATTACACATCCCATATTTAACACTAATCTTTTTTAAAACTAACTGACACCATCTGATGATCATCTCTTCCTCTGATATAATTGCCAGGTAATGTCCAGCTACAATCGTCATCCCTCTTTGAAGTGGACACGTTAGGAGGCACACTGACAATCAAGGAGACCCAGGATGTTGATGCTGGAGATTACACCTGTGTAGCTGTCAATGCTGCAGGCACCTCAACAGGGAAAATTTCACTTGAAGTAGGAGGTAAGAATTTTGTTAACGCTGTAAAAGCAAGACTCAGTCAAATGAACCCAGAATAAAATAGAATAAACAGGAAGATTTCTGCTTGTGAGGCTTATCATAGTTGTGCAGATTGAAACATAATTTATTTTGACATAAGTTTGGTAGGGGTAAAATTTTAGTTTATTTCTTGTATTATTCAATGATTTGTGTCTTTTTTTAATTGTAAGCTAAATGGGTATTAGCTTCTGTTCTGGTGCATCAAATCAGTTTAAATGACAGACTTTTAAAAAAATTGCTTGCTATACATATATTTAATGCTGCTTTTTTAAAATAAGCCCTTTGTTAAAACATTTTTTTTTACTATTAAATGCAATTTCTTTGTTTTTCTCAAGGTAATAACTGAATTTACTGGATATATTTTCTTTAATTCTAGAATTTTTTTCTATAGCACAACATTTCAGTTTTTTTTATATCATAAGGTTACTTTTTGACTCATTAGCTAAGTTATATTTCTACGAGTTTCTTTTTTTTATATAACAGTGTTGTCATTGGTCTCTCACCTTCAGCTAATATCATATCCTGTGCTAGCTAGCTTAACAACCACCACAAGAATTTGCTAGTTATCTCGTGTTAGCTAAAGCAGCAACCTCGACCTACTCTGAATAAACCATGTTGAGAATGCTGCTAGTAATAAACACAATACAAAAGATACAGTAACTTAATTTATGTAACTTTTAAGGTACAGCCTAACAAGCCTGTCATTTCTGTCTAGGTAACAGAGTTTTTGTCATTAACTAGTGTTACTTTATTGTGTAAAGTCAACATTAGCATCGTTAGCCAGCTTCTGTTGGCTCGAGCAACCATGGAGAAAATCTGAAGTTAACCATAGTAGTCTTTTTGATCAGCGCAAAGTTGTGTGTCATTTTTGAAGGAACATTTTGACAATTAAATCACTGCCAAGGTAACTCTGATTTAAAAACCTAGCTCCTGATGTTAAAGCTGTCTTAACTTTCATCCAGAGTACCAGTTATTAAAAGGCCATGGTAAAACATCTCTAACGTTAGCATTAGCTAGTTCACAGGTTGGGTGGGTAACATCTGCAGCCTTTTTAGGCTAAATAGCTAAATGATGCTTTTTTTAGTAAGTCTGTTTATTGTGTTTGGAGGAAACAACAGATAGTTGATTAAAATTTACTATCACATCATTATTGCCATAGGTTATGGGTACTAACTGGCTTAATTTTAATAGCAGTTGCTGAGCTTGCTAGCAGGGGGCATGAAATTAGCTAAAAGGTGAGTGAGTGAGACACTACACTACTATCATGAATTTGTGACCTGAGAGCAAAAAATATTTATGCACCATATATGTCTCATTATTTAAAGTAACTTATTTATTCTATATCAATTACTTGGAACTGCTTATGCAAATTAAACCTACTTCAATACATGTAACATACTCCTAAGATCAATAATGAACAATCCTAGCTTACGTAATGCGCAACTTGATTATCTGTAGAATGTGATGCATGGGTATCCTCTAAACTTGCTTGTCAACTTTGATATCTTAAGATGCACCAAAGTTCACCAGATGGCCATCTGATGTGGCGGGGGACATTGGCTCCAATGTGACCCTGACATGCCTCGCTGAAGGTTACCCTAAACCTCAGGTCAGCTGGAGGAGAGAAGATGGAGTCTCTCTTGTCAAAAGGCCCCATGCACATGGCACTATCACACAGAGCAAGGGAGGTCTACATATCACCAGTAAGTTCCTTTCCTTTTGAGGGGATTGGTTTCATACGAATTAAACTTGTAACTGCTTCAGGTTTAAGCAAACCAAACATTCCTTTTTTTCTCAGGCCTGTGGGTTGAGGATGAGGGGGTTTATGTCTGTGAGGCTCACAACCACTTTGGCAAAATCCAGGCTGAGGCCAGGATTACTGTAACTGGACTGGGTAAGTGCAACGTAGAAAAAATCTGATATCTTTTACTCTCTGAATAGTTGAAAAGTGCATGGGACGACGCTGAAAGCTGATCTTACAGAAAAAGATGTTTTCATCTTCTCTCAACAAGCTTCATTAGTGTGATTTCCCAACTGGCTCTGTTTGAAGCGCTCTTATGCCAGCTATATGATATGTTTGATCTAATTAAATTAATTAGCCTCTGATAGACAGTGACAGAGACATGATTCGTCCAGTCACCTACCCCTTATTTTTTGAAAGATCCCCAACCTATTTTCAACAAATTTACAGGACAACTTCATGGTTCTTTGATGGTTCTGTGTAACAAAACAAATAGAACCAAACTGCCTGGGCTGTGGATTGCTCTAAGATCAGATAGTAGTGTGTATTAACTGTACTAGTACCAGTAATCAATCATCAGTTATTTCAGAAAGACAACAGGTATTGGCATGTGAGCTCTCTGTACTTTATTGTTGATAATTCATAACTTTTGATTCCCAAGGGAGAATTAATAATTGTCTTAAGGTAGTAAATTAAGTGCAAAGTTAAGGAGTACAGAGGTGTAATTGTTTTAAGCTGCTCAGATAACTCTGTTAGTGCTGAAATTCTTGTAAACTTAAAAAACAGCCTCATGGGGTGCAAAATGCAAGGGCTAGAGGGTTAACTCAAACCCTTGCCCTCTAGCACACTTGGGCATGCTTACCTTTTTGCATGCTAAATTAGCGTCTTTCTGACTATATCTAACCAATTTTCATACCTTCTCTACATCTCCATATCATTTTCTAAAACAACATACAGTTACCTCAAGTACCTAACTTTTCTGATGTGTGTGTTTCTGTTTTAGTCAGAGTTCATTAGCACATTTCAGTGGTTGCGTTTTAACACATGCGCCTTGTTAACCACTGTTTCTGTTTCACTGTTTTCTCTGCCGTGGAAACACAGTGATTTATTATGTAGGCCAAAGGTTAGAAACCACAGACCTATCCAGATGACATGTATTACTGCCCCACTGCCCCATTTTCCTACTGACAACAATGTTGTCTTATGAGAAACACGGGCCTTGAAACACTGGCCTAGATGCTTTGATTGTTAGCTAATTTATTATTACTATTTTATTGAAAGTATATATATTAAAAAAACTTTTTTCGCTAATTCTGTTAACACAACAATTTGGGACATTTATTATATTTTAATATTTCAGTGCCACCTAGGATTTTTTTTTAACGGATTAACTGAATTGTGGTAAATTAGTTTGGTTATTTGCACTCTTTAGACACATAAAGGTACTTGATCTGTTACCCACATATTATACAGTAAAGAATAACTCTACAGGGTTCTTGCAGCTCTCTGTTGGTTTAATGTACAACTTACTCATCGTGTTGAATTCTCTCCTGTCATCCTCTTTGCCTCCTTGATTTTTTTTTATAAGCCCTGTATGATTGTCTCTGTTGGTATCTGCAGTTTCGCCTGTCATTGCGATGAGTCCGACTGTGCTCAATGTTATTGAGGACCAGCAGGTGACTTTGCCCTGTGTGCTGTTGGCTGGCAATCCGCTACCTGAAAGGCAGTGGCTACATGACTATGGCTTGGTGAGGACACACTTTTGAAGTTAATAATTCCTTGACATCTTCCATTTCTTTATTTTGCACATAAGTTAAATAACCATGGTTTTATTTCTATTCATTTAACTTACAAATTCCTCAGGTGACCTCAGACCAGTATGTGACATTGAGGAGGGATGGCAGTCTGCATATTGAGAGAATCCAACTGGATGACGCTGGCGACTACACCTGTTTGGCTGAAAATGTTGTTGGGGCTACCAACCATACCACCACTGTCAATGTCCATGGTAGTATACAAAAACATACTGACAAAGCAAAATTAAAAAACAGTTGTATGTGTTGACTTCCACAGAATCGCTTAAAAGGGTTACATAAAGTTAAGTTAAAGTTTTTTGCTTCTTGCATGCTGGGACACGTGAACTGAGTCATCATGTCGTGATTGTTGTCTTTTGTAGGAATAGATGTGATTTTCAAGCTAAGTTAAGCAGGTTAATACTGAGACAACACAGATGAGCATTGCTGCCTTGTGGCTCAAATTAAATTAATTAGTGAGTGAGTTCTCCTGAAGGAGAGAGGAAGAAAGAACAAGTTATGCGTTTGAGTTGAAAAGGATTAATGAAAACACAAGATGCCACTTTGCAAGACTCTGTTAGAGACAAAAGGATCCCAACTATAAATACTCACCCTTTTGAAATGAACCATACATTGAAACAAGGACCGGATGACTGGACAGAGGCATGCAGCTCCCAAGGGAGGCTTACAGATCTTATCTGTAAAGGCCGCTGCTCATTAAAAAGTAAAACAGTGACCTTGCTAAACTGGTTACTTACCCACACACACACACCACTCCATGTTGGGAATATTGCACTAATCTGGAGAGGATAGAACATACTTTCATGTCAGAGTTACGATTGATCGCAAGCCCAGGTTAGTGTAACAACACAACGTGATTAGTATTATTAGTCATATGTACTTTTTCTGCTATGAGAAACCCAGACATCCTCTGTGAAAATGGGCTACTGTAAATGTTTTATGAAATATGAAATACCCACTCTGTCTTTTCTTTCTTCTTTATTCTGTTACCTCCTCCCAATGTCTTTCTGCCCTTCTTAAATGTCTCTTTTACACTGCAGAAGGCTCATAACCTTCATGAATAGGATTATCTTTGAGGTTGCAGGAGCAGCTGAGGGTTATGACTCTGAAGCACAGTGAGTGGGGAAAATGTGTTCTCCATGTGTACAAGTCAGTTGTTGCCAGATTTTACCAATGGAAATTGTCCTCAGAATGTGCATGAAAACAGTGGCTCCCCTAGGGCTTGAAATTACGTCAGTTCTTTACAAATGTATGTAAACAAAGCGCCAGGCCTTTTCAGTATATAGGTTGTTGATTTGCCATAACCTATGGGAAAACCTTTCCACAGAGAATACATAATGGGAAATACATGCAATGAGTGCAGAGAGAAGACCCCTACCAGCTTGTACACCGTGTGTGGATTTGTTGTTTAGTTAAATCAAGGTTCTCATTTTCAAGAAAATGCACCAGGCTTCCAAAAGCTAATCTTTTCTGCAGATTCCTTGGAGAGTAAAGATAGTAAAGTATGTGGAGAAAGGACAAGAAAGGGAAAAAAATGGTTGGAATATCCATATTGAATGCTGTATGTTGATTTAGGTACAGGCTTTTCCCAGATGCCTTGGAGGCACACAATAAACTAACAGTGTTTTTGTAGAGCACAGAAGGCATATTGACAACCACTGTTTAAAAACTACATGCTTGTTTATTGAATCTATGCACAGAAAACATATTTGAGGAAATGTGTCAAATTTTTTGTCCTATGTTTCTAGTGATTCCTACCATTCAGCATGGCCCTCAGGTGTTCAGCACAATTGAGGGCTCACCCATCAGTCTGCCTTGCCGTGCCGATGGAGTACCCACCCCTGAGATTACCTGGGCCAAGGTATGTATTGCCGTTACCTCTCCATGAATAAAGTGAGCCAGTGCTAGAACTAGAATTCTAATGCAGTGTTGTTTTCCTGCCACCTTAATTTTCTCTCTGTAAATGACATACTTACCCCTATTGATGGACTCGGGCAAACAAGGCTCACAGTGAGAAAATGCCTGTGTGACTGTGTGTGCGCCTCATGTTCAGCTCCATTAAATCACCTCTACCTGTGACCATTAGCCTGTGCACATGTGCACTTTTGTGTGACAGTGTGTATTATAAGCCGGGGTGTTTATGTGGACAGTCCCTCCCTCTTTTCCATCTTTTACACTAGTTTCTCGAAGTTGTAAAAGCAGAGCTGTTAAAGTGAACAGGGCTACAGGGACATATGAAACTAGACCCTGCTAAGTTTGGCGCCAGCTGTTACGATGTGATTTCCTTCGATTCCTTTGCTGTTCTCTATAACATCACTCAAATTGGGCATGCCAGATCCAAAAGGACAGTCTAGAGATAAGACAATTGTTAAATACTGAAATTACATTTACTTTGTGTTTTGGTTCTTTATATCATTGCCTTACCAATAAATATTTTTCACAGCCTTTTTTATTAAACAGCAGGGAAGAAAATCAAATAATGAATGTAAGAGATCTTAGATGGTCAAATCACATGTCCTACCATTTTCTTGGATATCATGTGAAGTGTTTATAAAGCTGAACTTATGAAACAAACTCTGGTCACTGCCCTTTCCCTGCTGTGATTTGTTGTGAAGGGTGGGGAGCTGCTGTACTTGGGTGGTCCAGCCTTCTCCCTGGATCCTGATGGCAGTCTCCACATCACCTCCTCCTCTGGAAATGAGACTGGAGAATTCATCTGCACAGCAACCAATGCTGCTGGCTATGCCTCTAGGAAGGTCCAGCTCACTGTCTATGGTAAATCTCATCAAAAGCAACTGGATATTGGATTAAGTCTGTAAAAAGATAAAGGAGCTATATAAGGCATTTAATGTCAACAAACTGTTACTACAGTTGTAAAATAACTCAGAGGCATTAGTATAATTACTATGATCTTTGCCAAGAAGTCTAGCACGGTCTACCAGCTGGAAAACTAAATTACAAGTCATGTCACTATGTTGGATTTCTCAAGAAAAACGACTTCAGAGCTCAGAGTCAGATGCCCAACATGACAAAACCCAATCTAATCCCCACTTCTTTTTGGCTTAATAGTTTCAACATGGTTGTTCTTTATCATATGTTTATGCAGATGAATGATGCCAAATCAAAAAAAGCATGTCTTGCAGCCCAGCTTCTAAACTGTCTCTGAATCCTTCAATAGACAGTCACTGACAGTCATGCCTGCTTTCTGTAGCAATTGGCCTTGTGTTCATAGGTGTGAAAATTGGCAGAGCTTGAAATGCTCATCAAGTAATTTTCTTCACTTTTCTTACAGTATTATGTGTGTTACTTTACATGTTCACTTGCCTTTGTGTTGGCAGTGATGAATAGGAAGTGTTGGGAGATCACTTTTAAGATGTTATAAGTTGCAGATTGGTGATTAAAAGAAGCCAAAGAAATCTTTTCCTGCATGAGTAAAGGTGCAGAGCAACTGAATGAATCTTATGTATATTTTTCAGCATATAAACTTTTCACTAAAATCAGGATGTTCGGATGTAACTCTTTTGTAAACACCAACATTAATCAGTAACAATCAATCACTTTTACCAGCAATTGCTTATGCTTGATTATTGTCACCTGTTGTGTTGGATATGTTGTATTCATTGGTGAATATATGTATGTAAGCAATAGTGAGTAATGGTTTGTGTCTGGACACTTCATACATTGTCTGTCTGCCTGCCTATGTTTGTATATCCAGTCCGTCCAAGATCCAGTGTTAGTGGTGCTGAAGGCTTAGCACAGCCAATGATGATGTCAGTGATTGAGGGTGAGGACGCCGTTATGCCATGTGAGGTCCACAGTGTCCCTCCTCCTACCATCAGCTGGGCCAAAGAGAGGCAGCTCATCTCCCCCTTCTCTCCCAGGTAAAACACATCAAGAATCAAATTAAATTCTGATTCTATTCATTGAAAGTTCAAGAGCAACTTGTACACTGCGCGGGGGTTCATTATTTGAACCATGTGCAGTTTGAAGCTGTGTTGCTGCAGTTTCATGAGATTGTGTTTCACAATTTCACACACATAAGTAGGGTGTGTGGACAAGGGTCCACTGTAAGGGTTGCCTTTTTTAAAGATTACACTATAAAAGCCCATTTAAACAGTTTTTACTTTCAGACCCCCAAAACACTGTTGTGGTTCGTGCAAAAGCTAAACCACAACAAAACTGTAACTTTTTATCTTAAAATTCTTGTTGTGTACACGACCTCTAAGAGAACCGCCATTCTGTCTACAGTGGTCTGTTCTATCTTTGCACCATCCATAGCTTCAGGGTGCAGTTTGTGGTTTTATACGATGACTGCGTGATCTTACTCTTCTCTGTGATCTGCTTTACCTACTGTGCGCCTGCCACAGCAGCTGTAATTGTGGTTGGTGGTGGAGTAGTCAGAATTACTATAGTTTCTGTTCACAGAAATGACAGAATAAATCACAGCTGAAAAAACTGTGGTTGTGCTTGTTTGAATTTGGGAGATTACTGCTCCATATCATTGAGCTGTTTGTGTGTATATGTGTTCTGAATGTACATTTGTTGCTGTTTGTGTGTATGTGTTCCCGCCAGGCACACACAGCTTCCCTCAGGATCTATGAAGATCTTGGAGACAAGAGTGTCCGATAGTGGACTGTATGTGTGTGTTGCCTCCAATATTGCTGGTAACCTAACACAGTCCATTGTGCTGAGTGTTTTGGGTAAGTTCAATGATCACAAATAATAACAAAGAATATGAACTGATTGATGACAGCACATCTATTATTGAAACTGTTCTTCCAGACCAAGTCCCCGAGAAATAAAAAACACATGGGTTCAGATGAGGAACTTAAACTTAATAATCTGCCTCTCTCGTTGTCTAATCTGCAGTACCCCCCAGTATCCAGGCTGGCCCAAAGGTAATGAAGGTGCAGGTGGGTCACTCAGTGGAGCTGCCATGTGTGGTAAAAGGTGTCCCAGATCCCACCCTCACCTGGACAAAGGATGGTAAGAGGTACCCAGTATCACCTGATGGCAGTCTGGCATTGAGAAACGTGGGGCTGGATGATGAAGGAACCTACACCTGCACAGCTACCAACACTGCAGGCAGAGATGAGGCTCAAGTTCGGCTCTTGGTGCAAGGTCCGTTTCAGTTTAAATGAACTATTGTACACCTTCTGCTGTGCGCCAGTGGCGCATTAGGCAGGGAAAGTTTTAATTTATTCAGGGGAGTTTCCAGGTCAACCTTTGCCACCTTGTCTCAGGAGCAGCAGAGGAATCCTGCTCTGCCCCGCCCAATGCACCACTGGGGCATAGCGGGTAGTCCAATCAGCTGTGTAGAATCATCTAATCAATTCATAGGTGTTTCATGGGTGCTTCTCTGACAAAAAAATGCATAAACCAATGGGAGAATCTGCTCTCATTCCCTTTAAAGAATGGTTGCGCCGTGCGCCAGTGGCGCAGGCATATTGCTATCGTACACCCGGCTGACATAAATGAAAGGGGTGTGTGAGTCTTAGCCAAACGCAAGATACACACAATCCCATACCCACGCCGTTTACTTCAATCTTCATATTTTGTGATAAAAAATATTTTCAAAGGACACTTTACTAACTTCACCAAATATGTCCAAAGCACACTTAAATATTTTACACTGCTGAGAGGCAAAAACAGAAAAGAAACGTGTGTGTGATTGATTGTGAGGGCACTGATTGTTTTACGTCTGCCAGGTTCTGGCTGGTCTAAACTCCTGGCGCATTTGACCTCATTCTGCCAGGTGTACGATAGCAAACGTGCCAGGACATGCCTCCATTCCGCATTCATTCTCAGACCTCCCGCCCCTTGGCACACAGACCCGCCACAAGTGGGTTTGCTATGGTACACTTGTGGCAAAAATGACATTTGTGCCAGGTGTATGATAGCAATGACA
>JAPZDZ010000021.1:6788866-6822358 GCA_029783805.1 Acanthurus tennentii
CTTTACTTAGTGAGGACACCTTTGGGGGAAATTCATGGACTTACATTTATGTTCTCAAGACTTTCTCTAACCATAACCCCTACCATCCTGATCCTAATATCCACTGACCTATGCATTGACTGTTTTCAGACCAGGAGCTTGACTTTTGTCCTCAATTGAACCAGTTGTCCCCAAAAAACTGGTTTGAGTGTGAAATGTGTCTCTGAAAGTCATACCCATTCACACGCATGTCCTTTAGGTTTTAAGTTCGTGAGATATTTTTAGGTTGGCTAGTTTTTTAAGGTGAAAGGATACCTGCTGGTGTCAAAGTGTGAGAAAAACATTCCGACATGAGACAAAGCAGAATTCTTCCGAAACGACCGACAACAATGACTGTCAGTTTCAGTAGGAAACTGTGAGAGTGTTTTATCTTCAGATCAATACAGGCGAAAGACAATAGCATTATCTCAAATCAAAAACCAATGCCCACATAAACAAAGTACCCATGACAACAATACATATCTCTGATTATTTCAGATATTTCCATTTTCCTGTTTATGCATTGGAAAGTAAATTATCAGTAGATCAATACAGGCCGAAGAAAATGGCGTTATCTCAAACCAGTGGTATAAATATTTATAAGTATGTTTTAAATTTATATAATGCATTTTGAATTAAGATACAGAAGTATGGATACATTAAGGAGATAAAATCATTTTTTGTTTTTTATTAACATACTAAATTACTTAACAACAAAGACTGCATTACTGTAAATCAATTTTTTTATCGTTTCAAAATATTGGCTTTAAAAAGATTTATATTAAAAAGAAAAGATTATTACTATTAGGCTGAGATTGATTGTTTTTTTTCCTTGGTAAAAATATGGACAAAACAAACTTAGTAAACATTTAGTGGCTCTTGGGATCTTTCGATCATTTCACATGATCTTCCACAGCAGCAGGTCATGAAAAAAATGGGTAGGTAATTATAGATACATCATAAGTAAGTAATAAGTAATCCTTAACCTTAACATGCTGAAGAGGGTCATGTGATATGGCCTTGAACCACCTTGGGGTTTGATTATTTTGTCAATTATTGGGTGCCGTTTCAGTAAAACAAACAAATGCAATTGGTTTAATGATTTCCATTTAACCTGCAAAGAGCTGAACTTTTTGAAATCAGTACAGACTGGCTCAGGACAAAACACAAAGAAATGAGATTACCTAACTCCTCCTCCATGGTGCTGCCACCAACCGTGTCCTTGACTCCAAGCACTCTGTTGAACAGAATGGAGAAGGCACTTCCCCACACACCTGACACAGTGAAAACATACCTTCAGTGAGTGTACTCATGAAAAAAGGTCTGATTGCTGAGTTTCGTGGTGTGAACACAGTGGCATGAGCACAGCTTACTCACCCATCAGAAAATGAAGAGGGTTTTCCTCGTATTTCTTCACAACAGTTCCCATGAAGAACTTGCTTCCAAACAAGTCAGGAGTCATGAAGGTGCCGTACTTTGCCATCCCAATTTCATATGGGCTGAACTCCACCCAGTCTGCAGGTTGAAAATGTTAATGGAACAGAAATGTGACACATTTTAGAAAACAACACGATCAACAAAGGCATATAGCGATGCGCTGAGTGCCAACTTATGCACTAATAATAGAGAGAATATGGTCAGTAAATGCAGCTGTTGCATTGAAATTGCAAATACTTTGAGCAGAGATATTGTGCTTTTGAATTTTTTCAGTTTTGTTTTAAATTTTTGTTTTTCATTCATTTTACTTTGTGTTAGTTAGAGCCAAGGTGGGGTGTAATTTTTTGTTGTTAAAAAATGTTTGGTTTCAGTTGAATAATTAGTTTTTGATGTGAAAGTTTAGTTTATGTTTAGTTTCAATTTTAATATGGTAAAATATAATAACTTTGACAGTGAGGCACTGAATATAAAAAAAGTGCTGTCAGCTGCCTTGAACATTATTGCTACTTTCATTTCTGTATTAATGGTGTAACAGTCTATTCATTCCCAAAAATGCTTTTCTGTCATGTTAAATCTTACTTAAGACACCCAGACAGAAACTGCAAAAACAACATTTGCAGTTGTCAAAAGGGTACTTGAAGGCGTATTTAAGCATGACAGGATTCACAGAGAGTGAGAGGAATCATGGGAGTCGATAAAGGCTCAGACTGCAATATGTCCAAGGAGTCACAAAAAGGGTCATTCTTGCACTGCGTGTGGCTTCTCTCTCTGACAACTACGCACTATAATTCACTTGCAACAGCTTTTACAGCAATAAGCTGTCACACAAAAACTCAAGCATGCAATCCCAAACACACACAGACATAAGAAGGAGACACGTGAACATACATGGGAATATTTAAACCTCTATAACCTAAACGTCTGGAGCCTATAGACAATAATTTAGACAATAATTATCTCTTTAATGTAAATACTATTTTACAGCTTAACTTAATTTAATCTGTGTTTTGACAAAACAGTATGTAATGTGATCACGGCTTGTGCTTCTTGTTTATTTCTGGACTTCACAGTCGTAAATGGTGTCATATATATACTGCTGGATGAATAATTAGTGGAATAGTTAGTGCTATGTTTTTCCAGCTAAACCTCTTTTTTTTTTACTATAGTAATTTCCGTTTAGACATAGTTCTTAAGAAGCAAGAGATATTCTGATGTAAAGGTTTCATAGAAGGTGACTTACTGAATAGTCTACTGTCAAAGCGTTGTCAATCCTGTGGATCACTGTAGACTAATTGTTCATCTGTATTTTTGGCACTTTGCAGCAAGAAAACAGGGGCAAAAAAGACCCCTGGTATCCCTTTGATAGTTGTGTCATTACTGCCATCAAACCACAAAGTATCTCCAGCGCTTGATCTCATTATGCTTACAAGCTTACTAAGTGTTTCCTCCAATTAGATAACGCCTCACTTGAAACAGCCCCTCAGAGTCAAACAAGAACTCTGCTTTTTCACCTATCAACCCACATAAGGAACTGCTCTCATTTTACCTATCTGATAAGACTGATCGCTGTTTTTTCAACTAAAAAAAGACATATGCAAATAGCTGATGACTACAAAATAGTAGCTCATACTCCAACTTGATGCCCATTACAGTAGCGTCATGCACAATTTTAGTTTCATCAGCCAAAAATTACTCCAAGAAATGATGCTTTCTACTCTTCTTTGTGTTGTGACTGTGTTGTGCAAGAGACAAGTTTCATATTATGTCTGCTAAACCCTTGGAGATAATAAGAAATGTTGAGTACGTCATTGTTATCACTGTTCTTTGAAATTTGTTGACATTTTTGTACTATCTGTCCACAAACCGATACAGACTCAGTTTAAAACATGTTTTGTCCTTCTTCCAACATAAAAATTTAAACACTTCAATTCTGTTAACAGCAAAACTTAGTCATAAAGAAAATAATTACATTTTGACTCATCAACATAAACATGTCTCAAGTTAAGCAACAGAAACAACTCATGTGGGTAATTCTGTCCAATGAATGAGGGGAGTGCAAAGGGTCAAAATGGGGAAAACAAAGTGAAGAAGAGGAAATGAGAGTAAATAATCGGCCACGGATAATTACTGACCGGAAGAAACCATCACCGTACAATCACGTGACCAGTGCGTGATTGTACAACCATTAAAAGCGGCACACAGCGTCCCGCATCATCAGCTGAGCAGGCAACAAGTGATTAAATGAATGAGACAAAGAGACAAAGTTTGGAGAAAAGTTAACTATCAACCTACAACCACTGACTATATAAAACACTGGACAAACACTCCGTGACGTCACCCATTGGTTTCTGCCTGAGCGAAAGTGAAGCCTCAGAAATCTCGTCCTGGGCGCTGCCATTTGCCAGTGCCTGACTCCACCAAGAGCCCGCCTAAACACCAAAAAACCAAATATGGGAAAAGAGGTGGGGCTAAGGCGGGCTAACAGCCCCCGGCTAGCCGTCAACAGGCTGTCATGCAACGAGGCCTAATTTATCCAAAAATAGACGCATTTTAAGCTTAAATATAAAATAAACAAATGAGGTAGAAAAAAAATCACCTCCCTCAGAGTTTTCATGAGATGGTAGAGAAGCTGTAGACAAAAAAACGTTTTCTGAACCAGGCTGTAAATGTTTATTTCTGCTTTAAAGTTGGTCATTGTAACATGGGCTCCAATGAGAATTTGCTCCCTTTTTGAGCCAGCCTCACACGCGGTCAGTCGAGGAATTGCAAGTTTTTGTACTTCCTGGTTGGCTTCAATGCGGAAGTGGGGGGTTTGCCCCTTGACTACAACCTGCCCGTGGCAAACCTGTGCAGAACTGGAGGTGTCTATGAACAAGCAGAGAGGCAGCCGGTAAGACGGCGAACTTGAAAATGATAGAGATTGTCTGGTGGGGAGGTTTTGCTGCTCCGTAAATGTTTGTGCTGTCGATGCTAATGTTGCCAATGTTAGCTTAGCCACCCGGTCGGTCGCCCTAGTTACCTGTGGCTTGGAAGATTTTCTCTTGTTTGCTGTTATCTTACCTCTGAATTCAAATGTTATTTGCAGATGTGTAAGGTTGAATATTTCATATCAGAAACATTTAGTAATTTATTTAAAACAAGTTAAAAATCCATAATTAAAAGCATCATACAGTTTAAAAGTACATAAAGGTACGTGAGATAGAAACATTTCATGATTTCATGTATTTAAAGTGATCTATGTTGAAATAAGTGTGTTTCATTTAAAATGCAGACGTTTAAAAGCTGTAAATAGTAAGTTTAAAACAGTGCATTGTTAAAGAATGGTTAATGCAAATATTTACTGGTTACATTGTAGCGATGCCGGATCATAAATGGGTCACTTTATTTGCACTTAAAGGTTTATTTCAGCACCCTTAGGGGAAGGGATGCACAGTGGGTTTGTAGGTGTTTATGGTTTGTTCTTTTTCTGCTGTTGGAGTAAAGATAATATATGAATTTGCAATTACAATACAGTATTTATAATATTTTCTTTTCTTTTGTAGGGCGGGGGTTGTTATTTAAAGGTTTTCACCTGCTTCATGGCCAAGTCTATCAAACCATTGCCAATGCAAATAAATGGAAGATAGAAAGAAAAAAAAAACTGTCTGGTCTTTGAGTTGAATCCAGTTTTAAACTCTGTGTCGTCGTATCCATCCCTTTCAAGTCGGCAAATTGCACAAATTAAGGCGGAACTTGACACATAGACTCTAAAATGCTGCTTTTGGTTTACTCACTAATCTGTCATATCACTGGTGAACTTTTGCCATTACTTTTCTCTTGAAATGACTAATTCATTGAAGCACAGTCTACAAGTGTTGCACAGGCTGCACCAACAATAGGGAAGTACTGTACAACATGGAAGTAACAGAGAACAGTTGCCATCAGACAGCCATTATTGAATGACACATTGTGCTATTTTGCATGTGGCAAATCTCATGTGACTATTTCTAGTTATTCATTACATATGCAAAATAGTTCTTTGAGAAACATATCCTACAAGCAACACACAGTTGAACATAAATACACAACCAGATACTCACAAAAAGACAGATATTTACCTGCAAACATGAGCTCAGAAACATCTGGCTTGACATGCAGACACGTGAAAAGAGGAAGAGGACTCTGGGCCTGGTTTATTTTCTCCTGAATGCTACTTAGCTTGATGTCCATCCTCTGGTAGAAGAGAACACAGTCTTTGAATCATTTGCAGTTACACACTGCACATAGTTGTAGTAGGAGTTGGAGTTTAATCTTATCAAGATGGTCATGGTTGTGTGGAAGTAAAATGAAAAAGCAAAAGTGAAAATGTTTGGGGAAGAGACAGCGCATAGTGAAAAAAAAACTTGAATAAACCTTGGACAGGATCTCAGTTCAAAAGAAAAAAGGAAATGAAACAAGAACTTGGGAGAGAAAGAATGATGCACTGCTGAGCAACAAGATGCAAGATAAGGAATTCTATCAGAGCTAAAACAAACAACAGCTGTCAGGTGGCTCTTACCGCAGGAATAAGCGTCTCTCCTATGAGCATGCCAAAGATATCGGTAAAGGTGACCGGCTGTCCTGTGGCCTTCTTAGTCCACAGGGCCTGGATGTAGTTGGTGATGTGTTGGGGAAGCAACAGCCTCAACGGGTTACTGCTAACTCTATTCATAAGCTCTTTGTTGATATCCTTTGGGCCTTTATTTGGAAAGTCTGGGTGCGAGTAGAGTGTGGACATGTACCTATGGGGATAAGGAGAGAATGCAATATATAATTTTGTTAAATTAGTCCATACATGCTTAGAAGATATCAGTCTGCTTTTATACAGGAGGTGGTGTACTTGTGAGGCAGTGAAATCCAATGAGGCACTTCATAAAATATAAAGATGGAGACTGAAATAAGCCAGAGATGCTCACTTGATGAAAACCTCAAACCAGCAGAGGAAGGCAGGAAAGTTTGTAAGAGAAGGGAGAAGGCAAGAAAAATACTTTAGAAAAGGACAAGAGAAGGTGTAGAAAGAGATGAGAGAGGAAGAAATAAGAGCTGACCATGTGGAGCCGGAGAGTCCGGCGATGTATGTGGCACAATCCAGGACCCCAGACTCAAAAAGGGCTTTCATCACTCCGGAAAAGCCAACCATTGCGCGAAAACCACCTCCAGAGCCCGCTATGGCGATCACTGGCACCTTTACACACACACACACACACACACACACACACACACACACACACACACACACACACAAGGATAGAGTCATGCTTAATCTCATAATTACATACTACACATCTTGGGTATGAGCCTCACATTCATTCTTTCTCATTCCTTTAGTTTGAGTAACTTCCCTCCATTCGGTTAGGGTGGCATACTAGTTGCATCACACCTCTGAAACATTTTTTAACTTGTGTCTTTGGATTTTCAACTATTTCATAATTCTCATTGCTCAACATTGCTTCCTTTCTACAAAAAAATGTGTGTTCATCTCATGGTCAGTTATGAAAATTCTGATATTTCTATGAAAGCCATCCTGGACGGAGAATTAGGGGATGTTGTTGCTGCTTATCTCATTCCTTTAGGGCTTCCTGCACATGCTGAAGACATGAGCAGGCCTGGCTGGAGATTACAGCCAGCCCCAAGGGCTCCCAGTCGAAACTAAACCAGCGAGGAAATAAAACTTAGCTCAGCTGAGAGCAGACGAGCAGAATTTGGCGCTTTCGTGTGGCTTACTGTGTGATGTTATCTGAAGGAGAAATTTTCAGGGTTCTCATAAGCAGATAACACGATATATGAAAAAGTGCATCACAGTTAGCAGCTATACAGCATATAGCAGGTAAAGATGAGTTTGGTTATATTACCTAAGTCGCTGCAAGCAAATGCTACATATTGTATCATAAAGGTGAATGTGTAAAGGAATGTGAGATGCCACAGTGAGCACACATGTTACACCCATGTATCCTGTAAGCATTTGCAGTGTTAAGAGGCCACAGCAGCTTTGGCTCAGTCAGCTAACTCATGTGGAATTGATTATTATGCAAGTGTAAAATATGTACAGGTGCATGCGTGTGTGTGTGAGTGAGTGAGTGTGTAGGTATTTGGCATCTAGGCTCTGACCTTAACACTACCCACATGAAAACTGCTAAGCAAAGCAGGGAGTGGGAATCAATGATATTAACCTCCTCTACCTGAGGAATTTCAACCAGGTGCTGGGGTGGGGGTGGGGCCCTTAAAATGCTCTAAAAATAGAGTGCTGAAGGAATGAGTCCCTAAACCCGGAAATGAGTTAGCATATTTGTACTTCAGTTCCCATGTCTCAAAGGCAATTTGGTTTTTTTTTTGTAGTTTTTTGGTTCAATGCTTGAAACAAGGCTAAAGCTTGACATATTTTCACGTTTTGTTCTCTAACATGGAATATATGAGTTAACAACACACTCATGGTTTTCTATAGCATCTTTATGTAAGCGGTTGCTAACATGTAGCTTAAAAAGACAACGGAAAATTTTTACACGGGTGGTGGGGGAAGATAAGTGTCACAGGGCTTCTGATTTTTTCCTATAACTTTCCAGGACTTTTCCAGAGCATTTTCAGTGAAGAGCTTGCTGTTTCGACAACCAGAGATCACACCAAACACTGAAGTATTTATCATTTAATGTTGTCAAAAAATTCTTTGCATGATTGTGTCATTGTATCATATTTAATATAATATAAAATTACTGCTATCATCAATGTAGGACCTAAATACCTTTTATTAAAAATTAGTCAACTTTTACAGGTTTCTCAAGGTTGCTAGGTACTGTGGGAATCCTGCTAATCTTGCTAGTCCACCTTTACAGCCTTGCAGTGTTAATACTCAATGGCCCTGCAAACTTCTTTTTACCTTGTTGGACTTTCAATTCATTTTGTGTACTTAATCAAGCACAGTAGGAAGTTTAGTGGTGGTGACATCCTGATGATGCTAACTTCCTGACTGCTCTACACGAATGAGTCTATGACTGCAGGCTATAAGGGCTCTTTGCCCTTGGGCTCATTTCTGCAGGGCGGGCTGCTGCTGTGGCAACCCCCCCACCAAAACCATGTGAGAGGTCGATCTACAGTTGACAATCTGCTGAATCTGCATCGCCTCGGGCTGTTTCTTTTACAAACCAATGGGAAGAAAAACACAGACATAACCAGAGAACACGGCCTTTCTGCTTGACTCAAACTGATAAAGCAGAGTTCGTCGGAATTAACGGTTACCAGTAATGATTAATTCATTGTTGTTTCATCTAAACTCGACTGGCATGAGGATATTTAAGCCATGTGAAGGCAGAGCAGGGCTCATCTTTGCAAACAAAAAAAAGCAGATAAAGCACAGCTGACGATCAGCTGAATCAGCAGTGCCACTAGCTTTTTTTTCTTTCTTTTTTCTTAACAAACCAATCTAAAGGCAAACACAGATCCAAACAGATAATACAGCCTCTGTGCTTGTGTCAAACTCTTCTCTCACAGGCCAGGGTTAACATCTCCCAATAATACAAAACTTTCCCACAGTTTTATTTGAACTGGGTCAGCTTAACTATTTTAAAGGTAAGCCAGTCAAAGGTAGGGAGGCAGGGCAGGTCCCTTTTGAGAAAAAAAAAGCAAAAAAAAACAGTGGGATCCCTACTAACACAACTGAAAGAACACAACTGTTACTTTGTCTAAACCCAAGCAAGCTGTTTCTCCCTGTTTCTGTTTTTTGTGCTAAACTACAGTATGCTAACACCCACTGGCTGCATTTCAATTTGCTTAGACTTTGTTTTAGACAGTATTACACAAACACAATATAGCATGTTCACCATTGAGCACACACAGATCATAGAGAGCTGGTCACAGAGGACACTCAGAGGCAAGAGCAACCAACATTCCTTGTTAATGTGGCATTGAATAAAGTCTTAATAATAATGAGATGACAGCGTGTTCTACCTTTGAGCTCAAATCCTCTAAACCACACTCAATGCCTTAACTGTCAGCAAACTTTTGTGTTTGGGTTGAAG
Source organism: Acanthurus tennentii (assembly GCA_029783805.1). NCBI lineage: Eukaryota > Metazoa > Chordata > Actinopteri > Acanthuriformes > Acanthuridae > Acanthurus > Acanthurus tennentii. Next base: position 6,798,349 of record JAPZDZ010000021.1, read on the forward strand.
GAGCCTTGTAACCATTGTCACTGCTTTCTTCTGTCCATTTAAATAAACCCCAAAAAAACTTCAAGCTTAAGGCTGCTTTTTTTAACTTCAAATTTAATGGACAGATATTAGACTGCTATTGATCATCCCATTCAACTCTCAGCATGAAGCAAAGAAGCATATTTTCCAAAGTGTCCAACTATTCCTTTAGAAATCAGTCAGATCAGTCAAATACTTAAAAAATCTTGCAGAAACTGAAACAACTACAAAATGCTGAATGCCTTTATGTCTCATTAACAGTGACACATGTAACCATGTGTGATACTCCTGCGTTATATGTATATATATGTAGTGAAAATGGATGGTTACACTGAGTAAGTTAAGCTATCACTGCACAGTTTAATGCAAATGAGTGGAAACAATTTTGTTTTTTGTTCGCACCTCCTCTGGGGAGCTGGGGAGGAAACGAGGCTTCTCCATGTCCAGCAGCTTCTTGATGCCCAGCATCACTCTTTCTCTGCGGGTCTGTCTGAACTGCTTCTCTTTGTCACACAGGGCCAAGCTGAACCGCAGGTCCAGGTTGGTGCTGCAAAAAACAAATGACAGAAATAAGGTTCGTTAAAATCTGATGGTGGGAAGCGAACAGTTACTCGTGTTTACATTTTCTACTGAAAGGGCCATAAAGAATTTGCTCTCTGCATATGTAACATGATTGATGGAGCTAACACTGCTTTTTGGGTCAGACAAGTCTGCCTTGGGGTGATTTGATGTGAAACACACATCCACAGACAAACGGTCGTTGCCTCTCATCCTTTACGACTCACCTTCTCATAATTACTAACCCTTCAAACATGTAAGACATTTCAAAACCCTCCCTAACCTCTATACACTGATACCTAGGAATTATAATCCATTATAACCCTATATTAGTCTAGACAAGTATCCTGTTGTTACTGACTCAGAAACTTGTTCTACTTTAAGACACAATTTAAAGTTCTAATTTTAGATTCTGCCCTGAGTTTGCTATGTATTGTTGAATCTCAGTTTATTCTTGAATCTGTGGTAAAAAAAAAAAACAAAAAAAACAAATTCGGACCGTTTTTTTAGTGACTAAAATTACTGAGAAACTTTTTGGCTCTGATGGAAACACGTACCAGATCTCCAGCGACATCTCCAAGTATACTTTGGTTGCCTGTGAAAACAACGAAATGCATGGTTATTGTCCAGAAAGCAAGCAGCCAATTGCGTGAGCAGAGGTTCTGAAGAAAATAAGAGGAAGAGAGGCAGGACTGATTCCTTTAAAAGTTCTCTGAAAGTAGTTTTTTGCTTCATTTGGGGTTAGTTAAATGTAAATTTGAGCAATCGCATTAGACTTTGTCAGAATGTCACATAATCCAAAAAAGTCAAGAGTTATTTTGTTGAAACACTCTTAACACCACACTGTGCTCTATCATATGTAAATGATATCAGATGCTTATCGAAAGGTGTCATGTGCATATTTCCTTGTATTTCCTTTTCCCATATTTCATTTCTGTAGACGTTAACTAGAGTTTACAGGAAATTCCTGTAAGTTTCAACAATGCTTACCAGAAAAACATGAATTTACAATAATGAACTGCCAAAATCACTCTGCTGCGGTTGAATGTCTTACTTTGCCAATGAGGAAAGACTCCATCTTTGTCTGGCCCACTGTGAGCTTGGTGATGTCATAGGACGCAGTCCCAAGTGTCTCGTCCATCACATAATTGGCATCCATTAATGTCAACTGAGTGGGAAAAAACATCAGCAACATTTAAATTAATGCATTAAATACAAACAGTATACTTGCATTAGTTTTTCTTATATGGGCTACAATGATTAACAAAAACAAAACTGTCAAAAAGAAACAAACTTGGGTTTATTTATTCCACGACCCCAAACGAATGAATCATTCTGATGCTGTTTTGTAAGATGACACGACTTATCTCATTTCAGGCTAAAAGTGGTACATTGTGTTTATGTGGGTTTATGCTCCATTACATCGCTACTTGTCATCTTGCACTGGCACAAAGTGTGTGTGACACAGTCAAATGCAGGTCTCACCTCCAGGACGTTCTGCTGGTTGGGATCTAATATGAAGGTAAAGGTCTCGTTCCATTTTGGGTTGATGTCGTTGTCTATGTGCTTGGTCCTCCTTCTGCTCTCTGGGGCTGTTGGGATGAACAGCTCCACATATGGGTCTGGGGTATCCACTGCACACACACACACACACACATACACACAGAGCAACACACATTCGGTTGTGTTACTTAAAAACAGAATTCCAAAGTCAAATTTTTTTGCACAAGAAAATTTGTTTTTTTAATGAAAAGTTCATGTTGAGCTAAACTGATTTTCTCTTCTCAACATGGACTCAACATTAAAGTGAAAATAACACCAACATATATGTAGCTACAATGAACATGCGGCATGTTCTTTAAGTACGTAAGAGTCACATTAATAGGGGTAAAAAAAGAGGTACTGAAACTCACACAGGTCACCCAGAGCTCCCTTGGTGACGCTCTCTGCTCGAACGACAATCACTGTGAATTTGTGAGAAAACTGCTGTTCCACCTGTAACGCAACATTCATTCAGCTCAGAGCGGCTTCATCATCTCGTGGAAAAATCATTCAACCATGATCATAACAGTGACTAAAAACACATATCACAGAACTGAGAGGACACGTAAGGCCATGAGAAATATGGATATGATTAATAAATATAAGGGTTGGGTAAAAACATCTGGGTTTTTTGGCTTTTTGCTGTGAAATACTTCTCCTCATGGATCACTTCCCAGCTGTGTTCATGCTCATTAATGATAATTTTCTCTTTGCATTTGGACAGAAAATGCTCCTTTTTCAAACATGTCATAACACAACCTGGGACTTAACTATGGACAGTAAAGAGGTGTTTTATTACACCCACATTTTGAAACAGGAAGATGCAGAGGCGTGATTGAAGAGGACAGAATCTGTGAATATTCTGAGGTAAATGAGTCAGAGAACAAAAGGCCAATCCTTTGCAAAGGGCTGTTTATGTGTTTTAAATATCTGCTGTGATCCCATTGTGGGAAAACCTACTTGGGGGAGGGTTTTTTGGTTTGTATGTTTTTGTTTTCAATATAACGACAGTCATGTTTATATGTAAATTTAAATGTTGTTAAATGTACTGAGCTGCTAATTAACGTTGTGTCAACATGCTGAAACATTTGGCTTGTTTTTAATCAGATGGTCTAAATAATGGAATGAGGGATAAGTCATGTAAAAGACAAGACATGACAGTAAATTATTTATCCATCCATTCATACAGTGTTATTTGGCTGTATAGATAATTCTTAAACACAGTGATGTTTGGAGGTCATTCATTTTTAAACAATGTTCTTTTTGTCCTTCCTAGATATCCATCGCTCAACCCGCATGTTTATTAAGAGCACAAGTCGTTTTGCATTTTGTTGTTGTGTTGTTTTGTGTGTCAGTCAAAACTATCAGTTTAAATTTGACATCTGTTAATAATTACTGTAGTTTTAAGGTGTGACCAAGTGGCCTTTGAAGGCCGCTTGTTTCTGATGGGACTGTTGCAAACCCTGAGTTATACAAGAGAGACCATCTGAAAGTCTTTAGCACATGAAATGTTGTGAGACTTTACCACATATAAAACAGCCCTACAGGCCTGTGAAGGCAGCTATCACACAGATTATCCCATGTTAGTCTTTGCAGCTTACAACAACTCAACCCCTGATCACCTGCTGCACTCATAATGAAAAGGATCTTGCTGTTGAGAAGTTTTTGCAATATCTGCATAAAAAGTTTTTGCTTTGAGGTTAAAAAAGGAATTAAATTCATTCTACAACAGTATTAAAAAAAAAAAAAAAACATAGCTAAAATCTGCTAAAAAACAACTTGTGCATGACAGAATCCACTGAAATGTCTTTGTTTCTATTTCGGTTTAAATGCAAATACAGGATGTAACAGTAATACTTACAATTATATTGGAAGCCATTGTGTGTTGACAGGTGAGTAATTTTAAAAAAAAAAAAATTCGTTAAGCCTTGAAGTTAAACTCAGGGGAACATCTCAGTCAAGAACTGCAGCATTCAGAGCCTGGGGAGAAAATTAAAAAGTTTGAACTGTCTTTAAATGCAGAAGTACATTAAGAGACAAATTATAGTTAGAAAAACACATGAATAAATGGGCGACGCCATGACATTAAACCCTGCCTTTTTTTCATAGAGTTTTCAGTCAGCAACATCTCCACAGCCTTAAAAACCAGAAACTTTACTGTAACTCTACAGCTTTGGCTTTTGTAAGATGCCCTCTTGCAAAAGCCAAAGCTGCTTCAGATGTGAGGTCTTGACAGGGGCAAGAGGAAGTGTGCTGAGCCGCAAACACGATAGTACTTGGCCAATATGTTTGTGTGAATGCAAGTACACCACATGCATATGAGGAGATAATGAGAGAGAGAGATGCCAGTTAAAAGAGATATATCCTTGACGGCAAAGTTACTTATATGATTGAGCGAAAACCGTGTGTGGAACAAACTGTTCAGTTCTATGTGCCGTCTATGTGTTGTATTTTAGTGTTTGCATTTGCAAAAGGGATGTTATTTTTAACAGCATTAAGACTCCTCTATGACAGCTGGACACCTATATTGCTAGGAAATTTGCATGCAGTGTGTGTGCATGCGTGTGTGCGTGTTTGTGTTTGTGTGTGTGTGTGTGTGTGTGTGTGTGTGTGTGTGTGTGTGTGTGGATGATAGCATATCAAGGTCAGCGAGTCTTTTCTCAGCTGTTCACCAAAGCGTATCATTACTGAGGGGACTGGGAGCACGTAGAGAGTCTGTAAGTTCACAGCACTGGTCACGTAGTTTGCATCAGTGGTCCAACTTTTGTGTGCCAGTTCACTCTGCCCTTGTTCTGCTGTGTACAAAGAGTGCATGCAGGCTGCTTGGTCCTGTGTGTGTGTGCCAACACAAACCCAGAGACTTCACAGCAACTACATTTTCATATGAGGAGGCAACATGTAAAAGCAACACACAGCAATCAGCCATGATGCAAAACAGTCGCGAAAATTATAGATTTTGAGGCATTTAAGTCTGCCTCTGTACATGTGTAGTCCTGCCTGAGACATAGAAAGGAATGCTAAATAATATCACAGGAGCACTTTTATGAATCACCAAAAAAAGAAAAAAAAAACATTCCAGACAATAATCATTACAATGCAACTGTTATCTGGATTATAGATTTCAAAACTTGTTATTATAGCCACTTTAAACAGGTTTTGCGTGATTCCTATTAGCTGGGCAGAATAAGGTCAGATCTGACAAGGCCTGACGGTGGGAGTTCGCCACATGCAGTGACTGATAATAGCACTGCCTCAGGTCATCTGACACAATAGAACTGATAGTGCAAAGCTATTTGATGGCAGTGATGTACATCATTGTCTACTAATGACGGGCCTACGGTTTTTCAATACGAAGTCGATAAAAGTTCTACTCATGAATTTAAAGACTTCACTCTCAGACAGGTGGCCCCTAGAGATCTGTCATGTTTAGCGCTTAATACAGGCCTCTGCTGATGGGATTAATGAAGTGTTGTTATTCTGTAAGGGTTTACATTAGCGTGTTTTTTTCAGTTTCCTTATCCTCTCAGTTGCGTAAAAGTCAACTGTTCACAAAGAGGCTGGTTCAGCCACTGACTTTCCTCTCCAAGTTCTTGTTCAACCCTCTTTGCAAAGAAATATCCCAAAAAAAACATAACGCTTTATCTTGAAGGCAAAGAAAAATGGCAACATACCTTGGCCGGAGAGCGCTGTTTAACTCACAAATCCTGAAAAATGTGTCATGCTGAACAGTGAAAATATCGTTCCAGAAGAGAGGAGGCGCTTCTCGGCAGATGTATAACACACACACCCGGCAGTCAGCTTTCGGTGCCCAACTTCAAGTTGTGGAAAAGTCTAACAAACATGAACTAGACGGAGACGTCGTAAACAATCGTCGAATTAATCATAAATTATTTGTTGAAAAACATGACAGGCACGACAGAAATGAGGAAAACTACCAGCCGGACGCAGGTTTGGGCTCAGCGTGTGAAGCTGCAGCGGACGACTCCTCTCCACCTCTCCAAATGTGCGCCACCACTGTGCAACCACCTCCACAGGAGGGCGCATAAACCCCAAGTTAGGTGTAGAGGTGTAATACTCCCCTGTTGGTCGATCTGCTGGTTATTTCCAGCAAAGGCCAAACATCGATTGGGGGACATTTGATACAATTACAACAGAGTATAAAAATAAGAGTGTGATTTTATTCCCATGCCGCATTGACATTAAATATTCTCGTAAAGCTCAATTACTTTCTGTAACAATCCATTTATACAATCAAAAGGGGGGAAGGGGGGAATTCTGCTTGGGCTTCCACTAGAGATCTGTGCCACTATAGTTCATTTTTAAAGTGAATTTAATCCAATTAATTTAAAAAAAAAAAAACATCTATGAGATAATAAATTAATGATATTTATAATAAATGATCTATAAAAATTAAATGATTTTGCTTTGTCTTGGGTTTTTGTTTTTGTTTTTTTTTTACGAATAACCTAGTTAAAATGATTGCATATTTCAATTTTTTTATGTACCTCGACAAGTCACATAGGCAACAAATCTCTTTTCCTGAACCAGTTACCCTTTTAGTGTTATGTTGAATAATAGTCGTCCTCTTGTGGGGATACAGATTTTAAAATCTAAAGATTAAGGCAATATTATGTTTTAATTGTACTGTAAAAAAGATCATACTATCATTACTAGAATGCGCCTCACAGCATAAATTCTGTTCAATACATGAAAGTTGTAAAGTTATTGTAACTTTTTGGTGACAAATGTATTTGATAAATTTCCATTGGAAATTCCGTTTGGGAAAGCCGTTAAAGGAAGAGGGGATTATGATAAGGGATGTGATTAAACGGTCACCAATACACGTAGTAGGCTACCTTCTCTAGAAAAAAAAGTGGGCTTGTGAAAGAGAGATTCACTCTCTGTGTGTCACCGACCGGACTCCGCGTGGAGTGATGATGACGTCAGTCCGCGACTATATAAAGTGGAGCAGCTTTGGACATTTTACTAACGCAGCCACAGAGGAGCGGCTAAAGCACGGAGGAGAGGAGACAGAAGCAAAGCAAAAGAGGAAATCTGACCAAGTCTTTGGAGTATGAACAAACTCACATCTGCGGTTTTTCTTTTGGCACTGGGTTTTCTTGTCTGCGAAGCTGGTAAGTACAGAGAAACAGAAAATGATACCTAACCGCTTAACCAGAAGCCAGAAGTGCGATTTTTTTTTTTTTTTGGATGTTTTGCATCCGTTTTGGGATTTTTCTTGTTTTTAGTACTTTATACCAAAAGAAATATTACCAAAAAAAAACACTTTTATTGTGTAGATAGGGATTTTATAGGAATATAATATCACCAAAAGTTTAAACGTACCAATAAATTGTCTTTATTACCTCCTAGATTTAAAATGTAACACAAGTTATTTGGAGGATGCAATATTTTGAGGCTTTTTTTGACAGATTTTTTGTTGGTATCTGAGTTTAAATGTATTCTTATTAACCGTCCACCATGAATTGTTTCAGGTAACCCATGTTGCTCAGACCCATGTCAGAACAGAGGTGTTTGCACAGCCCTGGGAACAGATGATTATGAGTGTGACTGCACACGCACAGGATACATTGGGAAAAACTGCTCAACACGTAAGCATGAATGGCACACGTCTCGGTGGATCTAAAAATTAGGATGTACATGTGATGTTTGTAATTACTCATTTCCCTTCTTGCTCTTTACAGCTGAGTTCCTCACCTGGCTCAAACTTACCCTGAAGCCGTCGCCCAACACGGTCCATTACCTTCTAACTCACTTCAAGGGCTTTTGGAACATTATCAACAACATCTCATTTCTCAGGGATGCCATCATGAAATATGTACTGACATGTAAGTGTTTCTACCTGAAGGCATAATGAGAAGGTGGATTGCCAAGTGCTGCATAACACACCAAATAGTTAGTACAGCAGAGGAGAAAGAGGTGAGACACAGTTCACTAATACTTAAACGCTTTTCTTTTCTCTCCAGCCCGATCCCACATGATCGATAGTCCTCCCACTTTCAATGCGGATTATGGGTACAAAAGCTGGGAAGCATATTCCAACCTCTCCTACTATACACGCACCCTCCCCCCGGTGTCAGAGGACTGCCCAACCCCTATGGGAGTAGCAGGTGAGTACTCTCTCTTAGCCTGAGGAGAACCAGTTTTCTTGGATTCTTGAATACTGAGCAACAGCTCTTGGCTCCATGACATCACACCAAGTGCACAGATTGAAATTAAGCTTTCTGCTGGATTTGACAGTGTGTAAATGTGCTGAGGGGGAAAATGGAAAATTCCTTTCCCCACAAGCAAAAGCTGACAATGAGACCATTTTTTTTCATTTTTTTACACTGATAACATCTCAGGAATTTAGAATGAAAGTAAAATCTCAGTTTTTTTTTTCCTGCAAAAAGAGTAAATCAGCACTTTGATGCCACATTTATGTTTTACCCAAATGAAACTGGCTTGGTTCTGGATTAGTCTCGAATGCTATTTGTAATGTTTGAAATAATTTTCCCAGGTAAAAAGGAGCTGCCTGATGCTAAAGTATTGGCTGAGAAGCTTCTGCTGAGGCGCCAGTTCATCCCAGACCCACAGGGCACCAGCCTGATGTTTGCTTTCTTCGCACAGCATTTCACCCACCAGTTCTTCAAATCTGATATGAAGAAAGGACCTGCTTTTACCCTTGCTAAAGGTCACGGGGTAAGCACAGCAGATATCTAACTAAATAAGGTTTTAGTCAGGAAAGAGATTGATTTATTAATATTTGAACATGTGCTGATTATGTTATTTTATACTCTTCAGGTGGACCTCAACCACATTTATGGAGACAACCTGGAGAGGCAACACAAGCTCAGACTCCTCAAGGACGGAAAGCTTAAACATCAGGTAACCTAAGAGAAGAAACAGCTGAGCTGCTGTTTAAAGAGTCAAATGCTCCAGACCGCACCAGTGTGTAACAGCTTCCTCTCTTGTGTAACCCTGCAGATCCTGAATGGAGAGATGTACCCTCCAACAGTAAAGGAGGTGGGCGTTGACATGCATTACCCTCCTCATGTTCCTGAATCTCACCGCTTCGCTGTGGGCCATGAGGCGTTCGGCCTGGTCCCCGGGCTGATGATGTACGCCACCATCTGGCTACGGGAACACAACCGGGTGTGTGATGTGTTGAAGGAAGTTCACCCCGACTGGGACGATGAGAGGCTCTTCCAGACCACACGGCTCATCCTGATTGGTGAGTTTATGAGAATCGAACATGCTATTTGAAAAAAGAAGTCAGACTAATAACAAGAAACCCATGTGAGGCACTCAGCATCTTACCAATATAGTTACTATGGGGGTTATGAAAAGAGGAAGTTGTACTTTTTTCAGCAAACTCCCACGAGAAAAGAGGAAACATTAAATTTTTTTAATTGCAGAACTGATTTACAAATAATTGAAACCAGTCAAGGTAACAGTAAAATTTGGTTTATAGTTTTTATTTAAGGAACAAGCAAAACAATGACATTGAGAGTGTTTGATGTACTGTATACCTGATTGTATCTAAAAAAAAAACGATAATTTCAGTCTGAAATCATTTAAGCAAAGCAACAATTTAAGTTCTGTGTTTAAAAATACAGAATCACACCTCTGTAAATTTCATATTAAACCCGAATCGGCTCCCAAAATAGTATTTCATGAATACTCTGAGTAAGTTTAGCTCAGGAAAAAGTTCCACCTCTAGCAGACGAATGTGAAAACAGCCTTCCTGTGTTAAACGCTGCAAATTATTCTGCACAGTGAAGCTGTAACATCTAGGAGACCTAACAAGGAAAACACATTCACACTTTCCAGAGGACTTTAAAAATCTTAATTGTCTGCATTATATTAAAAATCTTTATTTATCCTGTAGGAGAGACCATCAAGATTGTGATTGAGGACTACGTGCAGCATCTGAGCGGCTATAACTTCAAGCTTAAGTTTGACCCTGAGCTGCTCTTTAACCAGCGCTTCCAGTACCAGAACCGCATTGCATCTGAGTTCAACACCCTGTACCACTGGCATCCTCTGATGCCTGATACTTTCCACATTGAGGAGAAGGATTACAGCTACAAACAGTTTGTCTTCAACACCTCTGTAGTGACAGAGCACGGCATCAGCGCCCTTGTGGAGTCGTTTTCCAAACAGATTGCTGGACGGGTAAGAACTATTCGAGTTGTAAAAGCAGTGTTTCTATTGAGACTGAAACACAACGCTTACTTTTACTGCTCTAAAGCTGATTAACTGACTTTGCCTTTTATACTTTTTAGGTTGCAGGTGGCCGAAATGTTGCAGGACCTATCATGTATGTTGCCATTAAGTCCATTGAAAACAGCAGGCAAATGCGTTACCAGTCTCTGAACGCCTACAGGAAACGATTCTCCATGAAGCCCTACACCTCTTTTGAAGACATTACAGGTGAGACAAAGTCAGGATCACTTACAAAGCGAAACACATGCAGGCAGAAAGGCTGACGTCAGAAGTATTGTCACCATAAAGTGAAAGGGAGCGTTGCCTCAGGCCAGATTATTTTACTATTAATAGTATTGTCCTTAAAGGACTGCAGAAATGAAATGCATACTAAAGAAACACACCCAGATGCCGAGGGATGACTTGTTGTTAAGAAAATGGTTGGGACTCAGCTCTAGTCCCCAGCAGCTTTGGAGGTTAGGAATTTATTTGCGTGACTGTAAGAGCCAGATGTTCATTTCATCTTGGGATAGTGTAAGCAGACTGTCACCACAAGAGAGCAAGGTATAAACAGACAAGAGAGGCCTCCTGCTTGAGAAGAGAAGATTGGAAGTTTGCAAGAAAACAGGATTTAATGTTGACCAAAAAACTGGCTGTGATGCATGAGGACAGAAAAATATCTGTATGTATATGTTTGTAAGAAAAGTAAGGGGCAGGAGGAAGCGAAGACAGGAAGAGATGTTTATCTACTATATGCTGAGTTTGAATGAGTCAAACACAGATCTCATATTTAAAGCTTTGCAGCTGCTGAGAGGCGTGAGGGGAGCCACACTGAGGCGATAAATAAAACTGTTTCCTCTTTTGTGTCACTCAGGAGAGAAAGAAATGGCCGCAGTGCTTGAAGAGCTGTATGGACACGTCGACGCTGTGGAGCTCTACCCGGGCCTGCTGGTGGAGAAACCCAGATCTAACGCCATCTTTGGAGAGACCATGGTGGAGATGGGGGCCCCTTTCTCCCTCAAAGGTTTAATGGGAAACCCCATCTGCTCCCCAGAGTACTGGAAGCCCAGCACATTCGGAGGCAACGTGGGCTTCGACATAGTCAACACCGCCTCCCTGCAGAGGCTCGTCTGCAATAATGTCCAGGGCCCCTGTCCCGTGGCGTCTTTTCATGTGCCCGACATTAAAGAGACGGGGTCCGTAATCATCAACTCCAGCACATCCCACTCGCGCAGAAGTGACATCAACCCCACTGTCATTTTGAAAGAAAGGACTACTGAGCTCTAAATTGCATTAATTTCTCTAACTTTTTTAGGTCTTTTTTTAAATAGGCATATTTATTTATTATTTATTTTTTATATTTATTGTACTATATTTATGATATAAGATAACAAAGTGCAAAAAGATTTTTTTTTTTATATGTACTTTTATCAAGAACAAAGTCTGTGGATATGTTTATTTATTGACAAATATGTTGTATGATAACTTATTGTTTAAATAATGACCTCAGCCACAACACTTGATACTTGAAGGTTAGTTTACAGTTTTTAGCTACGCGGTGTTCATTAAACTTCTGATGTTACTAAATTCTCTTTTGATCTGTAGCAAAATAAAGTAGAGACATTCACAGTTAAACTTTGTGGCTGATCTTGACTTTCCTAAACTCATGTAATAAACACTAAGGTGCATTCCTTCAGTATTGTTTTGCTGATGTTTAACTTCAGTCTGTGTATTAACCTGGGTATAAATTAATTTTTAACCTAGTTATTAACTCTGAGTCTAAGCTGCACTGTTGATTTAAACTGTATTTGATTTGTTCTTTTTACATACTGACTTGCAAGGTTGAGAATAATAAATGCTGCCAGGAAATGGAGCACATTTTTCAGAAACAGTCGACATTGTTGCCATCTTTCTTTGTGTCTCTGATTGTGCCCTTATATAAACTCCCTCATCAGTACTGAGAGAACAAATAAGCATTGGATGTAGGATATCTCATAGATACTTTAATGTAGGTGTCACATGCAATGGCACCTCTATGTCTGTTTAAGTCAGTTTGATTTCTTTATTTGCATGGCGACAGAAATTAGAACAAAGCACCACAGTAGTACGTAAAACAGTCACATTTTACTGATATGATTTGTGTGCATGGACACTAAAACAATAACCTTATTTCAGTCAGTCAGAGCACGACTTTCAATTGAAGACTGTGTGTCTGTGTGCATGAATCCTGTTAATAAAATTTCACGACAAGTTCACAAAGGTATGATTTAAATCTCTTCCAGTAAATAATCTTCCCTTAACCAAAGTCCTTTTGTCGCCCAAATCCAACCAAAGATAAGAGTCAAACCCTGTTTTTTTGAATTGAACTAGATGGTATTGTATTCATGACATCCACCCCAATGTGTCCGCTGCAAATCCAGCACTTTTAATAAAGTTCATCATTCGGCCATAAAATGTGCTGCAGGCATGAAATTAAATCACGCTTAGTGTCATGAAAAACCATAAACATAACTCATCTAGAGGAGGAGGAGGAGTTTGCAGGGTCGTGTTTTTCCTCACCTGCATCAACACAAACACATACACACACGCTGCACCATTTTTTGGAGGCTGAGGAGCTTTCACTTTTAAGCACATCAGATCAAACATGTAGACACTTGCCAGGCTTGAGGACGTCTGCATACTGAGAGGCAACATGGCAAGATCTCCATTTTCTCAGATAAGCTGTGGTGAAATAAATCAATTGTGGAGGGAAAAATTCGGAACTTCTCACTTAAACCTATTACCTTTCCCCTTGAGGGTATGTCTGTTAATTAGGCAAAGGAATTGTATCAGTTCATATCCATTGGGAAAAAGTGAGTAAGAGTGTGTTGAGTAATACCATGTTCCCAGCAACAGTTTCTGTGTACTGTTTGTTTTGATAATATTTTTGTTGATTATAGACAAATAACATAAATGTATGTTGTATATGAAAGAGAAAAGGACCGTGCTAGGACGCTATGTTTTAATGCCTGTCCCTAAAACTTTCCATCAGTTAGTGTAAGCGCTGCCGGGAAACTATGCTGAAAGAGACTTCATACTATACAGTATATGAGGTGTGAAGATTGGCGCCCAGTCCAGGAGCATACAGGAACCCCTTGCTTCAGCAGAAAGCTGGCAGCGCATAAGAGGAGTGATGTTATTTTTTCTCTAATGCCCATTTTAAAACAAACATTGTGGAAAGAATGTTGACGTGACCGGCGGCACAAAGTAGTTAGACAAACCGCCGGGCATCATCCCTTCCAAACACAGACAATGACGAGCTAAATTTTCCCATCCATTCACACATCTCCCACAACCGATACAGAGAGCACATTTACTCTCTTCCAACACACTGGACGATTCAAGTTTTAAACACACACACAGAAGCGAGGACATTACATTAATTAAGTCATGTGCATTAATTGTCATCTCAACAGAACCTGTTCCTTCTCCATCACATATTCTTTGTCTAGTTCTTCAAAGCACCAGGCATGGGATTCCCCCGTCAAAGGGACTCGGCCCATAACGCATGAAAATGACCTAATTGTGTGTGGACATTATTTGTTTCGCCACTGTCAGCTGCCCGAGGGTGAGTATTATTATTCCATTGTGCATCAATGTGTGGGATGCTCTGGTCCTGGTCTAAGTGATTGAGCAGGGGAGCACATCTTCCTTTGTCGGGGTGTAATGAGCATGAGCAGGCCGTGGGCCTTGGTGTGGGAGAAGATCAGGAGACTTCAGTGTGTGTTTTCCCTCTGACCGCTTCTGGACCTCTCTGGAACTGGACCCGGTGTGGAGGTCGTGATCTGAGACTCGAGTTACGTGATGCCTTGCAGGCGACAGGAACTAGGGTCAACCGGGAGCTGCAGCCAGCAACCTGCACACGAGATCACACTGGCAACGACCCATTGGAGGCCACTTGTCACTTATATTGATTTAAATTTAATTTAGGAGTAATTTAACTGATCTGTCAATCATGCACAGCATCTGCTACTGACTCAGTGAAACAGTGAATTAAAAGAGTACTCCACCAATTAGTGCATAGTATATGGCTCTATTGCACTATGTTGAAGTGTATCAATTTTAAACTCATCAATTTATAGTGTACAATTATTGAGTTTTTTTAATGCAATTAAGCTGTGTGCTAAAGATATCTATGAATTCCTGCTACTATTTGTGAGTATCATTAAGAAATTTAATGCAAAAATTCAATTTCAGTGAAGATTTTAAAAAAAAACAACAAATCCTTGTATATTTCTACACTTATACTTGCTTCAGTCTGGCAAAAAATAAAAGATATTCCGTTAACAATAATTAAAGAGTTGAAAACGAATAAGGGAACTGAAACCAGAGAATGTTTGACCAACCATGACTTATCTGACTAATCATTTCAGCTCTACATAAATGTTTCAACAAGTGACCACCCTTTGCAGGACAAAAGGAGTGTTAAACTGTCTGTACAAATTATTGTGTTGATTGATCTTAGGTGGTATGCACACTGAATCAGGCAGTATGGAGATAACCACAGGTTCGTGCTGTGGTGTAAAAGTTTCAGCCATTTTGCAAGCAAAAATTAACTGTTTTGTTCTGTTTGTTGTTTAACTCTATCTCTTTATCTTTATCTTAATCTATCTCTATCCGTCAATCAGCCCATATGCCACTGCAGCGTGACATCAGATTCTCTAAAAGCTATTTATGCTTCAACTTTTCACCACTAGGCTGCTGTATTTTTTCAGCCACCTGCCCGCATTAAAATAAATAGGAGTACCAGTATTTTCAATGCAATGCCTGAATTAATCTAAATAGGACATTAGTGGGCAGGGAACTGAAACAGTGATTCAATGTGCTTAAGCAATAGAGAAAACACTGATAATTAAAGCCCTTGTACAAGTGGCTTAGCCTGTTTCCACCCGCATGCTAAAAAGGGTTCCCACTACACTTTGTACCCGAAGTCTGATGTTTTTTTTTCACAATGACACAAAGTGTTTTTCTGCTGTTGAGGCTACTAAACTTCCACAGGTAAGATCTTGGTGTGATCTTGGTCCATGATGTCATTCTTTCGAAATGATCGTGGTTTCGCTGAACACTTCACACACTCAGACTAATACATTTTCTGCGTACTTTCATGAGGATGTCACACTGAGGACACGGTGAGTGTGAGGAAAAACCCATGCACAGGAGATGTTGGTTAGGTAAGCCTTCCATTCAAACCCACAGAGCTAACAAGTTAGCCCACTCTGTCTTGAGTGTATTTCTGAATTTCTTCGTCTTTCCCTGATCAAACATTCCAGAAGATAAGTCAGAAACCCTATGTCCAAGCAGTAAATGTATAATTGAGATTATAACCTTGAATAGAAGTCAGTGGAAGGTAGACAGAGAAGGGCAAGATGTCAACAAACAAGGAAAGCCTGTGCAAGTAAGAGGAAGCGAAGACTGATGATTCATCTTAATCTTTTTGTTTACACCCATATGCTTTTGGTTCCCACAAGATAACATTCTTGGCAACATCAGGGGAAAATTAAATTATACTGAATTCAGATCAATCAACAATAAATCACGGAAATGAACCACTGATTCTAATTTTAAAAAACTACCTTAAAACCTGTGGTTAAGGACAGCCAAGGTTAATCTTTGGACAACAAGGAAGCATTGATAGTTTTCTTTTTTTCAGGAACTAATGAGTTACCAAAACAAATAACCACAAAATTAAACACTAAGGACAATGTAATGTGCTATAAAAGCAAACAGAATGAAGTGAGGAAAAATTAAAAGAAAAAAAAAAAGGAAGCCAATATAGATTAGTCTAAGGGAAGTGAAACATAAAGAACAGAAAACCTTTCTAGATCTCTTGATTTTACTGTCGCCAATGTCTGACCCTCATGCTGTGTTTCTGTCACATTTGTTGAGAACGAATGCATTGCACATGACTCCTTCCATTACTAAACAACCTGCATGTGTTAATCTTACATGTACATCACAACAGTCTCACTCACAGCGACAATCTACAGTATCCTTAACGGAGCCTTTTACGGTCACACAGAGGTGAGGAGGCCTTCTTCTTTTACAACACTACACCACAGGATGACAAAACAACAAAATGACAACACAAAACAGCTGTTGAACTGTCAGGGATCACGTAAAAATTCAGTCATATCATATCATCAACACACACTCACTAATAGCACATGCTGACTCATCTCTCAGACATACACATGCATCACCTTAATACATTATACAAACCCATTTTAGGGCGTTGAGAAGCAGACGCAGCCGATGACATCACATACCAAAGATATAAGAGTGATCTTAATAATCTTTTAATCATCATTTATCATTAACCTGATAAGAATCTGTTTATGAAACCTGAAACAGAGAGGTTTAAGAATTGTAATAATATGTCTAAAAGTAATCGCATATGCATGTTAAATTATCGTTTCACAGTTTTGAAGGCAATCTTTATATTGTCAGTATGTACATCAGAGGTGCTTTTCCTTCCTTCTGTCCACACTGGTCACAAAGGGTCCCAATCTAAGTGAAACATGAATCAAATCAACCCCCATTTCAGTACACATTCCTTAACAGGGGTCACAATAGGAATGTGTACTTTGTTTACAGGAATGATGGATGGTTGAACCATATATAGAAGGGAAAAGTGTATGGTGGCGTAATGAATGTTGACAGAAAAACATTAAACTGTCTTCATATCTGGGGTTAAACCTGAGCTGCCTAGGTTAAACCAGGAGTTCTTTAGACTATTACAAATATTATTATTACAACTACAAAACAGCAATTTAGCAATTCTTAACAGCTAGACCACTGAAACTCGGCTTCAAAAACACATTTTCCGCCAAAGTACAGAGTCATATGAGTTGACCTGTAACTGTTGGTAAAACACTAAAGAAGCTTTAATACAAGTGATGGGGACAAATCCGGGTGACAAATTTGTTTTAAATTTGACTGAAATGATGATGAAGGCTCAGCAGTCAGGGCAAATTGTTGAAGCCTTAATAACATTAAATTCTTTGTTTTTGCTTTCATGGTGTGTCTTTTCTAAAGGGTAAAGGAGCAGTAACACAAGGAGGAGTAAAGTCTTTGGACAGAGTCCCTGCTTCCACTCCTTTATGCTAAGCTAAGCTAATGACAGCCTGATCTTTACTTCTTAAAAACACAGACATGAGATTAATATCAGTTTTCTCACAATCCAGCCAGGCGTCCCTTCTTATACTCAGCTGTCTCATTTTCTCAAGTATGAATATTTCTAAACATCCTTTTTATTTGTTTGGTTTTTTACTTTGCAGAACCAGATTTTTATGTGGAGCACAAAATAAATAATAAAATGATTTTTTCAAAAAGATTTTCCAATAATGATTTTGCAACATTTATTTTTCTATGAATAGGTGGGGGAATTCTTCAGCGTTCATCAGAAATGGATCCCTCCCATTCACACAAACACACACATACACACTGATACCATCCACCAGTCTGTCAACTGCATCATTGCCTCTCGTCACAAACAGACTTCGGTGTCATTGTTGCTCAGTCCCTCTCTTTCAAATCACTTCAGTGACTAACATGTTAGAGGTGACTTGTAAAATGTCAGTTATTCGATCTGGAGTCTTGAAACCTTTCCCATGTTAGTAATAGTGTCTCCAGGTCTCATACCTTGACACACCTCACATATCTGTCATATCTGTTTGCATAGCCCTTACTCGAACTGAGATAACAATATGTTACTTGGGAAACATTTTTCCAATAACAAACAAATAAATGCTAGAATAATGATTCATGGTTTATTGATTAATACCTATGAAATGAGTCAAAATTCTCTGTAGCTAGCATAGGTGGATGCAAATCAACAACTATAAGCACAAAAACATCAACATTGTAAATTATATTTTAAAAAACGCAGGCAATTAATACACATAAACAACACAAATGATTTATAACAACAGCAGATGTCCTTGATGAGCCGCTCTCCCAGCAACTTTCCCTTTCAATGAATACAACATGTTCCTCTTTTCATCTCTTCTAGGCCGTCTAAGTGAAATGACGTGTTCGTTTTTGTTGGAAAGCAAATCAGGCTCCACAGGGATCCAGAATTTGGCAGGACAGGCGCAGGGCACCCGGAGACTGATTGGGAACACATTCAGTAAAGCGATGCTTAATTGGAGTCGAGAACCAGCACGTAAGTTCAGCATCAGTTGATGAATGTGTGTGTATGTGAGTAGTTATTTTTTTAGTCATCCCACTTCCTCTGTCTTCTTGTTTGGACTTGCTCAAGCTTTCTTAGGCTAGTTCTCAAAGGCCCAGTTCAAAGAATTCAGAGGCACCTATTTGTGGAATAGGGCGAAACAGAATTTGATATTCAGTGTGTTGTTAGTATTTAGCATCGGCCATATTAAGTATGTTTACATATGTTTTCGTTCATGTATAACCACCTTTGAATATGAATCCTTGTGTCTGAAGGAAATTCAGAAGGATGCAATGTACAGTGTAAGCACTAAATAACACTACTTCCTACACACTTGACAAAGACTGTGTGTGGATCATGTCAAGGTAGTGAAAATGTTGTAACTGTTTTGTAATTTTCTGTGCAGAACAAGACTCACATTACAAGGAACTTCTCTGTAGTCATCAAAGATGTTTATAATCACCTCTATTAAATTTTCCATTTCAAGACCCTTCATTTCCTGTACCTGCCTGAGAGAGTTTGTCACCACTCAATATAAGTTTACTCATGTTGTTCCAAGTTATCAGAAGGAAGATGAGTGGGAAAAAAGCTTAATGATATTGATGACCTACTTTTCATTGAATGTTTGATGTGACTGAGATTCTAAGAAAAGTAGATCATAACAGCAGCATTTCCTCTTGGATGAAAGCTTGGACGTAAATGGCACAAATACAAAAATTGGTCTTTATAAGGAAATACTTTAACCAAAATTAAGGAAAGATAGCATGAGTCATTTCAGCAAGGGCCACAAAATTACTTCCACAAAAAAAACCTCTAGCAGACATTTTTACAGGAGCAAGTTTTTTTATGGCCTAAACCCAGACTAACCCTGACTGTAGTGCTGCTATGTTATAAAACTACATTATTTTTTAACTGTGATTTACATGTGTATTTCTTCAGGACAGGATGTTGGTATTTAAGGTATGATTGTGTGGTTAAGTTAGAAAACCGACCAAGATTTGATGGCTTGCTTTTATGTGTATCTCACTGAGCACGATGGGCAGATAGGAGCGTTGAGTCTAAGTGTTCAAAATAGGTTTATGTCAACATTATTCTGTTTTATTAGGAGGAAGCTAATGATGTTAAATGAGCTGTGTGCAATGCTACAAGAGTATGAAGTATGAAGATTTACCGGTTCTTATCCTGCATTGTTACTAACCTGTCTTCAAGAAAAAAAGTTAAATTACAGCCCTGCAGTCAACAGTAAAAAGTTTAAGCATACATTTTAAATTAACCATTGAATTTAATCCTTTGACCAGCTGTTTGGGTCCATTAGGTAAGTAATGTAAAATACTTACGTAATGGACCCAATATATGTAATGTATTTTACAGTGTAAAATATAAGATTGCATTCAAATGCCACCTCAGTGAAAGTATGTACGTATTTTCTGCAAGATTTATTTAAGTATCAAAAACGAAAGTTCTTAATGGAGAACTAATTCCTCTGTGAGGGTTACATCACAATAATTTTTTGGGGGATAAATTTAAAAGATTTTAAATGTTGTAGTGTGTCAATCAGAAGCTATTTGTGCCATGGTATGTACTCTATTACTCTGTACATACTGTAGAATTATTTTAGCCAGGAAATTGTTGAACTGTAGATACAAACCTGCAGTAAGGTAAAAATATCCAGAACAAGTCACAGAACTTATTGCTGCTTGAGTGAAGTCAATAGACAATGCACAAGTGCTGGCTGGTTATGATTGTTTGTGATTAAAAATGTAATTACAAAACACCTGTTTGAGGTTAGCTCAACTCCTCTACAAGTTTCCTACATTGCATTCTTCCACTGTGACAGAAAAGGGAAATTAAAGTAACAAGATTTCTTTGATGGACATGATGATAACCTTGTTTCTCACGACTACAAGTAACCCCAACTTCTCGAGAAATCCAGATAAAGCATTTTGCATGAGACCTTATGCCTACAGGTGCGTGCCACAAAAGTTTCCATGACATGTATCATCTTTGCGTCGTGTTGTCACAACATGTCTGGTGACAACATTCTGTGCTGAAAGCATGTCATTAATGCCAAAATATACTTCCTCATCATTTTGCCTGTGATTGTAACAGAAAGATGTCAAACAGGTGTTTGAATGTTACTCACACTGGTTTTAACTTTCAGTAAAAGGAAACTTGCCAAAATAATGAAATTAAAATGTTGCATCGTATCTTACCTGTAATGGAGCCAAGGTTTTTAACTATAACAAACAGAAGATGTTTTGGGAAAATGTGATTTTATCATTCAGTATAAAGCATGAATAACAATTACATATGCATTTTTTATTCTGTTTTTATATTTTTAAAATCCTTTTCATTGCAATGACACATTTTCACTCTTACAAGTGTAAAAACCCTGTTGATCATGACACTACATTTATTATAAAGGTCAGTATTACTTAATGGGTTTTGAGAATAAGGCTGGTCATACTCTATTTTGTATGTTTGTTTGTTTTGTAAAAAAAACATAAATAAACCATAATATGTTTGTCTATCAACACTCTCTGACTCCCTAACCTTGCTGTAGCTCTTAGCCCTAAGCCTATTGGTCCCAACTGAAGACATCTTTAAAAATGCTCACTTATATGTTGTTTCATATTAAATTAAAAACCTCATCATCTCCTCCTACTGTAGTTGTAGCAAACTTTACTCAAATAGTAAATTGTGCATTTGTTAAGACTATTTTATTAGTGGTTTAACACACCTGGTGTGTCAGCAGGTTATTGTATGTCGGACTGACTAAAATTAAGCCTGTGTTCATTATATTTGAAAAACATGTCAGTCGGTTTATGATTGCACAGTATGAATCAAATGGTCAGTTCCTGGTTGGTGGCAGTCCTTTAATGCATTTTTTGACAATGAAAAAAATACAGAGTATGTTCACACATAAAGTAACAACCAACATAGCATCAAATGTGATGGACAGAAAATCATAGCTCTTCTAAAATAAGGACAAAGTTTAAGAATAGTACCAAATAAGTTATGTGTGCACTACAGGGATTTGATGACATAATGCAAGAGGTATAGGAAAGCCTCAGCAGTTGCTTGCATGTTTACAGTGGGTGAGTCATCAGACTAGCAACTGCACATAAAACCCATTTAATCTGAAGTGGGAGTCAGCTGGCAGAGGAGTTGAGGGTGGAAGTGTTAGACAAGCAGAAGGGGTGTGGTAAAGGGTGAGGAGAAAAGAAGTTTCTGTTCAGGTTTTTTGCATTCTCACCCAGAAAATGTAGTATGTACAAAGGTTCAGATAGAAGTTTGCATTGTTAAAGGAAAGTACTATAGAGTCAGGATTGGATAATTAACAACTTAAGGTTTCAGCCAAGCTAAAATATCTTCAACTTTCAAAAAAAAAAACACCTAGGAAACTCTAAAATCCTTTTTTGTTTTTATTTTGTGTGTGTATGTGTAATATGTACAGTTAATCCTTCCAGGTGGGATTCTTTTGTGTTTAACATTTGCCACATTCACACAGCTCAATCAAGAATCTTGACACTACCCTGAAAGTTGGCAGAGCTAATGTTTCATCAGGTTTCACTCTTCTCAAAAAAAAAAAAAAGAGACGCTGTCAGTGAGCTCTCAGCTGGTTTGAGCAGGTCTGGGACGCCAAGTGCCTCTTGTACTGTAGTCCTAATGATCACTGAGTCACGCAGAAAGTGTTGGTTGTTGTAAGATGCATATTTTGTCTTTTGTAATAACTGTATTACAAAAAGACGGAAGTACTTATGTCTAATGATCCAATGACACATTAAACTATGTCTTGTATTTGTTTATTTTTTGGATTTATGCTGCTGTGTATAATGAATTCCATTTATAATTAGAAACACTAAATATTCCCTATTAGAGTGTATGTACTATATGTTGTATATATAGTGTGTATTTATATATGTATGTATATATATATAGTGTATATGGAATAAAAGGGTTCTTTTTACCTTATCCTATTTACTCTAAACACATATAATAATCCCAGATTTTTTGACAGCCTCAAAACAAATCATTCCCCAGGCAAACATGATAGGTACGTTTCTTTTAAAATGTGGGGCAGATTTTATTTACATAATTGTACTGTTGAATCATGTTTTCAGGATGCATATATTTTAAAGTTGACACAAAAACATTAATAACTGACTGCAAAAACCTCTCCAAAAAAATCACCATAATTTTAGTTTTACTTTAACTTTCACTTTGCTTCCCTTTGTTTTTTTATGCTATTATTATTATTAGTATTATTATTATTATTATTATTATTATTTTTGTTTGATAATTTTACCTTTTCCTCCATGTTAGGTGTTACTTTCCTGTCTTTTTTTATTTTTTCACTCTTTTCAAAATATTATAACCTTTATAATATTAATATTCATAATTTAATTTGATTTCTTAGTTTATGTATGAATAATTTTCAATAGTAGTACCTTTAGCTTGGTGATATTTTACATTAAGTTCCCATCAGTGATTAAAATCAAACGATAGTCCTAAAATAACTCTTGTAGTCCTTAAATTACCACCCCCTCACAGATCTGCTGTATCTTGCTGCCTCCCTGTGTCTTTGCTCTGTGTTCCTGTAGCTCCTCCCAGTGGCAGCTGAGGTAAACATACTACAATGTTGTGTCTGTGCGTCACTTTTTCCTTTTGGACTATGAAGCAGTTATGAGGGCCTCTCTATGTTGAAAACCGAAACACCAACATTGCTGTGTGATGACTAATATTTATGAATGGGGGTCACAATAGTAGCAACAGTGGCTGGGGAGAGAGGGCCTGTGATTGCCACCTTACCTCCTACTCACTACTTGCTAACCCAACTGAAGTTGCACAACAGTCACAAACACATATGAGCAACCGGAGTGAATCAAGCGTCTCTGTGGAGCTATATGACCACTAAACCACAGATTGTTTCAGTAGTTTAATCCATTTTCCTTTGTCCTGTGACTTTCTCATATTTCTCAATGTCATGAACGGTCAAAACAATGATGATGATGATGATGTTGATAATGATGATGATGATGATGATGATGACGATGACAAGGGAAAATTACTGACCAGCAGTGCCAGGTGTTTCCATTTAAGCCCATATAGTGCATATACATTGACTTCAAATATATTGATTGCACTGTTATGTCATCAGAAAGATGTCAAAGACAAACATCGGGTAATTTTCTACCAGGAATTTAAAAATTATAAGCAGAACTGGATGTGAACAGGGGTCTATATTTTACTTGTATAGTAGAAATTGAGAAAAAGGAATAAAGTTGTTCAGAAATATTTGCTTCAAAATATAAATCTATATATGAAAAAAAGGTGCTACAGTTTTTTTCGATTGCTAACATGCATCGGTCAAAACTGAAGTCACATGTTAAAAAAAACTCTGTAAAAACTCTTAACACAGTCTGCAAAACAGAAGTCCATGTGGACTGAACTGTGGATCACTTTCCATTGTTT
>JAPZDZ010000021.1:6822458-6837570 GCA_029783805.1 Acanthurus tennentii
ACTCTGTAAAAACTCTTAACACAGTCTGCAAAACAGAAGTCCATGTGGACTGAACTGTGGATCACTTTCCATTGTTTCACACAAAATACATTCAGTGACCACAGTCACCAAAATTCATGAAGTCTTTTCTTAGTTACCAGTTCACCACCTACAAAACACTATACTTTTACAACACATTTTTAAATGCTAACACCCTTTGTTCAAAACGGTTAAAAACACAATCAAAACAGAATGATGGGGAAAAACATGGTGAATTTCTGCTGCAGCCACATTGAAATCTATAGAAAATCATTTCAAAATATTGACAATAAAAATAAATTAAAAGATTATGTGATTCCAAACACAGCTGAGTGTAGTTTTCAGCTGAAAACCAATTCAGGTGATCTGTGTTTGGCCTCATCAGGAACCATATGAAAGGAGTGGCTTCAGATTGTTTTTCCTTTGGAAACATGGATCAAAGAGCACCAGTTCAGGTTGGTAGAGAGAGAAAAGTGGCTGGGAGAGGAAGTGGAGGAAGTAGAGGAAGACCAAGAGCTGTGGTCTCTGATGAAATGAGGGCCACAGTGATTGACCAAGAGGTAAATCATGGACTCTCTTTTAGTGACTGTAAACATGCAAGTGACTGCGTGGTTCACTGCACATCCCAGGATGTCTGTGCTGTTTTTACCTCCATACTCGCCCTTCTTGAACCCCATTGAAGAATTTTTTTCTGCATGGAGGTGGAAAGTTTATGATCACTCTCCACACACCCAGCTCTCCTTGCTGGATGCAATAAATGCTGGGTGTGAAGATATTTCTCCTGAAGCCTGCCAGGTCTGGATCAGACACTCAAAAAGGTTTTATGCACAGTGTATCACAAGAGAAGACATAAGATGTGACGTGGATGGAAACATGTGGCCAAATGCAGACAACAGGGTGTGAATGTCACAGTATACATGTGTTGTTGGTTTTTGAGTTTTATCTCTTGATTTCTATTCTGCCCCCTGAATTCTGAGATTCTGCTTTTTTTTTTTTTGTTTACAGTAAACTTTTTATTTTTGTAAGGTCCCAAAGTACCTATGCAAAGGCACAGAGAAAATAGATGTTCTTGAAGTAAATTGTAGCATTCCTGATTTATTCTTGTTGCAATATATTACAATAATTTAGAACACTCAAAATGCAAAGATCTTATTTTATAATAAAATACTGATTTATCTAAAAAATCATTCAAACTTGAAAGATTAAAATTTATATTTATGCTCTCTGTTATTTGTATTTTGTAGTTCAGTGTGCTAAGAGTGACAGTGTTTGTTTCCAAAGTGAGACTATTTGCTAGTGATGTGGTTGAATGAGCTTATTTGAGACATTTATGAAGTGTTTTGTTGGTGAGAAACAGTTTTGGGGATGAGATTAACTGTTTAGCTGAGGCGCATGACGGAAATGCAGACTGTATTAAGAGTTTTGAACATGTGAATTCAGTTTTGACCAGTAAATGTTAGCAATTAAAAAGACTGGATTTTAACTTAAATTAAGTTTTGAAAGTGTAATTGATATAAGCAAAAACACTGAATGATTAAAAACTGGTTGCACATATAGCTCCACAAAAGAAATAGTGTGGATTGCATTGCCATTTTCAATGCCGAAAGGGCATTAAGGAAAGAAAAACTTTTACTCACAATGAATCACTGAAGGAACAGAAGTTAGTTTCTAATATTCTCCATAAGAACAGACGACTGTGTGTGCGTTTCCTGTGCTAACATGCAAACATACATGCTAATAGACATGACATTCATACAAAAAACATCCTTTTTTTGTGCTAAAACCATACAGGTCTATTATGTTGTTGATTCATCCTCATCTCCATTTCTTGTTTCAGTCTCCTTTCCCTTTTCTTTTTATAGGTCCTCAGTCTTTCTACACTTCATCACAATTTCCATCTGCTCACTCCAGAGTCAACATGCACTTGCAGCTACAGGCATTTACTGTACTTTCACTGTAAGTAAAGCCAGTTGAAATGAACAATTTGCTTCTAGTGCTTTCTTTTAGTCTCAGTTTAATACTGATGTACATTGCAAACTTGGCCCGTGATTAATCCCAACTGAGGGCAAGCAGGCTCGTAACTGAGTGCCTCTCCCTATCTGTATACCATTGAGTTGTACAGTATGTCCTAATCTTCTCTGTATGCGTGTAAGCTTCACTATCTTGAGGGGTTTGTGTGAGAATATCTCACCAGCAGCTTAGCAGGCCACTGTTTCACTGTCTAATGAGCAAGTGTCTCTGCATGTGAGCTCTGCCAGCTTTCCTCTGGAGCCACATGCATCTGTTCAGTCAGCTAGTCGGCATTAGGTTTAAAAGGGGGGATATTTAAAAGTTGAGCTAGTGGGTGACAAAAAACTCAGTTTAATCAGTCTTAAGGGTGCCTTGCGGTGGGGCGTGATGTATCATGTCCTCTTTAAATCAACCCGGAAGTCCTTCTTTCTTCCTCTAATCCTCTCCTAGTGTTAGATTATGGATCTTACATATCCACAAATAGATCCAGTTTATTACCTTTTCTCAGTGCAGCATGCAAACAGCACAGTTTGATAAGTTAAAAACTAGTAAAATTTTTGGTGTGTATTTTTTTTTAACTCATTCTAAAACAAATGCACATTTTAACTACATCAAGATCTTCATGAAGAATTGTTTAATTTGTTTTTTATGTAAATTTTAATCACTTTAATCACAAGAGGAGGGGAACAATCACTTAAGAATAAATAGATAAAATGTATTTAACTGAAAAAATGTACTTAAGTAGTAAAAGAAGAATGTAGAGAAAAGAATTTGCATAGGCGGAGAGCTTTCACACCTGTGCGCATCTAGATGCAGAGAGTGGGTGTGGTTTAGGAACATTTGACAAAGGAAACATTGTCAAAAAATGTGAAAGTAGCTTTTCTTTCGCTCAGATTGTCCAGCACCTCTGAAAAGAGTGTAATGGTTTGTATATGGTGTCATCTGTTGAGAGCTCTGTAATTTACCGTCAGCAGGAAAAAGAAGCCCTGCACTTGGCAGGTGTTAAGAACACCATAACGTCACTCCTTATGGCATTTCAGAGTGTTATAGGCCTGATTACTCAACAAAAACTCAGAATATCATTACTCTGGTTCCTGATGATTCAGTGAGAGACGGCAGGAAATCTCTCTCAACTGCCTCAGCGAACTGGAAGTGAAAACTCCTGAGTCAGAGCAGGAGAGACATGTTGGCTATGGGCCTAAAAAAGAGCAAGGCTGGACTTTCAGACAGCCTCTCATTACACTGTAATAGTCTACTGCCGTCACGATATTGGATGACTTTCAATTCCTGTTGCTAATGAGTAAAATGTCAGAGGAAGAACCACATCTAGGTAAGAGCCCTGCCAGAGGAAAATTACTGAACTGTAAATGTTTTTCTTTCTACAGACCAAAAGACCAGGCACTAACTCATGAGGCACGTCTAGTCTTTCATCGATTATGAGAAGCTGTAGTTATGAGAGGAGTAAACAAAAGGGCAACTGCATTTTAATTACACTGAATGCATTTGCTGGGAGGAGGAATGCCAAAATGAATAGGCTATCAAGAAGTTTGTTGTCTTAAGAGATGACTTGTTTCCTCTTTGAACATTCCTCACTGTGACATTTGCCAGCGATCCATGACAGGTGCGAAAACAAGAGCCTGTGATAGGTGCTATATTCAAACATCTAAACTAATCAGAATCCATCATCTGACGTGTTGCTATTAACCCAGAATGAACCTAGTGCGTCAATAACAAAGAGCCATTGTGCCTCCCACAGGCCACCATACCTGTGACTTCCTCCTGTTAGCATAGTTAAGTCAATGATAAACAGCCTTGGGTAAAGCCATTGCCTACGGTAGTGGCTCCCAACACCTTCAGCTTATCTATGGTATGCACACACAAGTGAGTCACCTGCAGAAAACAGACAAAAAGGATTCGCCTATATACCTTAAACATGGGGGAGACAGACAAAGGTCCGTTAAAGTGCAGTTTCCCGTATGTGCCACACATCACAGTCCATATCTGCTCTGTGTGACTCAGAGCTTACTAAAGAAAACCGCAGTACGTAGAAACCGCAGTGTGGATGTGCTGTATGGAAAGCTGTGACTAGTTGTAACTGTGGGCTTTTGTGAAATGAGGTAACCGTCCACATACGTGGATATACAATGCGTACCTCTAGATACATATAAGGTAAAAGCAAACCGACACACACATGTACACACACTTATCCCCAACCACTTTATTTACTGCAAGTCTCCTGGTCTGTGTATCCTTTAACTAGTCCTCCCATCCGCCCAATGTTTTTTCGGGGGGAAAAATACTGAGTGTTTTTTAAATTGGTTACCATGGTTTTCCGGGTTTATTGATACTCTCTGTAGTCTCCAGCTCCTGTTGAGGGGACATGCCGGTAGACGTAAATGCATATTTATAAACCAAACACAGACATACTGGTGTTGGTGAGTCACACGAAGGACAAGGAGATGTAGGAATTACACATTTTTTCTCTTTTCTTTTAACTTTACATCCACTGCACATTTCTCAGTCTAAATATTATGCAGCACGCTATACGGCTGAAAAGATCACAGTGAGTGAAATAATGATTACTTCCTTTCAAACCATTTTTAATTTTGCTCATATAGTGAAATATTTCTGTCTGACAAATATACATTATTGACAAATGTATATGTTTACGGGTCTTTGTCGACTGGTCTCTACAAAAAAACAAATACATTTTAAATTTTATTAAATGGTTCCTTTGTAGAAAATTTCAAGAAAAGAGGGTTTAAAATACAACGCTAACAACATGTTAAATGAAAAAAAACTATATATTCATGCATATATAAATACACACGGATGACAATGCAGCAAAAGATAAAATTGTTATTTATGCAAGCTGATGTATATCAACTTAATCGGATATGTAATTGATAGTGTGACTATTGCTCAATTACCATTAAGTATTAGTATCTACAATTATAAATAGAATTAATGGAATATACATTTTAGGAAATAAATGTATATTCACCAAGGTGTAAGAGCAAAGATAAGTAACACACTGAAAATATTATTATAAAGATGTTTAAGATGATCATCTGAAGAGTAACAACATCTTTTTTCTTGGCCCAATAAAGGCAGAAGGCTGCCCTCTAGCTTTTAAAAAGTTGTAAGAAAGCAGACTTGGCACCCTGTTATCCAGCCCAGAGAAGTGATCCAATAATTCATGATGATATAACACACTCACTGTGAATGAGGCCCAAACCCACAGGAATCCGTAGCCATTAAGACACTGAAATGGCTCTCCTATTTAGAGTTTTTCCCATTTCTCTGAATTTTTTTAAAAACACACTTTATCAAAGTTTGAATAAAACGGACTAACAGCATAAAAAACTCAAACTGGAATGAGATCCAACAGAGGTTCACTCATACCTACTTGAGTTCCCCCACGGACCGACTAAGGGGGAAAAAAACAAGAACAAATGGAATGAAACAAACTAATATACACATACACACACAATAAAAACATAAACACATTTTCCCACTGGCATCTCCCCCTGGAACAAATATACATCTACAGTTGCTATCATTATCTGTAATTTATGCATAGCCAGCCAGTAAAACGGCCACATGTTATCATGTACTGATTGAGCTTTTCCAACAGAGAGTATGCCACTCTCTCATAAGCAGCCATTGTTTTGGTCCATTCTTCATAAATGAGTGGGCGTTTTTTTCCCTCAGTGTATCATTAGTATCTATTTATATGTTGTAAAAGCCAAGATAAACCATCTCTTTTCAAAAGGGAACAAGTCAGAGTCCAAAAGCTCAGTAAATGAGCCCAGAATTGATAGTTTTGCAGAAACTGGGAACTTTTTATTTAGGACTTTCTCTGAATGTTTTTTTTTCTCACAAAAAAAAACATACCGCACATACTGAAGAGCAGTATGTAGTTTGTGGCTGAACAAATGTACGTCAGTTTTTTTGTCGTTTGAACATGTCCTTGTACAACAGAAATAAACATTCATTCTATCATCATCATAATAAAATGACTTATGTGCATGTGTAAATGCAGTTCTGGGGAAATGGGATGATTTGGGATGATCTGTAATTTTTCGACCTGCATAAGGGCGCATCTATCTCAAAATGAGTAATTTCACTGTTTTGGCATGAGGCCTCATTTTTTTCTTTAAATGGACGATCTTTTGCTCTTTTTGGTTTTACTTTTATAGCATTTTGAATAGAGGCTTTCTTTAAATTTTTTTATCATACACAGGTTTTATTTTTAGTTATGACTGTTTCAGAACCTCTTTGGAGTCTTTTCTTGGTTTCTCTTTGACAAACTAGTTTCTATTTTAAGTTTCCTCTGTCCAACTTTTCAAATTTAAATATATTCACATTTACTTATTCTGTGATCTTTATGTTTCCCTTGTTTTTGTGTTTTTTTGTGTTCTATTTTCTATTTGATTATGAATTGTTGATGGGAAAGTAGATAGGAAGGTATTAGGTAGGTGGTCAGGAAGACAGGTGGGTGAGTTTTTAAGTAGGCTAAGGTTTGTAGTTGGACAGACAGACAGGCTAATATTGGACTCAAAGCTATAGCTAACAAACTTTTTTAGAACAGAAGGTGCTAAATAATTTGCTGAATTCCATTTTTAACTACCTTTGCTGACTAAGTGACTGAGACTAATGAAAACCTCACCTGACACTCATACTGTTTGTGCCTGAATAAAACAGTCTAGTAATCCTTTAAGCCAATAAATGCAGGACACAGACACATTGGCCAGGACAGAAGTCAAACGCGGTGAGATGAGCTCTCCCCGAAAATATCGTGTGGGTGTGGAGAGCATTTGCCCTTCTTTTTTGCACTGCCGTGATTCAGCACTCAGCTAACATAAAGCGCACAGTGACGAAAGTAGGGCAAGACAAAGAATTAGGAGTGTTTTTCTTTCACACTGCAGTTTGTGGAACTATGACACTTAAAAATTATTGACTGCATGAATGTTGTTCCAAGCAGTAAGAAAAGAATATACAATATTAATAGTTTCCCACAGGAGTATGTATAAAGTTACACTGGCACTAAAAGTACAGACAGTCTTCCATCAGTGTAATAAAACAGGAGAGCTGTCACAGAGACACATGTAATCTAAATAATTTAGAGAATAGAGACATTTATAGGTGTGATAATGAGACTAGCAGTTACTTTCTTTCCACTATAAAAGCAGTAGTGTTGAAATGTCGTTAAATTTACTTATTGCAGTACTTAATTGCAGGTAAGTACCTTACTTGAAAACTTTTATTGAATGACATGTCATTGGCCTATTTCTTTGCTGTTCTTTTAAGAGTGAATTATTGTGCTATTTTTTTCCACTACTATTATTTACTACGGACCAACTTTTCGCATGTAAAATAAATGACGAGTTTACAAAATATGCATTGCCATAGATTGAACTTTGTGACAACATTAAAATGCTGCATGCAGGGAATTTATCATTAACTATACTATAATCACATATTGATGACTCTCTTAAAGCACTTTTACTCTGACATTAGGATTTTGCTGATATTGCATCTTTTCTTCCACTTAAACTGACCATATGCACAATTTCATCATTAAAATGTCTAAAAACAACCCTGTCTTTGTTACATATATTTTGTTGACACGTATGCTTACACTGTCCCAAATGTTTGTTTAACCTCAGAAAAATCTGTGATTTCATACAAGGTAAGGGTGTGTTTTATTCTGTCGCCTGCTGCTAGTTTCTGGGATAAGACCAGTCAGAGAGAGAGGAAGGAGGTCGGCAAAACATAACATGAATACAATTTTAATGCATTACCTCATCTGTGAACATTTCTGCTTGAGTCAGCCAGATAGATTTTCAGCAGAAAAGGAAGCTTTTTAACAAGCAGTTTATCAAGTCCCATAATTATTGTATTAAATATTGTGCTTTTAGTGAACTTTTGAATACAGAAGTTCTAATTGAACATTTCTGTTGTATTGGCACTTCTAAATTTGTCAAATACCCTGAAACTTGTTACACCACAGAAAAGCAAAAATTCTATGAGATGGAGACAAAGAGATATCAGTAATATCATTATTATTACAAAAATTACAACTTTTTTCCTCTTTGTCTTTAATTACTTCATAGTCTTGAGCGCTGAAACATAAAATGACTACTTTTTTTGAATTTTTTGCAACTTATTCATAAAAGTACAGAAAATCTCATTTAGCTCTGATAAGACTGAGGCCTGAAAATGTTCCTATTTTTTTTTATCTTGAATCTGATAAATATATTATTTTTATACTAACAAACACATTTTATCGTATCTGTGTAATTATTAGAAAAATCTTCTTCTAACTTCAGGGCTATTTCTTAGAAAATATTAAATGAAAATCCTTGTTTAGGAGAGGATAAGAGCGTACAGTGATATGTTTCGGTGGAAAGTAATCAAGAAGCGCATGACAAAGCATCACTAGACATTTCCCACCCTTAGCTAGAGGTGTTTTGTGTTTTCAAAGATTCCCATCATGTGTTCATTTTCGTGTGAAGCTTTATGCCTTGAAGAACATTGAATTCCAGACAAGATCACTTTTCAGAGTTCATCTCGGGGATGTTTGAGTTAACCCTCAATGTGCTGCTGAGCAATGAAACACAACAGCAGCCTTTGTGCTCTGCTCATAAATGAAAGAAGCTCTTAATTTTCCAAAGGTTTTCAATGTAAGTGTTCTGTTCTCTCTCTCTCTCTCTCTCTCTCTCTCTTTATCTCTCTTTCTCTCTGTGTCTGTCTGTCTTTATTGTGTGTTGTTGTTGGGCCTTTATCGAGTAGAGGCTTCTAATTCCTGAGGTGCAATCCTCTTAGGATCTGTGCTCTATTTCTGTTTGGTCTATAGCGTCTTTTTTGAAATCTCCATTAGACCAAGCTCATTGGCTGGAAAAGACATACGCATGCACACGAATCACACACACCATCCAGCAACGGATAGGTCAGTGAAGTGAGTGTGGACCAGTGCAACATTTGCTACTGACACAAAGGGAGGAATTCGCTGTGATTTTTGGGAGGTAAGAAAAACTTTTTTGATGTTTCTTTATCTAAAACTTTGCATAGAACTAGGACATTTAGATTGATTGGATGTAAAAGGGGGCAAGTTATTTGGTCTTTACATGTCACATTTTGGAGGCCATCTTGGTTTATCATGTGCATTATTTGCCATAAGTAACAGCAAAAGGTAACGTATACAGAGGTTTTTAATCTCTTTCTTGTTTTTAATGCTTTTTGCACAAAAACAACACAAAGGATTCTTTCTTTTGATAGGGTTATTAGTCATGGGTCTGTAGCTAACTACAAATCAGCTTTTCACAACAGTTTATTATCTTGTCCCTTGCACACACACACACACATACACATACACCTACACATACAAGTCACGCAAGAGTTCATTTGCTCATGTTAAAACTAATCAAGGCAAATCTCCACTTGTGGATTTGGAGGTTAGAGAGGTGGCAACAGAGATCATCAGCCCAGATCAGCCATCGTGACTCCATGCAGGAAGGAAGACTATGCTAATTGAAACATGAGCATAGGTCAGGAGACACTGGCGCTGCATACGTCACACAGCTACTGATCCAAACACTGATACCACACACACTGCAAAGCAGTGTACTAAGGAGTGATGTGAATGATATGGAAGAGTTGAAAATTGCAATTTTGTTCTCATGAAAAGATGCATGTTATAGCTTGGAACCTAAAAATATATGTATAATAATTTGTTTGTTACTGCTTTTCCTTGTTTAATATAGAAATAAAGGCATCAGTCAAGGTACACACTATTATTGTTATGATGAAATCTAAAATTTTTGTCACTACAGTTTAATTTTCTTTATTTTTTTTTCTTTATAATTTCCCGCTCTTTTTTTTTTTTTTTTTTACCAATCCCATCTGTTGCATCTTACAACAATAGCAAGCAAGAGAGAGATCTGTTGCAGTTAAGAAATCCTCTTAGACTGCATTACTTTAATTAAGTATCATGGGAGTCACTTGATATCCTATTGCTTTGTTACAGTGCAGTGATTCGAAATCTGAAGCTTGACAATCACCTATTTGAAAGCAATAAGAAACAACAAACCTCACATGACATACAAACCTTTTACTCAGTCTGATTATGAATGTTTTTGTCTTCCAGGTCACTAACAAGAAATATGTCTGACCACATGATTGATTTGGAAGAGACCGCAACCCACACAGGTGAGTCAAAGCAATGGTAACTGAGCATTCCAACAGTTTGATGGGGTCCATTTTTGGCCCTGATGATTTCACTATGTAGGCATAAAATTCAGTTGTGTGTCATTAAGTGCCTTTGATAGAAACTGCCCTACAAATACTAAAGTAGAATCACTGATTACAGAGCACTTGGCTCAAAATACATGACAGGAAGACCAAAGGAAAGTAGGACACAGATCTGTGGAGCTTTGGCAGTTTAACGGACACTCTAATCTTCTTTTTCTTATGCAACAATGGTGCTATTAGGGCATTTCCAGGTGGGTTACGGTGAAGCTTTAATCTCAAAGTTAAAACAGGATACAATGCCTGCTTCTGATTTACAAATGCATAAACTAGTCATTCAGCATAAAATATCACATATTTTTATTATAAGTATAGCAGAATTAAAGCTTGAAAAAACAACCAAGAAACTCCTGCTGACCAAGCACTGAATTGTGTCTGCCTCCATCTCTTGTTTCCTTTTTTCTTATATCTCTTTGCCTTTATGCTGAAATACTAAATAAACTGTCAACTAATTATAATTTTGTTTATAGAGCAATTTAATGTTTTCTAGAAGACTCAAAAAACTAAACACATGATGCTATTTGCCTTTCTTATAGGTCCAAAAGGAGTCATCAATGATTGGAGGAGGTTTAAGTTGGAAAGCATGGACCAGGACAACTTGCCTGCTGCAAAGAAGGAACTGCTGAGACAAATGTCCTCCCCGAGCAGACCAAAAGATGACTCCAGAGCAAACCTTAACCGCAAGGTACAACCAAACTGACCACAACAAAGATGGCTAACTTTTAGTTGAAGCGAACGCTGTCCTTGTCTCACTGTGATCTTTTGACTGTATGCATTTTAAATCAGCCTTATCTTAAATGAAGTCGCTTGCTTATAGAACAGATCTCCAGTCAAAGACTGGTGCAGAATTATGCAGGAAAGGATGTCTGATGTCAGTTTCTCGGAATAATTGTAGAAAACTTGTTCTTTACAGGCTTTATATGTCATATTTTTGTACGCATTACAGTGCAGGTCAAATATGAAAGTTAAATGGTACAGTGTAGTGTTTATAGGACTGATATATTAGAGACATTGTGAGATCGAGATTAGGTTGAATCATCTGAAGCAGATTTGACCACTTTATTTTGACCATACTGTTAAAGAGATTGTAAGTAGAAGTGGCAATATGCAGTCACATATAGTACCTTTAATGTATCTAATAACAATTGGGAACAATAATGCAGAAAATGTCGTAGCTCATATAAATTATACACTATGATGTCATTTTTTCAGATGAGTGTCCAAGAGTATGAACTGCTTAAGGAGGAGGATGAGGGCTGTCTGAAGAAATACAGAAGGCGCTGCATGCAGGAGATGCATGAGAAACTCAGCTTTGGGCCCAAGTTTGAATGTGTGCATGACCTTGAGAGCGGAGAGGCCTTCCTGGAAGTCATAGAGAAGGAGCATCACAGCACTGTGGTGGTTGTCCACATCTACAAGGTTGGGGTCAAAGGTTGTGAGGAGCTCAACAACTGCCTTGATTGCCTGGCCACTGAGTACCCCACCGTAAAGTTCTGCAGGATTGATGCTGTCGCGTCTGGTGCTGCCGAGCGGTTCTCGGATGAAGTTTTGCCTACGCTGTTGGTTTACAAGGCTGGAGAACTACTAGGGAACTTCCTGGCATGCACGCAGCACTTGAGTGAGGAGTTCTTCGCCACTGATGTGGAGGCCTTTCTCAACAGCTACGGCCTGCTGCCAGAGAAAGAGCTGCCTGGTCTGGATGATGAAGAGGAAAATGAAATAGAGTAAACAAATAGTTTGGCTGTTAGGGAAGATGGGAAGCTTTTACAGAAGGCTGGATGAAGAGCTATGAGGGACAATTTCTGATGCAACTTTACTTATTTTTTTAACATCTCCACTAGCTCACTAGTGTTTGAAGATTGTTCTCTGAAGAAGAAATTTTACGTCCAGTTGGCGAGGAAACCTCAACGTCCTTCATATGGGTGCTCTCAAATATGGATGTGGGTTTCAGTAATGTGAGGAGATACAGCTTTTATGTATTCATCAAAATATATCACAAATTCCCTCACCACCTAAACAAAAGCCAAAACCAGGAAATTGTAATTTAAATAAATCAAGTTGTTTTATTTTGTAATGATAGAATATACTACATGCTAAATGTACTTGTAAAAATGTATTAACTCAGAGACATTTTTTGTAGCATTTGATTTGCTTGAACTGTACACCAGTTATTTATAAATCCAGGGTTTGTACAAGTGACATCCTCTAATGTGATACAATATTTAAACACATGTATACATAAGGTCTCAGATGTCTTTTTGCCAAAATTGAAAAAACCTTGAAGAGCTAAACAGAACAGGAACTCTTAAGACTTAAGAGGCCAAAGCACTCTGGATTTGGAAACATCTCTGTGTAAACATGTCTTCCAACTGTCCAGTCCAACATTACCTACCCCAGCTTCTTAGAGCCAGTGTGGTGGGAGTTGCAGAGTGTGTCTGGAAAAAACATCAGTGAGCCTCTGGTATTTTAACATCATCAGTGAAACATCATCAGTGAGGAGTTTATCCATTTCTGTGTTTTTTACATTGTGAAAGCAGGACAAAGTCATGGAAATATACAAAAAGGAAACTGTGAGTCTTTGGATTTTCTTACAATAATACGAATCAGGCAACAAGTCATCAACTCAGTCCGTTGGTTAATATCATCATCATTATCATCATCATATTAAATTTTGCTAAGGATTTGGTTGCTATCTTAAACACTGTGCTGGAATATGATGAAACATAGCATAAAATAAATGTTGTCCAGAATAAAAAAATTACAACAAATAAAGTTTTGCATTGTATTTTATTGATTAGTGATAGCAAAAGGTCCTATGGCTGCTAACAAGACTCTAGGAAGTCAAGAGATAATCAAGCCTTGTCATTTTTATCCAGTTCTTTTGTACTAGTTAAAAAACTAGTAGAATGTCGGAGCTTTAAAGCTGCCGATAGGAAGATTTATTTACCTTTGGACAGAGCCAGCAAACTGTTTCCTGACTTTATGTAAGCTGAGCTAATCAGCTTCTATCTCTACCTTCATATTACGTTTACAGATATGAGACCAACACTTTGATCTGACTCTTGGCAAGAAAGCAAAGGGGCATGTTTACCAAAAGTAAGATTTTTTGCTTTAAATATGATTCCTTTCTACGGGCTAAAAGTTTCAAAACTCACCTCCTCCTAGGTCTCTAATGATTATGGCAGATTTAGCCAAGAATGAGTCTTCACTCTCTTTTTTTACCACTATCAACAGTGTCCAGACTCCAGAGGAGGGTCTTTAAGTAACCAGTCCATCACAATTTTGCCTTTTGCTTTAAAAGAAATGTCTAATGTGTTTCTGAATTTCAAGTTTTAAATCCATATAAAAAAATCTTTGCCTTTTTTTTTTTTATTACTTATTGCTTGTGTACTTTTCAACAGCATTTTGCAGGAATCCAAATCATTTTATCTAGATGTTTTAAGCACAGGGGCTTAAAGACAGAACTGACAAATGCACACATGTAGGGTTACATACCATTGCAGAAGATGTCTCTCTTCTCTCCTGTTAAAGCAGGCCGTCACATGTTAAATAACCTCAGCTCAGCCCCATCAAGTTTTGGAACTGAGTCTTGACTCCCCTGTGACCCGTGTGAGCCACAGGCATGCCAAAACCACGACATAAAAAGTGGTTAAGATTTTTGAGTAAAGACTTGCAATATTAACCCACAACTTGATATGTTGTCAGTGAAATTAAGATGCCTCATATGAACTGCCAAAAGTAATTACCACACAATCAAATCCACTGCTAGTGGAGGAAATAATGGTTTGTAATGAATGCAGACCTCTGGCTCTTATAAAATCTAATAGAAAGTGTATGTACATTTCTCTATTACTATACAATCAGTACAGCTTTATCTTTTTAAAAGTTACATCTCTTAAATAATCAGGCAGTGCCAACAAGTTTTCTGTCTCCTTGTCTCTTCAACTGAATTAACAGCCACGGTAGTGCTGCCTTACTTTTAGCATGCTTGACAGTTACAAGAAAGCACCACCTAATGCTTCATCAAAGAGTTTTATTTAATGAGACGTAGTGCAGAGATCCACCCTGAGATAATCAGGCTAATCCTCTTACAGGATTAAGGTTGTAGCTTTAGTTGTTGAGATACACTGAGTGTTTTTACACCTACTAAGGTCCAAAGACTGAAAACGGTGATAGTCATCTCAATCCCTCCCTGAATTTGAATATTATGCGGTTATAGACAGAATACTAGCTTTACACCTATGCAAAGCACCTGCAAACATATTCTCAGGTTTCTACTTGTGTGAGGTTTCATGTAAGTAAGTTTCCATAATCTCTGAAATGTTGCCTGCAAAGGGGGACTTTATTTCTAATTACCCAAAATGCAAAAGCTATAGTGAATTGTGACACGCCAACGCATATTTCTCTGATGATATACATCTGTCTGTGTTTCCCCAGTGCCGCATCTGGCACGGCTTGCATAGCCTCTAGCTGGTAACACCTCACTTTTGCACAGTAGCGTGTCTAAGGTTTATCAAACTTTTTTGATACCTCTCCCATAAAGGTTCTGAGGAGGAGAGGTATTGTTGAGGTGCCCAAACATGTTAGCCTGGCTGGTTGTTACTGACCTGCAGCACTGTATGCAAGAGAGGCAGCCATCTAGCCAAAACATCCTCCTTTTACGCTTCAGACTTTGCCACTACTGGCCCACAGAGTTTACACGAAAGAAAGGAGCCTCTTCCCTGGAATATGCCTCTGAGCTTAAGCCATGGCACAGCAGAGATAGTCAATG
>JAPZDZ010000021.1:6875054-6890823 GCA_029783805.1 Acanthurus tennentii
TTTTTTTTTACAACATTTAAATGACAACATTTTAAGAAGTAATACCAGATTACTACAAACTAGCATGTGTCAAAGTTGTATAAGATGCTTTTATTTGTTTTGCGTATTTTTCCTGCTTGTACACAACTTGTCATTCATACATTTCTTCACAGCCAGCACAGAGGACATTTCTTATATGTCATTCACTGTCAACCAACACAAATCATTGGCTGTATAACTTAGATTATTCAGGCATGTGATGATGTAAGAGAAACAAATGCTTCAGTGTTTATAGGTGATATTGCCAGGCCTGAGCCACATTTCTGAGAGGCACAATGGAAACACTAAAGGGATGAAAGTGACTGAAGGACAAGTCTAACCTAAAGACACAAAACAATTAAAGAGAGGTTGTGTTGTGGTTTTAAACGACACCTGTTGAGACTTTATTCAAAAGGTTGTACATGTGCATGTTTTTCTGTACTAGTGGTAAATAGCGGGGTCTATTATGTATCCCAAGGGGCCTGACTGAACAGATATACAAAGGTCAATATGATGGATGAGCATTGATTTAAGAAGAATCTGTTCATTGTATCTGTCCATTGTTTTGTCTTATCTTTAATAACTGACCTTTCCTGATGAAGAAGAACCTCACTGAACCACAAACAGGTCATACATTACAAACTCATGATGTACAGCAAGACGTTGTTCAAATCCATAAACCTTTATTTTTTTTTGAGTTTGAATAAGATAATATATAATAAAAAAAGACTGTATGTGAAGATGTTTATGTCTACAAACATTGGCATTTAGACCTGTAAGTCTAAGTATAGACTACCTTGATATATTGTGGTATATTGTATGTCAGCCCATGTGACAAGTGAATCAGTCTGAAACCAATTTAATCACCATCAATAGAAGCTGAACAAGCTGCTATATAACATACAAGTTTTACTGTGGGGTATTTTGAAGTGAAAACGAAAGATGTATTCTACAATTAAATGGGTTACAGCACTTGTTAAATGACTAAACTTTGCTGTTCTTGCCCTCCACATGATCTTGTCAGAGAAAAGCAGAAGACAGAAGCCACGGCCTTTAAGCTCCTGATATTTCATTTCTACCTTCTGCGTTCTATGGGCGTTACCCTTAATACAATTACCCAATAGGCTTTCAGAAGACTCTATGAGACCCACCTTTTTATGGTTGCTATGCCTACTACACG
Source organism: Acanthurus tennentii (assembly GCA_029783805.1). Classification (NCBI taxonomy): domain Eukaryota; kingdom Metazoa; phylum Chordata; class Actinopteri; order Acanthuriformes; family Acanthuridae; genus Acanthurus; species Acanthurus tennentii. The sequence continues at coordinate 6,876,253 of JAPZDZ010000021.1, forward strand.
TTCCTCTCCGATTGACGGTCGCAGTGGCCAATCAGCGAGACACTGGGCGGGAGTTTGCGCGCACACTGAAAACTGTCTGGTGAATTTTTACAACCGCTCAGGGTGCACACAAGTGTTGGACCGTGGCTGCCGATAGACCGGGGATGGAAAATGTACTATAAACGTTGTTGGAAAAGTCTTTACAGGTAATAAATTTTCACTTCTCTTTTTTTCCTTCTTCTTTAATATAAACATGACTCAGAAATTGCCTCAAAAGACTGAGCTAATGCTCGCCTATAAAAAATATCGAGTTGCTCATGCATGGCTGTGACATTGTTGAATTGAAACTGGTAGCACTAGTAGACACGTTTGTTTGACATATGAACGGAAGGAAATTTAGCTAACATTGACGAACAAACTTGAAGGGGACAATTGAATGTATTAGCTTAAATTAGAATGCGAATACAGAATTCTAACTTAAGTAGGTTATGCTCACTCTGACAAACCAAAATATCCTTCTAAGGAGGAATTCAGAATTAGCATCATCTGTCAAGGTGGGGCAGGGTTTTAATGCACTGAATTTTTATGAGTTTTACTGGCATAAATAGTTGACGCTCAGAAGACATATCTGCTATCCGAATGCTAACTGAAAACATTTTTTTGGTCTGTCAGCGGGCTGAGTTGATGTGGATATCACTGAATTACACTGTTGTTGTTATCTTTTCACAGGTAGTCTTTTCTAATTAGGATTTTTACTAGAGAGGTTTGTGCAGTCATGTAAACCTGTGACTTAAACCTCAGAGACTGATATCGATATTTTCTGACAATGTTCGTGTCCAATGCCCACCACAACATAAAATGATTTTTTTTTCTAGAAAACTGTGAACAGGGTTTATATTTTGCTGGGCATTTTGCAGTTGACAAAACCATATCATTGCTTACCTGTGCTCTCAAACGTTTAGTGATCACTTAATGGCATGTATACTAATGCAAATGTCTGTGATAATCTGAATTTAACTGAGATTATCAGTTAGATTTAGATGTATTAGTCAGACTCACTTTTAAGCCTGATTTCTTGGGTATTACTTTAGAATAGAAAAAACACTGACTATTCAGCAAGACCACAAACTGAGTCAGATGTGGTGCTGGGTTTGCTGCAGGACATCACAGATCAGAGAGCCATTATGGGATTTTTAAGTCAGAGGGTGAGAGTTATGAATACTTCCAAGTATGAACCGGTCTGTCCTAGGTATCCTTTGTGAATTCTTATTAGTATGGCAAGTATATGTTTGCCTCAATTGGAAATGTCATACGATGTGAAGACGGTCTGATGCAGAAAAGCAAGTAAACAAATGTGTAATCAGAAAGAAATAAATATGATTAAGATTAGATACTAATCCTAAAGAGCAAGCTAAATTATTAATGTTTTCTAATATTTATAATGTTAGTAAACATTACCGCTTTTGTGGTAGTGGTCTACTTGTGCATAATCATAAAAACCCTAATTTGAACCCTAATTTGAGTCGTATCCACCCTGCATCAACATTTGTTGTTACTCTTAACTCTATCAAGTGTTACAAAATGTGATTATTAGGGTTTTCTCCGACAGCAAGTCGTTCAAATAATCATTGATTGATCCCTAACATATTTTATATTGTAAAACATTTTATGTGAAGGTAAAATATAATCTTTGAGTTTTGGGAGTTCAGGGCTTTTGGGCCTGCATTATGCTTCATTGCATCTCTCATGAGGAGGTGCAAATCAACCACTCTCTAGTTGCACCAAACCATCCAGACTGGAATTCCCCCTGTGTTGCTGGATAAATTATTTAATTTCCAGACAGCTATAGCATAAGCCATAGTATTTGTATCTTCACACTGCAGCACACCTCTATATTCATGCTACAATAGACTGTCTGCTGGCTTGCTTCTTTCTCTCTCTCTCTGCCTCACAACAGCAAATGGCAGGAGTTAAGAGTTGAGTGCTTCTAGGTCTTTTGATTTCAAAGAAGTCAACAACACCCTTCTCTGATGCCTTGACTTCAACAAGAGGTATACTGTTTCTGAATGCTCACAAAGTCACTCGTGGTGAGTGGGATGGAGAAAAAGGAAGCAAAGTGAAGGGAATAGGTTTCACTATCACTAAATAATGAAAAAAAGTGTTGGGGGGAACAGTTGTCTTTTTACCCCCCTCCTCAGTTTATAGGCACATTTTTGGCAAACCATGTTTTGCACTCATAGTTATTGATTCATTGTGTTCATTTTTTGACCAAAGACTGTTTTAGGCTTGTCAGTCACGCATATCAAAAGGTATGATTTTACTTTGACCACAAGTTAAATCTTGAAGGGAATGTGTGTTGTCTTGAAAAGAGGAACTGTGCTCTAAGTTTGAGAAGTGTCAAAGGCTGTTTGTTTTTTTGATCATACGTGACAATTATATTGATACTACTGAGATACAGAAATGGTTTTAACTGTCACAGCAGTGTAGTGATGTTGGCCTGCTTCCATACTGAGATATTTTAGGATTTGCAGTGAAATTTTGTACATACCTTTCAGTAGTCAGAGGAAAAGGCTTGTAACTTTATGTGTGTACCATCATGAAGTCAAAGTATCAATTTATCTGACACTTTGGTCTATGAGCATTACAGCCTCACAAATCAGCTAGCGTGCCTTTAAACTCAGTATTGTTTACATTATCCGTCATTCTCTTCTACTGTGTTGCATGGTTGTTTGGTATGTTTATTCTAGCATCCACTGAAGTCAGGTCTCTTGCAAGACACCAGTACCTGAACCATAAACTTTGCTCTGAATGTTAAATGTAAAAACAGTCTGATTTGAATGTCTTGGAGGCACTCAGTTGGAGAGAGAAAGCCTAGACATAATGTTGACTGAATCAGTGAGCTTCTGGCTGGGTGTACTACCATTGTCACTATACCAAAGATTGTGATAAATATTGCATGGTAACATATTGCAAAGTGCTACTAATATCTCCACAGTGACCCCATAATGTGTGACACGATTACTGTATGTGTAGTAGCTCAAGGGCTATGGTGATGACAGTGTGGTTTTATATATTTATTTGCATTTTTTTAATGCAGCAGGGGTTTGGACATCCTCTAAAAGCATTAAGCATCACACGTAAAGCTTGGATGTATTTGAATGCTAGTGCGCACATATAGAAATTATTCTGAATGTGCAAAGTAGAGGTTATATCAACTTTAAACCAAAGATTTCCTTCCTCCTTTTTCAGAATGGCTGTTTGATTTGGTTTGATTTGGTTTATTAGGTTTTTTTTTGTTTTTTTGCCAAGTCAAAAGGTGAAATTGTGTTGTACACTGAAAGATAAAGGTGCTGTCAAAGCAAAACGAATAGAAATGCTGTCTGAGACTATAAGAATTCACACTTGGTAGTAGCTGCAGTTGAAATATGCTATTACACAGGTTTTCATTCAGGCTGTCACAGAGAGCGAGGAGGCTGACCACCTGAGAACATAATACAGGTGGTTTAAATGAAAGAAGAGGGTCCAAACCTTTGACACTAGAAAGCTTTTGTGACTGGCTGCCTCCTCACATCCAATTACCAAACCACAAGCACTTCTCCAAGGCCGGGTGCTTTTCAAACCTGACTTGTGCCTCTCCAGACATCAGAATTAGAATTTGACATAAAAGAAAAGGGAAGTTTGGAGAAATGAAAGAGGCCATTGAATAAGAAGAGCTCCCTGTTTTGCATTTATTTTTGAATGAAGTAGTTATCTGCCAGAGCTAACGTTTTATCTGACAACAACCTGCTGAGCAGTCCTGTTGCTTAAATATTCAAACAAGCGAGGATGCTTGTGTGCAGGTTTGCAGCCATGCATAGTTAATCAAGTGGATTCTTCAACATCCCTGATGGCTTCTCCTTCCCTCTTTTTGACCCACAAGGATCTTCTTACTTTTACTTAATGTGATCCTGCCTCCCTCCTCCCCTTTTGGCTCCCCTACAACACATTGTATGGTGCCAATGACAAATATTAATTATAAATGTGTTGCTTCTCATGTAGGCTAGACTGCTGCTAGGCCTTCCCTCGTCTGTGCCCAAGCAGGGCAGAACCCACAGGCAGGAAATATGAGACAGGAAATAGTAATGCTAACCTGTTACATCATGAAAGCACAAACAAGTATCCTTATACTTTCAACTCAAAGTTCTTGGTTTACAGTACAATACAGTTATTTTATCATACATCGAGTGCAGCTGACTGAATGTCCAAAAGTTCAGGTGACAGCAGGTGACATTTAACATGCTGTGAAATCTTGCACAAGTCCCCCTGTGTTAAACCATGACCCGTGCCTGAGGTTGTAAATGAGCCCAGCCAAGGTCTCCTCATGGCAGATGGGAGGGTCCTGGGGCAGGATGGAGGAGCACGCCATTCCCCCTGGCTCTTGTCCTGGATCTATTTCTGTGTTACTGGTTCATTTTATACTGTGCTGTGCTCAGATTGTATAAGTTATAAGGGGATGTGAATAATAAAGATTTTTTTGTTGTTTATTCAGTTAACGCACTAAGTAACAAAATACAAAAGTTGGAGGAAATGTGATTTCAGCTTTAGATTGTCTTAATAACCTCATAGTTAAAAAGGAATCAGCCACAATGAGGGAAACCTAAAATATAATGACAGGCCTAAACTGTATTTACAGTTGGACTACATAATGAGGTTCATAAGGGCTTGTTTTAAAATCCAGCTTTATCTTTTTGCTAACAATTATTTATGGAACAGACATTAGTGTCCTTAAGTTTAAACAATTAGTCGGTTAATCAGCAGATAATTAATCGCACCAGATACTACTATTCAACAATTTTGATAATCAGCTGATCATTTAAGTAATTTCTAAGGATAAAACTCTAAACACTTGCCTGTTGTTGCTTCTTAAATGTAAGAATTTGCTGTTTTTCTCTGTTTCTATCCTTTTAAATGTGGTATTTTGGGGTTTTGGACTGTTGGTCAGACACAACAAGTGACTTACTGTTATTTGCTGCTCTAATTGTATTGTTTGATGGCATAATAGCAGCATGAAGAGTTGTTGGCAGTGGTTTTAAGGTGAGATAATTTGTTATCACAACAGCAAATAGAGGCAAAACATCCTTGGTCGCAGCTGGAGTTGAGTCATTCCTCAAATTGTAGTTATACTGTATATAGTTTGCTAAGTTTGTGGCAGAACAGAGGAGAATAAATCCAGTCCTTTTGATAGATTACTTGGAATATAGTGGACTAAAGCACAATAAACAATAGTGTTTGACTTAGTTCTGTCCCATTTCACAGCTGCACTTTTACGTCCCTTGCGGTGTGTGGACATCGACATGTATTGTGAGAGTTTCTGCTTTCACGCTGTTCACTCTCTGCTCTCACACCGCTGGTCATGCCAGAGCTTGGAAGTGATGCCCGCCTGGCACGTTGTCATAGACTGCTCTGGACTGTGGCTGTATGCTGCAGTGACAAAAGCACATTCAGGCCAGGACAATGGGGAGCTGACAGCCCAGGCGGTGTTCATCACTCTCTCTCTCTCTCTCTCTCTCTCTCTCTCTCTCTCTCTCTCTCTCACCGCCTCATGTTTGTTGTGTGTGCTGTCTCACCGTGTCTCTCGCTCGATCTCAGTCACTGAAGGCTCAAGCACATGTTCACCAATTGCTTTAAGAGAATAGCTATGCAAAGTGTTTCTGAGCCTGTGATTGTTGCTTTCAGTGTGTCATCCTTAAGTGCAGGCTGCATTTGGATTTGTGGTGTCAATTTGAGGGCACTAAATTTGATGCTGATGACTGTAGAAAACATCTTTTTCTTTAAAATAGACACGCATTGAAAAATGTGCTGAATATCAAATAAGACCAGGGTCTGATGCAGCCAGTTAATCTAATCTGTATTTTTGCATCATAAATACATGCATTTATTTATTGGTTATTGGGAAAATAATTTGCAAATAAATAAATAAAAATAATTTGAAAATAATCTGAAAATAATTTTCAGAGGGGTTCATGATCTCCCCTTTTGGATGTGTGGTTCTGGTTATCATGTGAACAGAAGTTCAAATTTAGGTCAGATGATGACTCCTGAGCCAGTTTCATTCACTGAATGAAGACCATAAGATGTATTGAAAGTGCTGAATCACTTGTTAGTTGACCCTCTAGCCATATATTGTCTACACCATATGTTGTACTCAAAGGTCAAGTGTTTCACCTCTGTTGTACGGCCTCTGAGCTTATGTGTTTGTCATGAAAGTCAACAGCGGTGAGGTGAATTTAGTTGTTCAAAGAAAAAAAAAAACAAAAGGCCAATCAACAAGTATGCAGAAATAAACTCTCTGTTGATTGGCATAGGTGCAGGTGAACTCAAAGATTGGGGCTTGGAGCTTCGCTGATCATATTGACTCACACAGGATATTTATTTTTTAAGAAATTTCCAAGTCAACAATGAGCTCTTGCTTTAAATAACCAGCCACACTAATGAGTCATCTCATGCTGGTAAATGTAACAGAGGAGGGCAGAAGACTGTCGGTGGCAGTGAAGGGGAAATTAGGCCTGACACAAAATGATCTCTCCTCCACGCTTCGCCAAATTAGGTTTAAAACTAATACTGAAGGACAGACCAGTCGATCTGCAATGCAGTAGAGTTGTCTATAATGCTCCAGCTGCTCTATAAATTCAGTCTATTTGTCCAAGTCCTACATCTCTCAGTCCCTTGCACCTGAAAATGAGAAAAAGACTGACTGCATCACTGGTATCTCAAATACAAATGACTTAAAAAAAGTCAAGTGGTACAAAAAAAGTCAAGCGGTGCAGTGTGAAGTAATTATTTTCATTACTGATTTATAAATCCATTATTTTGTGATTTATTTATTTAAATGAGAAAATAAGGCCATCACATTTTCAAGCTCAGGATAATCTATTCAAAGTAACTGTCTCATCTGACCCATAGTCCAAAACCCAAAGACCTTCAAAAATACAGAGATCAATACAAACACAAATTAGGAGCTTGAACCAAATTAAGCGAATAAAGCAAATACACTAATATGTTAAACATGCAAAATCCTCTTAACATCATTATGTCATCTTATGCCAAAACACTGCTGTGGCAGATGCAGCTCTACAGAGCCACTGGCATTCCTGTTGACATATGGTCTTGTTTCTTAATGAATCAGTTCAGTTATGTAGATTGTTGTCAGTATTGTTTTTCTTCAATTGCATAATCAACTAATTGTTTAAGACCAATTGAACAGGTGGTAGGATGGAATAGCTTACCATTTTTAGTAAACAAAATACAGCCTGTAATGTCCTTCTGATGTAATTTTGAAAGGTCCACTTTTCAGCCTGGCTTTGAATCTTTTGCTGCACAATTTATGCAGCACTCATCTTGTCCTTCAATTGTCTGGATGCTTGTTTATGTTTACTGGTTTCAGTATTCAGGCTGTTTTTGAGACTCACTACCCACCCATCCCCCCTTAATCTTCTGTTTTTCATCTCTACCTGTCCTTTTTTTGCTCTCTTAGTGTCATTTGCTTTCTCCCTCCTGTGTTGTTCCCTAAGCTCATGACAAATGTGCCTGTTGAGGGGTTGGTGAAGCGTCTTTATTCCACACTTGGCTGTGTCATTACATTTAACCCAGTTCCATTTTTATTTTGCTCTTTGAGCCAAAGCAGAGGGCTCTGGCTTACTGGCAGTGTTAGGAGAGAGAGGACTGCTTGTCCCAACTCTCACATCTTTTCTCCCAGCCAGAGGAGGGAGGCAGGTGGAGGTGGTGGGTAGGCAGAAGATTGTGTTGACCTATTCTCCCCTCATTCAGGAGACATCTGCTAGTAGATTCCTCTCTGGCAAAAGAAAGAGGAAAGCAAACAAATATAGAAATGCTTGATATGGGCAGAGAGGATGCACCACTTATTTCCTTCAGGAATTAAATGGGTTGTGGATAGTTTTTGTCTGAATATGAGACTTTCTTTTACTCCTCTCCATCTGCTTTTCTTAAGTCCTAATTTGTCATTACACCTTTTTGTGTGTGGGCAGGCAGTGTGAGGGTGAAGGGGAGCAGGAGAAGTGGTTAATGTGTCTTTACTGATAAGGCTTGTCACTCTGACTGACCCTCTGTCTGTCTGTTGATGATATGACCCTCAACCCAAACCTTGGGTTTCTTTATTTACTGTACTATCCGTGTGATTGCGACACTACTTTCTCATACTCTTACTCTCTATCTGCTTGTTAATTTACTTGTGGGACTCCGACCTGTCAAACATAATCACATAGCCCTAAAAAGAAGGGTTAAGCCAGCATGATTAAATGTAAAGAGATTGGCAGTGAAAATGGATTGCAAGACACTGATCATTTGCATTTTAAATAATGCTTGAGTTTAAAAAAAAACTGGTGTCAGAATAGTTGTTTCTGAATCACGAAAAGTAAGATTTCTAAAAAATATATATGTGTCCTTGATGTTTTGGAATGGCAGTGTTGGGTTAACAGACTTTTTAATGCTAATTTGTGTATCTCATTAATGTTACTCATGTTTGTTCCTAAGAAAACTGCCTCTCTTAAATCAAAACACTATGGCTTCATCACATTAGTTGTCTTTCATAATTCTGGAAAAAAAAAACTGCCTAATGTTCATTTTTGTAGAATAAAGTTTGGATTGACCATTTTGTTTTTCCACTTTGTATAACATTTGTAATCAACTCATAGTTAACACAAGAAAAGCATTTTTTTCCTTATATTGTACCTTTTCTCCTGTATTTTATTCGTAAAGGTTAAACCACAGCATTGAAACCTTTATAAATTGATTTCTCTACTTTTGACATCTTTACTCTAGCAATGGTAATTTGCATTTGCTGAACAATAATTACTTTTCTTATTATCGGAGAACAGTATATCAGCCACAAATAAATTAATTGTGTTCCTTAGTGCCAGTCTTTTATGGCAAACACTGTTGCACTGAGAATAATGCACTAAGGTTGCCCAAAATGATCACTTATTTAGGTTTCCTGAGATCCTGAGAGTTATCTACTGTGTGTCTCTGTGGTGTATGTGTCTGCAGTAGATTGAGATTTGCTGCTGTGGTGAAACCGTATGTGCATGGGGACACACAGCTAGACCAAAATCTGTGCTGGCTTTTAATTCTGAATAAAAAATGATCTTCAGCATGAGGAATCAAGGTCACAGTGTGTCCCACTTCTTCTCTGTGCTTTGTTTGCCTCAGAGCTGATTTCAGCTGAACGTTTAGTTGGAACCAGATGGAGAATGCTGGATGTCAGCTACTTCTATACATCCCACCGTGGCTGGTATCCACATGGGGTCCTGATGCACACCTCTCTCTGTCTTTGTGCTTCTAGATCTTTCTTTGTCAAAACCACAAGGATTAAAATAAAACCAAAGTGCCTAATTAGCTCAGATCTACAATATGTTTCAATATGGTACACCAGGCTGTTGCAAGAAGAAAACAAGTGGCTTCTGTGTCCCCTCACCATCACAACGGGTCTGTTTTATCTGTTGTTCCCCCCCTGCCCCTTCTTTCTGTTCCCTGACAACCATCTGGTGGTTTGGTCAGGATCACTGTCCCCCTGCATGGGTATTTTGCCATGAAAATCTGTCCATACAGCATTTACTGGGTAAGAGCTAGTGACCTTTAGAAAAGTCACTTCGCTAATTGGCTTTATTTCAGTCTGTCTTTTGTTTTTTATGTTTAAAGGATTTTCTGCTGGGCTGGGAAATATATGAATTTAATATCAATATCATTTAGTATCAGTCAAATTAAAAACTGTTAGTTTAATTATATTTATGCCATCTATTGTCAATACTTAATTTCCCCAAATGTTTTTTTTGAGTGTAAATATGTAAATATTGAAATGTCCTCTGGATCAAAACTAGTGAAAGCCAAAGTAACATTAAGGCATTGCATAAATGTAGTTTAGTAATGTTTTCACTAAATACACTGACTTAATCACATACAGTTTAATTGATAATAGCTAAAATTATGAGTGATTTATAAAAAATAGTTCAACCACGGAATCTGACCAAAGGATGAAAATCTTTTGTGAAGGACATGGTATTAATCAACACATGCAATTTCACAATAAGCCAACACAAGAAATTAAATTTCAAGCAATACAATTTCTTGTATGTTTTCTGTTCAAAATACCTCATGTTGACAATGGTCTTTTGTGCCAAAGCCATGTGTGCAAGCTGGATTTAATCATAGTTTGTTATTTCGAGATATAACAATATTTTTACTCTACAATTCCATGTCAGTACCTTGCTATACCATGTATTTCTGTCCTTCTGTATCTTTCCTCCTTCTGTACCAGACTCACCTGTTCTGCTTAACAGAATGCTGTCTGCAAGGGCCTCCAGTCCCACTGCTGAGCTAATTAACAAGGTGTGTGTGTGTGTGTGTGTGTGTGTGTGTGTTCATGTACAGTAGGTCCTGTTGTGTTTCTGTGTGCGTTGTTGCACCCTGATGCCAGGTCACCAGCCCATAGCTGAATCCGTGCCATTACAGTGAAAGGGCTGTTCTCAGCACATGCCCACACACACACACGCACACCCACGCGCGCACACACACACGCACACACGCACACACGCACACACGCACACACACAGTCAGCAGAATAACAGATAACAGGAAGCCTGTATTAGGGCAGCCTTGGGGAAACGCATTTGCATAAAGGCCACAACCAAATTCCAGTGTTCTTGAATGTATGTGTGTGTGAGCAGGAGGTCAGAAGGTGTATGCCCAGCTCCTGCTACGGTATATTTCCTCCTACCAGCAGCAAATAAAAGGTGTCTGATTAATGAAAACACTGCAGTCTTAACAAATTTAACAGTTTGTTTTGTTTGCTTTTTATGCGGTATTTTTGTAACTGCGTAGGTCATAATCAGACTTTTGGTGGCTTAAAAGCAAGCTAAATATGTCATATGTTTATTTCAACATATTGTTCTATGTAGTAAATAGTGTAAGAAAATGAAATAACTAAATCCGAAAGATGTCTTTAGATTAAGCAATTGTTGGTTGATGTTTGTAAACACAGTACTCCGAGTTGTTGCCCAACAAGCTATCGCGTGAATCAAGAGGGCATTAAGTGCTGGTGACAACAAAATGATGATTAATTTAAACAAATTATAACATTATGAGGTTTTTAGGTGGACATTTTCTAAAGCACAAATAAACATGCTTGCACCTCTGCAGAACAGAAAGGGACTGTATTGGGAGCATTTTTGTGAATTTTTTCAAGCTTTATCCTGTTTGTTGTGAAATTCTGCTCTGCATGTGTGTGTCAGTCAAAAAGACAGATCAACAGAGGAGCATCACACAGCAGAGTGAAGACATTGAGAAGCAGGGATAACACTGAAGCACATAAAAACACACTGGTGTAACCTTGTTGCTATGCTGAGTCTCAACCTCATCTGAAAGAGCGAATGACAGCTGTTTGTTTATCGGGGTAAGCACGGTTGCATACCAGAGTAAAATTCATTTTTTGAGCCATGTAAAGAGCTTTGTTAGAATATTGTCATTTTTCGGAATGAGGGCAAAACATGGACGTGTTGGTAAATGTAGTTTAGTCAGTGACAGTTAACCGTTGCTGTTTTTTATGGCTTCTGGATGCTTACTTCAAAAAATGTTGCAGTGTAAGTTCAGTTTTATCACAAACTGAAGCATACATGACCACAATATACATGCTGTCCAAATATGTATCTTGTGCAAATTTAATATTTTGCTTGTCAATATAATATTTAGTTAGAAGCCAGTCCATGAGGGCTGCAACATTTCCCATATTCTGTCTAAAATACCTCATTTCTAGAGGGTTTTTTAAAGAAAAACAAGTGATCTGTGAGAAAGTGATTACTGTGTTTCAAGTTTGCTACGTTCATGAGAAAAGAGGAGTTAGGTAGCTAAAACCATCATGACAAAGGAGGTCATCAGCCTCAGAGAGAAAAAAACTTTTAAAAAATGTCAAAACAACAGCAGTAGTTGCTTAATTTAAAAATGGGAAACTACAGTCTGCCTTTACTTTCGTTATAATAGCTTGTAGTTTCCATTTGTTACCTGTCTTTGTGGTAGGCTAAACTAATCAACTGCTGATGGTAGCATCATGTTTACATAAACAATATTACAGGGGTCTTTTCACACTCCTTAGAAAGAGAACAAATAAACACATTTCTTTAATAATTATTCAAGAATTGTTTATTTTATTATTTATTATTTATTATTATTTATTATTATTTTATTTATAGTGTATGTTTGTATGAAGTATGTCATTGCTGGTCCTCATTTTTTCTGCAGTGGTTAGTTTTTTGTTTTACTGTGGTATGATGAATAAACTGTATTAAAGTAATATAATATGATGTAATAGATTATGTTAATTTTTTTGTTTACTTAAATAATGAATAAATACTGTCATTACTACCATGCATTGTGGTTTTGAACAGTAAATAAACAAAGGGAACTGCTCACTAATAAGAAAGGTTTTATTCAGTCAACAGATAGAAAAAATGTGGTCATAGATGTGAGCTGATTAATAGCAGACTGTTACAGTGTGTGACTCAGCCAATTAGTGCTGACTGCTGCAGCTACCAGTTTCACAAGCTGTGATTGTCTCCTCTGTGGATACCTCCATCTCCTCAACCTCCTTCCCTCCATCGATTTATTTTCTATTCCCTTTATTCCCTCGCTCTCCTCCCCCATCTCTCCTGTCACTCCTCCTCCCTGTTTCCTTCCTTGGGTTCTTCCATCCTCTGTAAGTTCATCCTTTGAAGTTATTTGTTAAGTTTTCCTCTGTCCTCCTTGAGGAGTTCACTTCCTCCACTGAAGATGTCCCAGGTGTTTGTATGAAGTCAGGATTTTCTGGAAGCTTGTTTTGGTGCAATTTGTAGAGACTTTAATACTGCATTTTTATCAGAGGACAGAGAAAAAATCGGAATGTTAACATTTTACAGATGGTTACAAGGCATCCTGTAATCATTTAGGTCACTTTTCAAGCACTTAGATTGTGATGTGAACAAAGTGGAGTATTGGCAAAAATGAGAATTGTCTTACTGTCACCTCACTCTTTAATTCAGCTCTACTTTTTCCTCTACCTCCTTTACAGGTTGCTGTGAATCTGCTGTGAGTAAAGATGGCCTTTCGGAACAACTTCTGGGTAAGTGTCTTGACAATGTCTGAAAATAAGTCCATATGATGATGGATATTATGCAGAAGGACACATGCTTATGATGGCTTCAGGCCTTTTATTTTAAGCTTGAAACTACCACTTATTACTCATTCACTTATTATAGCTGAATCACAACCATGACCTTTTCATTTATATTCTCAGTCAAGCAGCCTGCTTGCTTCCTGCTACTCATCAGGAAACATTTGCTGTCTCCCTTTTCTGCTTGCTTGCAGATAACAGAGATCGATTTAGTGTGATCCCTTTGCCTACAGTGTTTTCTGCCATATAGAAACAAATCTCATTCAGATTATCCTTGTAGGCAGAGATACCAAATTTGACTTATTATTGGAGCAAAACTTCTGGACAGAGGAATTTGTATTTGTAGAAAATAGTTGCACATTTGTATCAGAAAATTGGATTTTACAGAGAAAAATGCTGTTGCAGATTTCTTTTTTTCCCCAGTAAGTGGGAAATATGTATCTACAGAAGCACAAATCACTTTGGCTCCAAATTCACTGAGATTATGTGATGAAAAAAGGAAGAGCACGCACAACTTGTCATTTGTGAGTAAATAAAACAGCATTTGACACTCACAGTGCCAAAGTAAGCTAGTTAAAAACTAAGGCACCGATAATATCTGTGGGTGTGTGTCAGACTTTGACTGGAGTTGGAGCTCACCAGAAACTCCAGTCTTTCTATTATTCTCCTTCACCCTCTGCAACTTTTCTTTCAAACTTCTCCATAAAGCAGATACTTGGAGCCCCAGGGTGAGAGCAAAGTTCACATTCAAGTTGAAACATTTTCACCTGGCATGGACGTGTCCTCATCAGTAATTAGACATCTTGGTGAATTGTACAAGGAAGTCACATCTTTTAATATGGTTTTGTGGGCAACCATGCCTGTCTGAACACACACACACTCAACAAATCTGACCAGGCAGTGAGTGCCAGCTGGCTGTACTTGACACTTATCAATGCTCAATAATAAGGACATATTTTGGTCAGAAATGATTGTGGTTATCTAAAAAAAAAAAACACACCCACACAGGCCTCAAAAAGTTAAGATTTAGTATATTATGTTAAAGTGTACCTAACAAACTGCTTACTCAGTATAGCAATTCTAGTTAATTATAACGTTAATTACCTTAATTGCTGTGCAGTAATTAAGACCTCATTATCAACTTTCCACAGATGTGTAAAGTGGAGGAAGAAAATCTCTCTTTAATCTTCACAATAGCACCTCATCATCAAGTGACTTTGTTAGCAGTTATAAGGACTTTCTTTCTCCCTAATTTTCTTCTCTTTCCTCACTTCATCTCCTCCATTCTGTCCCACCACACCTGATACATCTATTTCAAGTGTGTCCTACTTTTTGTACCTTGCCTCATCAGACAATGTTAAGTCCTCATTTTTTCAGTTTAACTAAATTGAGGCAAATTT
>JAPZDZ010000021.1:6943942-6958927 GCA_029783805.1 Acanthurus tennentii
ATCTCACAACACCATATGGTGCTGGGGATCTCTGCTCAGCAAGGCATGTTGTACAAAGAGTTAGTAGTAACACTTTCATTTTTTTTTTAAGAGTAAAAACTAAAATTGGACAAACAAACAATCCCTTAAATACATCTTGTCAGTTATTGGGTCTTTGGTGGGTGTAAACCTCTGTTTTCTAATTTGTTTCTTTTGCGGACTCAACTGCAAAATTACAACAGAAACTTTGGTATGAGAGGTGCTCACCATAGCTGAGGAGGAGCGTGATGAGTGTGATATGTGGTTACGGCTTCCCTCCATGTTTCCTCCATGGATCAGGTAGGTGCTTCCACTGGAGATGATGTGGCTGCTGCCCACATCCATAGCGATGCCAACCATGCCATGAGGGGGCACTCCACCACTGGCGGAGGAGACCACTGTAGTGACATGAGCTCCGCCGGCCTGTGAGTCAAAGTAGGTTCCTCCACTGCTCTGGCCATACAACTGAGCCTCAGGGTTGTAGGAGTAGGCTGCACGGCTGTGGTGAGATCATCGTAATTAGCATGCAGTGATGTCATTCCATTATGATGCTAAACAAAGTACATTTCATGACAACTGATGAACTTTAGGAGGCCATGAGTCAAAAAACTGCTCCGCCAATGAAGACCATTTCTAACCTTTTGATTTTCACTGTTTTGTGCAAGGACGTAGGATTACGGCACTGCTAATACAACATGCACACAGAGAAAATAACTAAAATTTGATGAAGCTGGACTCAAACCAGAAATTGAAACTGTGGAAAATAAAATGATTCTAGTTTCAGTTGAGCATTTTACACAGGGGCACTTTAAAAGTATTTTAATGTTAAAATATTGAGCATTAGAGCATTTTAGTGTTCTATATTATCACACTGGTAACTTTTAACTGTGGTAAAATTTCTAAGACAAATCATATATTTATATACCACAAGCAGAGGCAATACAAGTATTAAAACTATTATAAAGTTAGACAAAAACTGTATTTTGATGTTATTTCATTTTTTTATTGAGCTGAATTTTATGAAACTTTAATGGTCTACTTGACTACATGGTAAAAAAATTTTTTACATTCTTTTGTTGTGAATTGTCAAGTAATGTACAGTGCTTACATAGTTCCGTTAGTGTAAACAGTCTCTCCACTCTCTCCTACATATTGGACCTGGGATGGGTAGACATGTTGCACCTGCTGCACCTACAGAGAGAGAGCAGAAAATCAGAGCAGGGAAAAGGGTCAAATCTTTATTTATGCTTAAGTGTTTTGAATAAATGCAAGTCAAATTGCAAGCACAAAATGGAATAGAAACTGATCATTTTAATTTTTACAAGTATTGTGTAAAATTAAAATATTTGTGGGTGTAGGCATGTACACACTTATTGCAATGAAAACATGAAGTGCAGTGAAAAGGTCTATACACCCCTTGGTTTCATAATCATTTGATCAAAAAAGATGCCTTAAAAATATCATTAAATATTTAAAAAGTTGCCTCTAAACACTGCTGAAGTGCTAAATAAATAGATTTTTTCAAAAAGGAGATGGGGATAAAAGTCAAGGGGAAAAATGTCAGTTTGTTAAATGCACATTTTTCCTATAATTTAAAAAAAGTTGTTAACATCATTGCAGTAATTCAAACTTGAACTAATACAGACATACATACGGATTTATAAAGAAAAGCTTGATTCAACAAACAGCAGAACTAACAATGAATGTCTTACTGAAGCATAAACATGGTGTACAGCAGGTAATGAACAGTCCTTTTGCTATTTCCTAATCTTGTGTGTTACAACCTTCAGAAATACAAGATTGGTGTCCTAAGACAAGCTACCAGCAGACAGTCAGGTCAGCTCATGGTTTCAATCAATCATTAGACACTAAACATCTCACAGATTTTGTGTTGGTTCAAGCCACCAGGAATCGCCTGGCTGTGCAGCAAGTTCACTTGAGATCCAGAAAAGACTATCTGCCATAAACATCACTACAGAAGAAGCAGCTTGAAGCTAAGGAAAAACCCTTTGTCCCACACATATTTATAATATTTTATTATATACCAAAATTGGCATTAAGAAATTATATCCATGCTATTCATGAATTCAAGCAGTGGTCCAGGCTCAGACAGAGAGACAGAGAGGGGCTGTCATCTTTGGGACCTTTGTTTAGTGTTTTAACATACACAGACAGGTTTGGGATACTGTTCAACTTGTTTACTATTTAATGCACCATTTGAAGGACAAATCTATGACGCCCTAGACTGTTATACTTTAACCTGAAAGTAAATTTGGACCTGAATGACACAAGGAGTTAATCAATGTTTGTAATTGATTCCAATAAGCCCTGGTGAAACAGGCTATAAGCCTATTTTGCCAACAGTGGGTTCTATTTTTATGAATGCAAGATATGAACTGAATCATCTGATTCTTTCTCATTAAAATAACACAATAGGTCTCCAGCTCAGTTAAAAAAGTCCAAATAACTGAATTTTTAAAAAATCTGTAAGATATCAAGGGGTGTACAAATATTTTCACAGCACTGTACCAGTATGTACAGCACTGTGTACCTGCTGAGGGACCTGTTGAACCCTGGGTACTGAAAGCTGCTGTACTTGTCCTCCCTTCTGAGCTGAGCCTGTGGCTTGAACCAGCACCCTCTGTGTGGATACAAGACATAACTCAATTACATAGGTATGCACATACAATGGCATACACACACACCATTGTAAACATATGACAGTCAACACAACATGGGCAAACACATCAACAGATGCCCCCCTCAACAATTCAAGCCATTGAGAGATAGATTTGTGTGTGTGTGGTACAGCACTGCATTTTCTGTGTTCTCCACTAATTACAGGCAGCAGAGATGCACATGTGTTATTTAGACTGTGATCTATAGATTGTGTTGACAGCACTGCTGTTTTTCTGTAGCATCAAAATAGTTGTGGTTAAATGTAAGTCAAAAAACATTTCTATTAATTGCAGTTGCTTAATGGGAGACTCAACTGAAGTGCTTCAGAGAGAGATTCTGATGTCAAATATTATAGTGTTTCTTTTCAGACACCATATGTAACTAGTAATATGACAAGTAGCTGGACTGGTTTGCAAAAAAACTAGCCTTCCATACATTTAGAACTTAATATTTAGAAAGAAACTGGTTGAAACAGTCGTGTCATCCAAGCTTTCCCCATTTGTCCTTTCATTTAAGTAGTGGCAGGGTAGAGGTGGTACCCTACCTGCTGGGAGGCTGGAACAGGCTGTACCACAGGGGCCTGAGCTGATGAGGATGTCCGCAGCGCTGCCACGCTGGTCGTGGTGTCTGACCCTCCCTCGGAGCTCTGCATTCTGGGAAAAGACATGATAAGTAGGGGAAATTTTATACAAAGCAGGTAACACTGAAGCTTAAAAGAAAATAATAAGAGCATTTCAAGTCTATATAAATGGACAGCCATACTAAATAAATCCTCTTCCACCCCACCCCTTCTCCCTTGGAGCCACTAGGGCATTCTTTGTGCCCCAGGGGGTTTCTGGCTTTGCTAAGTCAAGCTGAGTCAGTAAGGCTCTACAAGCTCATGAGGCTGCCCACCCTTGGCCTTAATCAATGGCAAAATAAGCAGCCTGACAGTATTACACAGACACTCCTGGTCCAGCTGACAGATCAGACCCAGGTGGAAAAGTTATAGTACAGGAGTTCAAGTTACCAGCAGGACTGAAATGCTTCCTGGGGACCAAGCCCACTGCCGCGACTCAGCTTTCCACTGGGTGACAATGTGCACAGCATAGCAAAGGGGAGCTAAAAATGGAGTGACACAAAGACTCTCGTTTTCAAAAAAGGACAGAAAGGGAAAGAGCAGGAGTAAGGCCGGGACAAGGGAAGAATGGAACTGCAAGGGGGAGTAAGCAGATAAAAAAAACAACTTCCCCACTCTGTCAAAAAAAGAAAAAAGAGGGGGTAAAAGATGAAAATGGCAGTGGGGCTCCAGCCCCTGCCAGGGTCCCAATGATATCCAGCGCTTGTTTCGAACGAGAGCTGTTCTCTGAGGGCTCCAATAATCCAGCTGATATGAGGAAATTCCTCAATGCTTTGTAAACGTTTGTCGGTTGCTATGGTGAGGAATCCATGACGACCACCCCCAACTCAACCCCCCTCCTCCTCCTCCTCTTCCCCGCGCCTCCTCCACCCCCGCCCCCTTTATAAAGCTCTTGCACAGGAACTTTCGAGTGCGAAAGCAAAGAGAAGAGGGGGAGGAGGATTAGTATATAAGGGAGCGGGAGATACGGCACTGTCGGGGGGTGGGTTAAATTAATGAGCAGTCTTTGGTTTAAGGCAGAAATCCAGAGGAAGCAAGAAAAGTCAGAAGGTAGACAAGAGAATAGTATTTATCAAGAACACTACAGCAAAGGGCCACAAGACGCAACTTGCTCCAGACATTCTGTGATTAATCATAATAACACACAACCTGTGTTTGTGTGTGTGTTATTAATCTGTTTTTAATAATTCACTGGAGGAGATTTGATGAACATTACTTAAGCTGCAGTAACCTGGAGGCTGAAATCTTGAATGCAAGCAACAGGTGTAGCTATTCTTTTGGCTTTTTCAAGACCTAACCCTAAACTTTTAGATAGCTATGTGTGATTTAAACCTAAGCCTCAGCTCACATTGGAATTAAAAACATCTTCCTTCCTGTCTCTGCTGCATCAAAGTAATTTAAATGTGTCTCTTAAATTTACCAATGAATGAGACAGACTTTCTGGAACCATGTGGCAAACTGAACACAGAGAGGAGGGGGCAATAAAAAAAAAAACAAATCTAACATGGCTTTAAGAGGAGAAGAAACAATGTGGTACACACATCAAAACAGGAGTAATACAATATTTTGCAGAACATCTTCAAAGTTAAATACTTACATTGTACAGGCAAATAGCAGCCATTTATGTAAACGCCTGAAATACTGCCACCAAAAACAACATAAAGTAGCCATGACAGACACAACCACAAAGTCCCACTCAAACAAAATCCAGAAGTTGCCACAAAACAAGATTGCAACAGCAATTGCATCATTGAAAATAGTTTCCCTACAGATCTTGACACTCAATTGTAAACTCTACTTTTGACCAGAAAATGGTGGTTCTCAATTTATCTTGCAGGAAACTCTGGGGATTCACTTTTTGATTTTTTTTAATAAGCAACTTTAAAATAAAAAACAACAAATGTCCATGCTTGCAAAAAAGTGATAGTTATAGAACTCAGATACCAACTGTGTTAAGTTCTAGACATCAACAGTAACGTAGGAGGATATTTGGGGTGTGGGGGCAGTAGCTGATACTGTACACGGACGGAGTGTACCTTTAAGACAGAAAAACAACTGTTTTGGGTGTGCCACCACTGGCATTTTCAGTGTGTGGAAAGCAGTGTCTTTGCCACAGGCTCTGTTCTGCCTACATGACTAATAGACAGAGTGGAGGAGACATATGTTGAAATTCCTGATAAGTATCAGTCTTATGGCATACCATATCCAGTCCATTCTGAGAACCCTTCCAAGCCCATCTTAAGTGTACTTGTTGGTGCACAGTACAATTAGCATATACATGTAAAGGCTTTCATATTTCATCATGAGTTTTCCTCACACTTCTGTCTTGCGTGTCATTAAAGTACCAGAAGACTATTATCAGAACACCGCTAACAAGAGAAGAACATTTTAAAAGCTGCAGTAATGCTCAAGGATCTTTCTACAGCAAGGAATTTGTCTATGGAGTGTGACTTACATTAGAAATAGACTTGCAACAATCCAAACATTATCTTCAGACTGGTCATTTTCACCAAAGGAAGTGACACAAGCCTGAGGGCTTTTTTACGCCACTAAGGAGTGGGTGGCATGACAGGATGGTGAGGGATCAGGAAACAGAGCTCTGACCTGCACGTTTTTATCCATCAAAGCTCAATTAAAGCTCTTGCTTTAATGTGTAAGGTAGAGTGTGTCAAATCCTGTGGTTGAAGAAGAGAGAGAGATAGGAGAGTGCAGGCAGAGAGGGGTCTCTCTGCTAGTGTTCAGGTAAGGTTAAAAGCCACACAAATTCCCTACTTGCAGCTCTAAAAGGCACAAAGGTAGAACCCAGCAGGAGACACAGCACACTGCTGCAAAACTGCCACTCTGAATGTGTAGGGCTAAACCCTTCTGCCTCCAACCAAGAGACAACTTCACACACACGTCTGTTTTCATGTGAGGGCTGTAAGCCTGGTTTCAATCGGGCAAATCCCAGATGAGCACTTAACAACATTACAACAGCAGCCCCTCCTTTCAAGAAGTACCTGAGTTTAAAAAGCTGTACAGAAACAAGACACAAATGATAAGAAACCCAAAGCCTTACAAACTGTCATTAATGCTTTAGCCTACAATGTTAACAGTGCACACAAGATTTAAACATCTGTCAATGACAGATCAAACTTAAACAGGGCTCAATCAGGGAAAAATACATACAGATGTTCAATTAAAAGCAGGAGCCCACAGTCTTGGCTCATGTTTGCACTGGCCCACATTGTTTGCAGAGCAACAACGGTTGCTAATGGCAACACCGTCCACTCCCGTTTCCAGGAGCCTGTTGCTATGCAACCAACAGAATACTTCCCAAACCAAACAATGCCATCCCCCCACCTGATCCCTCCATCTCACGCTAAGTAGAAACTTACAACAATAAATACTATGTAAGCTATTAATTTCAGACACCAGGGGACACAGAGGCAGACTTATTCCTGTGCTGTAGTTATAGAAAAATGTAGGGACTGGTTTAGATTTAATTGAAGAGGACAGGGTGAAGTGAACTGCTTTTGTAACTACTAGGGGCTCAAACAAAAAAAAAGGAATGTTGAAGTCATCAAGGAGACAACAGTCTATTCTTCGTGGTTGCTTTACACACATGTCATCCGAAAACAGCTCTTCTAAAAGCGAGTCTGGTCTCTCTAAAGTTCTTTGGGCAGGATGAATATTGAAACAGACTGAGCAGAGAGTAAAATTTTCTTAAAACTCATGGGAAGAAGAAATGATAAATAAAAAAAAAAATGCAGTGACGGACACTTGCTGCCTTTTAGGAGACATCTATGGAGGATATTTATTGAGCACTTTCAATGTACCAAGAGAAGCAACAGGTCTCTAATGAGGCTTTGACATGTGTTCTCTAATTTAAGAATCACACAAATTCATCATTGGTCGGGAATTTGAAAAAAAAAACCAGACACTTATCTATGATTTTACAGAATAAAAGCACATGTGATTACATGGGCACACACGCTGACACAAAGAGCAAATTAAGATATGATACAAGATTTCCACAACAGAGGCTATTTTTCAAGCCTGTCTCATTAATTCATGGCTAATCCAATCAAAGCAGCTCTTGGGGTCTGCAGATGGCAGAGTATAAGGGGGAGAGAGAGTGGGTGAGGGAGCAGAAATAGGAGGCACCGACCACTGTCTCTGATCCAAGCGCCCCCCCTCCCCTCCTCTCCAGCTCACCTCCCCACCTCTGGTCATCAGCACAACCTGTCCACTCTGCAACCATGTGCTCCACAGGCCTGACAGCCACAGAGAGAAAGATCAAACTGTTGCCATGGAGATTGTGTGTTCGCCCATGCTCTACACTAGCAACTTCCTCCCCCAACGCCCTTCTAACCCTTTCCAGATTTTCACTGCCCCCCACTTCCACCCATCCCCAGCCCTCATCCTCAGCATTTAACATCTTGAGATGAAGAATGGGGACCTGAAATGGAACATTTTAAAAATTAAACAAGAATATGCAGAAGATGAACAGGGAGAAGTGGGGGAAATGGTCACAACAAGAAATGCACTCAGAGTATACTCATAGGCGTGGGCGTCTTACTCTTTCATCAATATCTATCTAATGTGTACCACAGCTGCTATGTTGTTGACACAGAGGAGGGAACTTTACTCAAGTCACCTGGCTGCTAAAGGAAATGTAGAGAAACTGAAAATTCTACAGTTACAGTTTCTGATTCTAGCATATTTTTATACCCCATGTCACACAATATTAATAATGTTCAGCACACCAAAATCAAGGTGATCATACAATCACCTCATACCCCCAAGTAGCAGGGGCAATGAATCAAATTGTGTTTTCAATAACAATTTTTTGTTTTCTAATGATTATAAAGCCATATAATTGTTATAAATGATTATTCTGCTGCATTCCAATTTGATGCTTTTGTTGTGTCTCATATTGTCCCTAACAGTGTTACACCTCTGCTCCTTACTAAAGGCCCAACCTGACTCACAGTGTGACTGTGGGGCATTCTTATTTCTGTTAAAACCTGTTTAAGTCAGTTGCCACTCAGATTTTATTGTATGCCTATCTGTGTTGTCAGAGATCCATTGCACCACAAATCAAAAGTACTTCACAATATACAATGTATTATATCATCTTTTAAATAATCTCACTGTTATTATTATAAGAAAATAATTACCTTTTACTAGTTATTTAGTTGAACCGTATTTCAAGTTCAAAGAAATCATCTGTTTAAAAGACAAGTTTTTGTTGTTTATGCATAATGTTTCCAAAGTGGAAGAGTAGTCAGGTTGCATAATTGTGATTTAAATATTGACCACAATAATCATGAATTGCCATACTCAAGCAACACCAGGCACAGCTATATCCATTGTGTGAGCCCTTCTTAAAGCTATTACATTTGGAGCATATTCACAAAACCAGCAAATGCAAGCAAGAACGTTCCCCTAGTGTCCTCTGAGATTGACATTTGATAATAGATTTTTTTAGGGTTTAAAATCTGTTTCTTTTAAGTAATACAGTATTTCATGAGAAAATAGGAAAAAATATGTGAGATGTTTGACATGTCCATCAGGAAATAATCGTTTGAACCACAGCCTACCTTTTCACCTAATTATACAAAATCTTTTCACAAGTTAATGACATTTCCGTCTTACTATCTGACAAACAATAGGAACTAAATAACATATCCTTCTCACTTCAGGTAATGTTGCGGTCTCTTTGAAAATCTTCACATAGTGACTGTATTGAATCAAAACCAATCTTCAAGACTGACAACTTGGAATGATTAAGTGTTCTAACACTTTAGTCTAGCTCAGACTTGCATCCAATTCTGTAGAACCATAACAAAACACTCTGGCTTCAAAAGGCTCACATTAATGTTCTTTAAATCTGCTTTCACTTGCTCCCTTAAACAGGTTGGTTTCCAATTTAACCTGAGAATATTATTCCCCAGGGCAATTTTAGATATATACAAATTTCTGTTGTTCACTCAGTGAATATTGTGGCACTTTCAATATTTTATGTCAAACTCAGATTTAAGTATTTCATATCTTTTTGATACAAAAAAAAACTCTTTACAAGACATAAAATATTAAACATGGACTAACTTGAATACTGGTCACAGGTGCATGTTGTCTCACTGCAATTAACGCAAGACTCAAGTCCGCAACAGCATTATTTCCAAGGAAACATTAACATTACATTAACTACATTTACGTTATTTAATGTATTTAATACAATGTTGTTTTAACACTGGTGATATAACAAGGTGCAACAGTCAAAAGTAATTCTAAAGCATTATTTTTGTCAAATAAGCATGACATGGCTGTGTTAAACCATTCATACTAGCTATAGTAAATACATATAGTGTATTTAATGATCTGAAACATGTTACTGCATTGCAATTTGCATCAAGATGGCAATCACAAACATATGGCCAACAATGGTGACATGTAACAGATTCCATCCTGTCTACTGATCAAATGTTGGTGCTTTAAGATTAAATTGTTCGAAACCCCACCAAAAAAATTGGCATTTAAAATACCTCCCATATTGGATACTTCAACATTACCATTTGTTCTTCTTTGCAACTAAAATAATTGCAAAAGAGGCTTATTGAAGATCAGATATAGGACCTGAGGGCTGCACTTTATAGGACATCCTGAATCAGTGATGTTTCCACCTGTGAAAATGGAATACTCTACTACTGTTCTCCTCTGAATCTCCTAATAAAAGGGTCTCTAAAAACTACTACCACACTTGCATAAGACCCAGCATGTTTCACTAAAATGCTGTCTGGGTCTAATCATTTAAAAATCTGTTCAAATCTCAATCCACTTAAGGCCTAGTTTTGGTTCTGGTAATTACTTTGTAGCAAGTTGCAAGAGCTCCTTTTAAGCCAAGTAAACATCTTTTAACAAACTAGCCTAAAACTCTACAAAAGAAAGGAAAAGTAAGTAGAGGATGGGGGGCTGCCTGAAAGAGAGATGGAGGGGGGTCGGTTATTGTAATGCAAATGTCAGTGCCTTGTCTGCTGTTTGTGGCAGGAAATTTAATTAGCAGTTGTGTAGCTAAGATACAAACAGGTGGAATGTTAAGAATGCTCCTGATGACACACACACAGACAGAAAAGACAGACTGAAAAACATTTCATTTCACAACGAGTTTCAACTTGTTGCCACAGCACGAGGGCCAATCAGCAGCAACATTTTTTTGGTATATGACAAGTATTGTTTCTTTGTATCCTAGCAGCGTAAGTCTACAGTGATTTCCAAAGTCTTTGTAGCTGGAAGATGTGATGATATAGTTACAAGGACACTTAAACTATTTTCCTTTCAACAGATTCTAAGAAAACAGTAACAGCATATCACTTTAAATAAAGAGCCCTTCACAAATAAATGAATTATGAAGATTATGAAACTGAAACATTTCATCTGTACAAATGACACTATTATATTCCACTTAACAAGCCCCACAAGGCATTCTCCTCTCAGTTGTTTTGCTTTGCTCAATGATTTCCTGACATGCCTTTGACTGGAGTTATGGGATAACCCATTAAAACTGTGTTAATATCAGACAATGAAATGTGCAGTTCAGTTACCACAGCAGGAGGTAAATGCAACTCTACATAAATATGATCAACTGTAAACAACAGCAAAATTGATGGCAGTGACTAGGTCCATGTCTATATCTGTAGCAAGCTATTGAATTGAGAACTTCTCCCCGAGGCAACAGTAGGCCTTATCAAGATAAGCTAAATACAGCATGAGCAAACACACATACACAAGCACATCCATACAGCACACTTGTTATATGCACACACACTCACATGCCACACACAAACACACACACGCACACACAGAGCATGTGACCAAAAGCTGTGTCAGGTCACCCGCCGCCCAAGAGACCACTGCAGCTGTCCTATTGATAGCTGAACTGTACTACACATGGGTCCATTAAACACTCAAAATGGCACACAGGCAATGGGGTACACTGCTACATACAAACGAGCAACTCGAGAGATGGCTCAAAAGAAGGCTAGAAGAGAGAAGGTTAGACTGAAAGAAGGAGCATAATTTTCTGTAAATCACAGGCCAGAATGGCACTCTTTGCTGAAATGAACGAAAGCACGGGGACTATGACCTGCAGGTTAGACCATTAACAGCAAGCCTGGTCAGTGAAATATAGGATACAGACAGATTACAAGTAACCTACAACAGCAAAATAAAAGACAGAATATATGTACCTACCTTAAAAGTGACTATCATAAAAAATTTCTGTGTTTTATAAGTCAGAAAGAAATTTATAAATAACACCATTCACCTCCACTTTAATTCTCAACTCTGAGTACCATTTCTTTCTGACTTGCAGCTGCAAGCCAAAGCCATGCATTTTTACCACAAAGGAGATGAAAATAACCTGATTAAAAACACTGACTTTGAAAGAATAACATTTCACCCCCTAGCTTACTCCATCCCATTTTTTCCATAACCTGGGTGTATTTGTATATCAAGTTTCCATGTAAACATAACAGTGTCACGCTCAAATTGGGGAGGTTGAGGGTGGTGGGGGTTACACAAGGAATTTTAGCGTAGTCATCTCTTTATTTTCTTTATAACTGTGGCGAGTTGTCAGACCAATCAAAGTTAGGTTTCTTCCTCTGTCACTGCATAACAAGCTCAGTCCTACTTCTCCACATGTAATACTCCCCTAAAGCTTCATGAGCATTACATTTTAAAATATAATTCAGCTTCAGATATTAGTATTGACTTGTATAACTAGACTCAGATCTATTTTTGATCCCTCTCACCTATGAATAATATAGATAACAAGATGCATTAACAATCTCCTCATATTAATTATTCAGCTCTTTTCTTTTAAAGATGAATACTTTATAAAAAATATGCTTGAAACTTTAAAAGTGATTCATTAGCAGCAAGAGAGGGTGTTAATTAGAGCAACTGTCATGCTGCAAAGATTCTTCCCGATGCTTCAATAGCAAACAACATCACAAATGACCGAGCACCTGACAGCTGTCTCTGAGAAGATAGTTCATTAGGATTACAGTATCTCAGGGGACGAAGAGTCACTCCCAAAAGGAGAAAAAAGGTATGTAAAGAGTTGGAAACCTGCTACAGCCATACTGTGAAACTGATGAATAGGCGAGTTTTATATAACTGAGGATCTACTTTTCTTTGGTTTGTCACTATTGCTACAGCGCAAACTAATACGAGCCTTCAAAACTAAAGAGAGATCGGGCAGCAACCTCAATAATATGTGACACTTAAATATTTAGGCAGAACCACCCAGATCCTCTTGGTTATTAGCAAACAATTTGTTTTTGGGTCTATTCAGCAGGCAAACTCCTACAGCATACCAAAAACTGACAAGATTTATAGATTGAGCTAAATGACCTGTTCGTGTGATGAAATGATTGGGAGGGCAGGAATCAAGTCCAGTGATTCATTCAGCTTGATATAATGTGTGCAACTATATCTTATTCGATGTCTAGTTTTTAAATCAAGTGAAAACGGTTCTTTAAATACTCAATTTCACTACCATGACCTAAAACAAGACAGAGAAATTTTAAAGAACCATCATAGCACCACCTAGCTGTAATATATCAAGCTATTCAAGCTGTTTATGAAATATTAAAAACGCCTAAACTTTGTCAAGTAATAACTTTGTTCCATTCAGACAACAAAAGCCAGCGTTACATCATCTGACGAACAGAGACGAGTAACGTTGTATTAAACAGTTAAGTATGCTCCATAGAAAGAGACCGGTGGATCATCAGGTTTGGTAGCGTTAACGGAGTGTCGTATCGTCGCTGGATAGAAGTTCAGGCTGATCAGTTTCGTAATAACTTTTCATTTCTTTTACTGGACAAGTTGTTAGTAAAAATCGACCCAATGAAGACAACAAACTGCGCATTAACATTAAAGTTATCCTGTTGCTTAATTCTTGCTTTCACGTTCAGTTGGAGCACCAACCAGGATCAACGCTGCTAACGCTAGCTAGCTACATTTCCACCTGTTTGAATAGTGTTTTGAGAAAGACACAACCAGAATGAAGTTTGTCCGTGTTGTAACGAACGAGATGGAGCGCCGTTAACAAACGGCTGAAAAACTGAACTCGCACTGGTCGCTACTGGTAGTCTAAGTTAGCATTAGCTTTAGCTTGACTGGTAGCCCAAGCATCCACTGGTATTGAGCTGGACAGCGTAATGTTACACATCTCGACACTCTCTACACAACGTAGCAACTAGTGTTAAGTGATGTTGAATCAATTTTGAGTTTGAGTCATATATAAGGTTTCAGCAAAGTGTAGCGAAAGGACCAACAGAGGTGAAAGAATTTTTGCAAAGCTGACTTCAGGTGCAAAAAGCAGTGGCCAGTAAGAGGTGAACGTCAGTTAAATAAAGAGTGGAAAGCTGCTCTCAACTTGGGGCGGATGCCACAAAAAAAGGGAAAGTTATGTTGTGGAAAATACCCGAGACTGCCAGCAACGCATTCGATTCCAGAGCATTTCTCACCAAATTAAGAGTAAATCAGTATCTAAATTCTGTAAAAATATAGTCACCTTTGCTTCGAGAAAAGTTCTGCCCTGGCTCTGCTCTCTTTCCCCTCTCTCCCACTCGCTCGGTGACTTCCAGATGCTGCTGCTGTTGCTGAGTGTTGCGCCCGTTGGTAAGTAACTGTCTCCACGGCTACAGTCACTATGGCGCGAGGGGGTCTCGAGGCAACTGTTGCTACCCTTGAATGCAGACGTCAGGGCCCTCACTATGCAAGGGAGGGGCTAAAGGGCTACGAAGTCCCGCCCAGTTTAATAAAGCTGTAAATTTGATGTGAACCATTAGGGGGTGGTATAAGCCAGGAAACTAGTGGAAGTGCATAATTCACACGAATGAAGTTATCCACATTGTAATATTATGCTATGGACAGACACAAGTTTTGTTTAAGGTTTAAAACAGTTATTTGAACACATCACATATATATGCAACTACAAAAATAAAGGCAATTAAAAATGTTCTGCAGTGAAAAACAAGTGTTATCTTCCTGATTAAACTCACTGTATTATATTTATTTTCGTGGTGACATTCAGCTATATTCTGATTTATTTGATTTATTGATTTATTCTGCTTTAGTAAAAGCAGCAAGGTCAGAAATATTTTTAAAGCTTCTGTTGTTTCTATCCAAACTCCATTCTCCTTTTTACTGGATTTTTGAGTAATTTTTCTGAATTTCATCATCTTGTTGTTATACATCTATGTAAACCTTCGCTATGTATTTTAAAAAATATTAAAATATGAAAAGTCAAAGCCTTCGAGATAAAGCCTTTTGATTTTTTTTCTATTTCTTTCACATATGCAAAAGACCGCAACCGGCCTTCTTCCTGCATTTTGGATCTGCAGCACTTGGTGGCAGCAAATGTTTATATTGTGACACAAGTTGTCCATGGTACTCTGTCGGACCTTGTAATAACATAACAAATAAATGAAAAATCCTTTGATGAGATACCGTAGAAAAATGGAAAATGAGAGAGTGCCACACTTCCAGCTATTTATTGATTTGTCAATGCAAAACATGTCCTCAACATTAGACAGTTTATACACTACCAGTCAAAAGTTTGGACACACCTTCTCATTCAATGTTTTTCCTTTATTTTCATGACTATTTACATT
>JAPZDZ010000021.1:6961212-6976438 GCA_029783805.1 Acanthurus tennentii
AAAAAAAAAAATCTTGTTTTTTTAAATTTGCAAATTTTTAACCTACAGAGGGGGCGGGTCCTCTCCCCAAGGTACACCTAAGTTGCACTGTTTCTACAGTAACGTTAGCCCAAAATTGAAAAACCAAATGGTAGCTACCGCATTTTTTGCCAGTTTTTGCGGACACCTTACGTTCAACTATATTTTTGGTCATAGCAAAATGCCACTGAATCCTACCAGCTCAAGTTTAAGGGTAAGCTAAAGGTATACCACTAATCTGAAAAAAAACATGTATGAAAAGTTTGGACACATCAAATCATCAAACAGAAGTTTAAAGCTTATGGTTAGCATTTCACTAATCAAATTACATTATTAGTGTATCCCCAGGTGTCTACGTGAAACTTGATTTTTTTTTTTTTTTTTTTTTTGTAACCTATTTTCTCTCATCTTTAGCCCAGTTGCATCTAACAGCCAAGCCTTTATCAATGCCTGCCCTTTGGCTAAGGTCATTTACTTGCTTCACCAGCCTCGGTCATGATAACCCACTATTGAGCACATGGTTTATAATACTGGATGGTTAAATTTTTACACAACATATTTACCTGTTGTGTAATTGTTAGCAAGTTGCTTGAGTCTGTAATATTGTTACGCAGTCAAAGCTGAGGGCCTTTGTTTGATACAAATAAGCATATAATCCTCTAAAGTTTTAACATTTCCTCACAAAACTGCACCCCTAAAGACTGATGTTTTTATTTATTTATCTATAAATGTATTTTGATACGTTATCTTTGTAGATGACAACAATAAGAAATTTCTCAGCTCAGTAGCTACTCCTGTTTCTGTGTTAATTAGTGATAATTAATGTAAATGTTAAATAATTGAATACTAAGGAGTGATATAAGTACTCAGATCCTAAACTTGAGCAAAAGTAGCAATAGTGCTCTGCTGAAATACACTGTTACTAGTAAAAGTCATACATTTAAAGCTGCACTTAAGGTACAAAAATATTAGCGTTAAATAAAAAGTACAAAAGATTTTTAAAAAGTACTCATTTTGCTGTATAGCTCATTTCACAATAATATATATTTTATTATTGGATTACTTAGTTATTGGATACTTAGTTACTTCCCACCACTAATCAGTTCGCAGTTCTGCTTAAGCAGCCTCGGCAGTATGAGATGAGAGAGAAGATGTCACTGACCGCAAGTAACCTCAGTGCAGGGTGCATCAGCACTAAACACATCATGCAGCATTTCAGTGTTCGCGCATGGGTAGACTAGATCAGCTGGCTCTTACTTGTCACGTGATGCTGTGGTGTGGTGGCTCTGCATGTTCATCTCTCTTTGCAATTGGCTGAGCCTGATCTTTCTATAGAGTAGAGATACCACACATTTTGTGAAGTCATTTGAGCATCAACACACGTGATATATTTTCAAACTGATCTACAAAAATAGGCCACATACAAAAAATAGATAACTGCTGCCTTATAAAATATGCCTGTTTAAACTGATGTGTGCAAATACAGATACATTGTTCCATTCTGAAGTTTATGTTTACATATTTTTCTCAGATATTGAATGGAAGTATCTAAATATGAAAAACAACATCAGTGTCCTTTTGAGGTTACACGTAAAAGTCAGTTTTAACATTGTAAGGATCAGAAAAAATTACTTTGCTTCTGCACTCTATTGAGTAGAAAATGTTTTTGCATTAAGTTTTCCATACTTGCACTTCTTGACCTATTGAACACCAGAGGTGGTGTTTTGGGGAAACTTTGTAAAGGGAAATTAGTAATGTACAAATGGGACAGTTTTTTCATCTCTGGTGCAAGTATTTGATGAATACTTATTTTCTGGGGATATCAATGGGAATCTACTCTTATTTGGAATTAGCCCAAGGTTAAAGTGTTAAAATGAAATGTCTTCATAGCTGTGAATCTTCACCTTCATTTCCTCCACAGAGGCAGGCACATAGTTCACAACCTGTTTTTCGTCTTTTTTTTTATATAGCTGCATCTAAAGCACTGTGTTTGCCACCAGCAAACATTTTTATGCTGCAGATACTTCTCTCTTCCTGCAGTTGCTTCCACTGTCTTTGTTTAAATACCCTGTATATCAGGTCATTGCTCAGAAGAACGAGAAGTACAGGATTGGCTTGTCTGCTGTGTAATTGGGCTAAGAGCTTTGAGGTTTAGTTTCAAGGCTAAGACAAGGTTTGCAAACAATGTTTTGACTAATGTAGTCATTGTGTTAACACGAAGGAATTTCACTCCATCAACTCTGTGATTCATAGTTTAGGTATATTCAGTTCCGCTGTCAGCAGTGTTTTTATTTTGGTTGGAATCTGCAGCATCTAATATAAATGTGACAACAGTCTATTGCAAGTAAAAAACCTACATTGCAAAGTATTAAAAGTTCACTGTGACTTTTAAACTGTTAAATATATCAGTAAACTAACAGTAATTTTGTAGTTGGTTGAAGTAAAACTAATCTTTAACTATTTTCTATGAGCCAGACCTAGAAGTTATGCAGTTCACTGGGACTGAGAGCAATAAAAAGCAGCAAATTCTCAGATCTGAAGAGCTGAAATCACAAATGTGGTTTGAGCACTAACTTTAACAATTAACCAAATACATGCTGCTTAATTTTCTTTATATTCAATGTGCTGACTCATTGTTTCAGCACTAATTTTACGCGCTTTGGTACATGCAAACACATGTATTGCAGAACATGCTGATTTGTAAATAAGCTGTGAATTACTTGTCGAGGAGTATTAAGAACAGTGTAAATATAAGTATCAAATGGTTTGAAATTAAAATACCGTAATGGTACTACCTCAAGTACTTGAATAAATGCACTTATATTTTACCATTGCTGTTTTGAAGAATTCAAGGAGTTTGAAGAGCTGAAAATTAAATTCATATTGATCAATCTTCTGTTAATTTAATTGTTTTAATCTGCAACTATTTTGGCAATGGATAACCCTTAAGAAATTTTTTAAGGAATAATCTCACGTATTTGCTTTTCCAGCTTCTTGCACTGTACCTTTTGGGTTTTGGAGGGTTTATTTGGATTATACAAGCAATTTAAAGACATCAGCTTGGACTCTGAAGACGCCAGCTTGGACTCTGGCAAACAGGAATAAACATTTTTCCTTTAATTTATTATTGCATTAATAGTGGAAGTGAGTAGTCTATTAATTAAGGAGATAATCCTCATTGTCATCCTTATATTTGCAGTGGCTTAAAATTAAGAAACATAGAAAGAAGGAAGATGAATGTAGAATATCTTTTCAAAATGCATGTTACAGGATGTGGGTGTGTTAGAGTAATTCAGTCAGTGGAAAATAATAAACTCAGTTCAGCACAGCTGCACTTGTGCTCTCACCTCAGGAACCTTTGCATACAGTTTGACCGGCAGTAACCCCAGACCGGCATAGCTGCAACGTGTGCTTTGTGAGTGTGTGCAGGGGAGTATCTCCGTAGGGGGATGGGTTTGAGTTTCATAGCATCATCTCCCAAGGGTGAGAGTGTGTGCGTGTGTGTATACTTCCTCCACATTATTCATTATGCTTGCGTGGCCTTGTATGGAAAATGGGTCTTGTGGTGTGAGCAGTTTTAGCCAATCAGGGTGCTTTGGGATGATAACGGGGGAGGAGGCAGTGTGTCTGGAGGAAGCTGGCTTGCTTGTCTGGGTGGGGTTTTCAGGAGGTGGGACCAATTGAGCCGGTTAGTGTTTGAAATGAATGATATGCTGCTCGAGTTGTAGACACAGTGGGCAGCTGTTGAATTTTCATGTGTGTTTAGTGGCAAACCGAAGCTACATCTTATAGAGAGAAAGAAGAGGACAAGTGGACGGTTGAAGACAAAACTCATATCACAATCCGGGAAAAGAAGTAGATTCCAGCAATGCAACGTGGGTACCTCCATTTACATTTCTTTTTCATGTAGCCACGATGTACTCTTTGATATATCGGCTTTCAAATCAGGTTTGGTAAGAAATTTGTTCATAATGATTCCTGAGAAAGCCATTTGTTCATATCTGTGTTTTGTGTATGATACCATGGATTTATTCTAATTGAATATCATGTAAATAGTCAGGTTTTGTGCCATAGTCTGACTACTGTGGTTGTCATTTGGTTTAACCATTCCCCAGCGTTTAACAGCTGTAATTAAATTGAGCTTGTTTTCTAGCCAGGGAGCCAGCTGTGCTTCAAAAAAAATAGCCTAATGTTATCTTTAAATTTCATGAGAGGTGAATTGTACTGCTCAGTCCCCCTGTTCACAACATGTGGACATCTGCTCGTTGCAGATGGGTGTAACCGAAGCAGCAGATCTGTGTAAATGTGCCAGATGACAACTAACCTTGAACAGATAAATTCAAAGCCTTTAAAGCTCATTTCATTTAAATTTTGCATTTGCTTGTTGAAACTGAATGTTAAAATAAGATGAAAAATTGTTAAGCTTGTTGGGTAACTGCATAGTGAGGATGCTGAGGATTACACCCAGTCATAAACTGCTTCACTGGGTACTGTTGAGAGGCTGGCTGGGGATGCAGATCTTTCAGAGGATATGTTAATAGAAAGACAATTCATCTCACTTGTGTTTGGAGTGGCAGCATCAGGATGAAACAGTCAAGTGGATATAGCTCTTATCATACACAAGGATGCATGAGAACAGAGACAAACACAGGGAGGGGTGGGGTTTTGTCTCTTTTGTTTGACAGAACATTAACACAACCTAAGTTCCAGGCATGATGGTAGTGTGTTGAGCAGGGGTCCCTTGTTTGGTTTGGAACATTCATGTTTTAGGCTGGGGACGGGGTTGTGCTCTTCGACAGTATATTAAGTCTTTGGTGAAGGACACTTCTACTTTAATCAGTAATTAAACTTGAGAGGTTTAAGTGTTTATCTTTCCAACTGTTGCATTTTCTCTTGCTGAACTGAACAGCTGGTGCAACGCAAGTCTGTGCTCTACATTCCTAATCCTCTTCTGATTGCATGAATGCAGTTGCAACAATGTCAGTTTACACAGTGTTAAAACAATCAGATAACCCATCTTTGACATCAGATGTGCTGGCTAATGACAGGGTAGCTTAGAGTTATGCAAGAGAGTTTCCAAAAAAATTCTTCCTGTCTTTTGATAATTCATCTTTTAAGGCATTTTTAAAGCAGAAGTGACAAACATTTCCATGTCTGCTTTTCTTTGATGTAGATTTTTTCTGTTTAATATAAATATCTTTAGTTTCAGCCATGTTTTAATAGGAGTAATAAATGATTAAATAGTTCATCTGTGTGAAAGTAGGATTGTATTATAATGAGATTTTCACGTTAACCTAACTGTCCTCAGAAAATATCACATTATCACGGTTTATAGAATTACACAATTATTATTAAAATTATTTTCAGTAACAAAGAACCTAAAGGGAATGAAAAGAGAAGGAGTTGTTGGTTGAAACTCGATGTAAGCAAGAAGTTTTGTTACTAAAACAGTATATTTTACAAACACAATAACTTACTGTACATTTACTCTTATCCAGTTATCCAGCAGAATGTGATACCGAATAGCTAATGCATGCTATAATTACCATCAGTTTTGGCACTAGGGTATACCATGAAACTGGTATTACCCTAAAGGACCATTGTTTTGCTAGCTGGTAGCTGAGAGGTTGAGCTGAGAAGCAAAGGGGACGTCCAGAAATGAGTGACACATGGTCACGTGGGTGATACCAGTAAACGAGTTTGGGGAAACAGATCATGACAGTTTGAAAGAAATAGCACATCACATCAGGCAGGAGATTTATTTTGGGGCATTTTTAGCTTCTACAGAGAAATAACTCAGTATGATTGATGTTGTAAGACATTTGTCACTTCCTGACAAGCAGTAGGGGGTTGTCGCATGAGAGCTAAACCAGGAGCATTCCTCTTGAGCCTTTCTTGATGATCTGAATGTGTGGTGCTCATGTGATGAAAGCTCATCAGACCAAGATGGTTTAAAACGAAGAAGGGGAAATGAAAAGGGGGCCAAGCAAAAAATAGCCTTTGGGATTTTTTTTTTTTGTTCATCTGACTTGGAGAGTGAAAGTGACTGAACCTTTTGTAAAAATCAGTGTCATCCCCCTCCCCCCCTCATCCCTTGACCCCCTGTGATAAGGGACCAAAGCAATGACAGAGTCTAAAAAAATAAGAGAAACCAAAGAAGAGAAACCAAACCGTACTGCGCTCATTTGCCTGCCTCCACCCTAAACCTATCTCTCTTAAATGCTGCTGGGAACCCACATCCACTAACAGCTGTGTCCTCACAGGAATCTGCAGCTGCATTAGAAGGAAAAGGCGAAATAAAAAGGCATCTCTGCGTATGTTGATGTGAGCAGTGGTGAGATTCCCCTGTTACATTTGTTTCATTGACTGTGAGACTCTCAGGCCTCCATGGGCTTTAGTCACGCAGTCCCCTCGGGGTCAGCTGGCTGCTTCCCATATGACTGAAGAAGCATTGATTTCTTTTATACACTAGGAATCACAGTTTGAGGTGATGGTGGCTAATTCCTCAGAGACCAGTGTTTGTGAGTGCTGTCACTTTTACTCCTGCCAGTTTTGGATATAATTTGTGCATGTCTGATTCTTTTTAACCGGTCTTTTTATTAATTTTAAGGGTTTGTTTTGAAAATAGGAGAGAAACTTTATAGCATGCTGGAGAACTATTTTTGTTTCTGCTCCCTGACTACCCTGAAGGCTTGTTTCTCTCTACTTGTCCAAACCCAATTGGCCCTGATGGTGGAGTCATGATAGGCTGCTGCCACAATAGGCAGGCAAAGCCACTGGTATGTGTTTTTCAGCCCATTTAAATAAACAGGCCAGCAGCAGCTCAGACCTGTGATTTACCAAAGAGCTTGAATGAGAGGGAGTGTCATGGACGATGGGGGCTGATGGCTGAAGGTTTATTGTTTAAAAAGGCTCTGATGTGTTTCCTGTGATGAGGTGAGGACAAAGGCAGAAAACAGCTCTCTTTCAAACTCTTTTGGAATAGAAGCAAATCCCCATTTACACAGTATCACACCATCTAAATGATGCATGATAATTGTTGGAAGAAAAAAACAGGTTTTATGGTCCATCCCACTTGGGTTAGCCTGTCCTTTCACAAATTTCAAAATCAGGTTTCATTTCCTTTCATTCAGTTTCTGTTGTATCTACATTGCTTTCATTTTGTTTTGTTTGGTTGGAATGTTTGGAGGGTTTTTCAAAAAAGGTGTTTTATTGACCAAGCATGGCAATAAAAGGCACGATATTATTTGCAGCCCAACAGCATTATCTGTAGTGTGACTTTCCCAGCCTGGTTCCATATGTTCATCATTCTGTTGCCGTACAACCAATTTTGTCAGCAGGACAGTTGTAGGATAGACAAAGGGAATATTTGTTTAACGGCTTATAAAGTCAGCTATTAAGGTTGATAGTAAGCAAGATGCAGCTAAAGATAGTGGAGGGTCTTTTGGGAGATTTCTGTCAGGATGATCTACATTTGTGCACATTATCTTTTTTTCTGTATGCATTTATCAGAAGTTAATCAGCATAAGTTCTATTTATTTATTCCCTTTGCTTGTAAAAAAATGTCTGTGTTAAGCATTACAACAGAGTCAGAAACACGCGTGGATTGTACATAGCCCGGACTACAACTGCTGGAAAAGTAATGTGACTTGGTGTCAATGACACTAAGGTGCGAGTCTTGTGAGTCCCAGAAGCTGCCAGCTGTCACACATTTGTGTTACTCTCTTGCAATTAGACCAGGGGACTCCTTTTTTTTTTTTTTGTAAATCTAAAGGTATCTTCTCAAGCCAGCCTTGTCAGCATATTTAATATCATTTTCAGTATTTTTTACGACAGTTTGGAGCAGGAAAAGGAGGGGGGGTTCAATCTCTGACTTAAGTAGAAACGGGATAATTGCTTACATTAGCATATAAGTTGGATCAATAAATAAAATTGCTGCATCACTTAACATCAAACTCAGTGTTATAAATACCTAACTAAACATCTAATTGGTGGTGTATGTCTCAAGTTCTTTTGATACAACTGTAAGTGTCTGAACAGATAAGTGAATCGACAGGCCATTAAAAAGCAGTGACTTTGACAAGCAAAAATTCCGCTCTCTTGTTGTGAATTTTCAGAATTTAGGATTCACTGCTTTTTACAGTTTTGTATTACTTTAAGATGAATATCTTTTCATTTAATGTTGTTGATTGGACATTAAAAGATGGTAATTCAGTTAATACATTTTAACAGGTCTTTTCACAATTTTTGACATGTTATAGATCAAACCAACTTAATCTGTTTATTGGGAAAATAATACTGGATTTATAAATGAATTAAATAAAATGATCACTAGTTGAAACCCTTTACAAAATGATATTCACCAAGGAAATCACTCAACAAATAGATGACAGATGACATTTGGATGTCATTCAAAAGAATCTCACTACAATTTCTTGTTCAGTCCCTTAGGAGGGTTTTTGTTTGCCTTGTTGCATTGGCACATGATGCATTAATAGTATTTGTTAACATTTATTTACTTTTTACTTCTGTCAGATGCTTGTAAGTCATGTGCTTGTGAAGTAAACAGGAGCTAATGACCCCTGTTGCTCCTCTCTTTTAGTAACTGAGTGTGAATCCACTGCCATGTCTGAAGCTGTGGTGATGGAGCCGCCCAGAGCAGGTGGCTTCTTGGAGTCGTCCTGTGGTCCAGGAGACAGCGCAGCCTCCCTTGATGACGTCGCACTGGATGCAGCAAAGTATGTCCACACGAACACAGCAACTACTGTCTTAAGCTACGGAAGGACAAAGATATTTTTCTTTCCATGATGGCAGCCAGATATACCACCCAAGTCAAAGCTTCAGTGTTCAGTAATAGTAGTTCACTTAATGTTAGCAATTGTGAAGTCTCATTATATAAAAGGATTACTTTTCTGTCAAGGTAATCATAGTGGTTTAATTACTTTTAGTTGTCCTTTAAGCTTAAATTTAATGCACAAAAAATAAAAAAAAATAAATAAAAAATATAAACTTTTTTTAAAAACTATTATGGTGAGTGTTTGCAAGACCTGCAGTAGGGATGAAGGTT
The DNA here is from genome assembly GCA_029783805.1 of Acanthurus tennentii. NCBI lineage: Eukaryota > Metazoa > Chordata > Actinopteri > Acanthuriformes > Acanthuridae > Acanthurus > Acanthurus tennentii. The sequence continues at coordinate 6,970,298 of JAPZDZ010000021.1, forward strand.
TTACAGGTACTTTTGGGCTGATGAAGAGTTGAACTGTGTCAGGAGCCACTGTTTTCCCCATATGACTCAATGCAGCGTCGTTTTTTTCTGCCTCTGGTTTTCCCCTTTGATGCAACAGTCACTTTGGGAATCAGCTCTCCTGTGTTAAGTGACATGTTTTTTTCCCCTCATCTTCTCTGCAGTGAGTCTTCAGAGGAAGAGTTCACAGGGGAGAGGGAAGAGGAGATTGGTGCACACGATGAAGCCACCAGCAGCACCAAGACTACAAAGGTCCCTGCTGAACACACCTCAAACACACAAACAGGTGAGGTGAAGAAAAGCCACCAGGTCAAGTGTGTTTACTCTGCCTTTGTCCCTCCCTGAACTCCAACATTTGTGTGGGTGGCTTGGCCATATTGAAATTATTTAACAGTGGGCTGTATTCTGAGTTGGATCCGGTCACTGTGTTGGCTCTTGTTGCTGAAATCAGCATTAGTGAACAAGTTCTTTCTCTGCCTTTTTTTTTTTTTTTTTTACTGAGGAAGTGGGCCAAACAGAGGGTTCCACATTCTTTGGCAGAACAACTGACTTTCCTTTTCCTGCCTTCAGTGTCCACTTTGACATTCCTTCCTGTCTGAGTCACTGACGGAAAAATGAACGCACTTCCTTTATGCAGTGTTTGACCTGATTACTTAAAGGTCTGGTGAAGTTTGTTGAAGTTAACTGGGGCTGCCTATTTTAGCCTTCAGAATTACCCTGAAGTCAGTGAATGAATTGAATTATCACTATGCATGCATACTGCTGATGAAAAGAACGTTCACCAGCTGCCTCCTGCCTTCTTATCTGCTTCATGTACTGATAAGCAACTGTTTGTGTTTGACCATAAATCTCCCATCATTTAGTTCCTCTTTCTACAAATGACCACATTGTATATTATTAGTATCCTGCTGACTGTTAGGTCAGTGACATACTGAATGAAGTTCTGCTTTTCTCTTATCAAAAAGAAAATCTGCTGTTAGTTATGATCGTTAATGATTCACCAAAATAATTGCTGAGGTCCCTAAATTCAGCAATGTCATGGGGGGGGGGGCAGCAGAAGAGACTGAACTACAGGGACTACTACCAGCAACAGTTAAGCTACTTTTAACTACAGGTGGTGCACTAAAAATGTTGCTGCTGACTGCACAGGAAACGCGCACACACAACTAGCACCAGCGAAGCTGTTAAAACTTGAACCAGGAAGTCACTCTATAAATTGAAACAGACGTTTATAATAGACAGTGGGGGCAGTTATTTTACTGTTGGCGTAGTGAGCTTAGCTGACATGTTTGTTTTACAACCTGTATGAGGGTTAGACCACAGAAGTTCTGAAAGTTATAGCAAATACCTGAACCAACAATGTTTGTTTTATGACAATAATTTAAGAACATTTAGGATGTAAAAAAAATATTTTTCATGTATAATGGTAATAATAATAATCTTTATCTATTAAGTTCTTTTTTGTGGCATTTTACATGACAAAATAACTAAAAGAATCAAAAATCTAATACACAGTAACTCTGGTAGGGTAGTACAGGACACTGTGTGTTAACCGTTGGTCTTTAAAGTTGTCATTATAGTGACACTATACTCACTTTGCTTTGACAAAGAAAGCTACATCTAACTATCACAGAAAGAGCAGCACTGAGGGCTCATATCATTTGCTCAGTGGCCCATGTTTGTTTGCAGCTTTGGTGTTATGACAGACTGTGAGAGGCAGCTCCTTTAATGCTACATATAGGGTGTCTTTTGCAGCTTGCATGTAGATTAGGGGATTAAGGGGATTTCAGGCAAAAGTTCAATGCTGCATGTTTTCTCCAAAGATGATCTGTTATTAAAATCTCATAGCAACTCTTTACTCATCTTTCTGAATCTCTCTTTTACATCTTCTAGTCCAAGCCCAGCGCCCAAACTCTCTGTCAGTGCCTGCAGCGGGAGAGCCCGGCCTGTGGACATCACAGGGGGATGCAGAGGTGAAACTGAGGATGGAGGAGTCTGGCCTGGCTGCTGAGACTCCTTTGACCATCAACCAGATGTTCACCTCAGCTGTGGAGCGCTTTGGCGACTTTACAGCTCTTAGCTGGAAGGAGGGTGAGCAGCAGAAGAGACTGAACTACAGGGACTACTACCAGACCTGCCGCACCGCTGCCAAGAGCTTCCTCAAGGTAAATGTCAGCTGTTGACTGGTCCAGCATAAACAGTAGAGGACAAAAACAACAGAGGACAAAAACAAAGCATTGTAATATGTTACCTAAGTAAACACTTTTTTTTACAATATATATTTTTTTAACATTTTACAGAGAAAATTACTGAAATTGAAAAAGAGGCAACAAAAATGGTTGTCAGCTGTAGCCCAACAACACAATGTATTCTCAGGTTTTGAGGAAAAATGTAAATACCAAAAACTGTAACATTGGCATACTTAGTGCTGTAAATTGTGGGACATAACATTGTGCAATTTGAGAAATTCCACAGGGAAATCTGATTTCTAAATATGTTTACCTCAGCAACCAAGTAACACCTTAAAGTACTCAGAGAAGTGTCTGTAAAGAGTATGCTCTTCTTAGAGAAGACCACTTATGTTTAAGTCCACCCTCAGAAGTGATTGTCTTTCGGTCTCTAGCAACAGGTCTAGCAAGTCTTCTCTGTTCTCATTGTCAAGTCTTGTGGTAATCCATTTGATTTCATGCCAACTCAGTCTAGACAACACACCACACAGGATGGGAGGCGTCGGGCTGAGAGGCCGCTCCGGACAGGCCTTAGCTGTTCAGACAGGACAGAGCGAGTTATTGTTTATTGTAAAACCCAGAACAGTTAGTCAGCATAAAGACTCAGCAGAGGTCGTGTACACATGGAGACATACACGTGTCCTTCTGTACGTGCACACACAGACTGACCTGAAATTGAAGCATCTGCACTCACAGACATATGCAACATGAACTTTGCTTGTCCCAGGTCTTGAGTTTGTGATGCAGAGCTCAGAGTGACGTCTTTCTTTCCATCTGCAGGAGTCAAGTCAGATGTTGTGCTTCATGTTATATTCCAGATGCTTGAAGTTAGACTTCATGACTTATTTAAAAATCTAGTTGCAGTGTTGAACTTGAATCAGTTTCCATCATGACAGCCTTGTGTACATTTCACTGCGGGTCTGTTTCCATGGTGACAGTTGCAGTGGCAATGCGCCTCAAGCAACCCTGAGTTTCGATTACTGTGTAGATCAGCAGAACAGTTCAAAACAGTCTGCATGTTTCAGCATGAAAACAGCTTTTTTTTAGACTGATGTCAGTGTCTGTATGACAATGTAACTTTGAATGAGTTTAATAAGGAAATAAAATATTTTGTTCTAAATTTGCAGAAATATAGTATGGTTTTATCTTACTACCTGAAATAACTACATTTAGTATAGTACTTGCATGTTTATTTCCCTTGTGTCTCTCTTTTTGCGCGTGTTATGAGACATGCGCCTCATGAACTGCAACATCACCTGGTCTAAATCTGCTCAGGGCTCATATTTTCCATGTCACCCTCCTTCCCTTTTCCCATCTTTCCTGTCTGTCTTAAGTGCTTGCTCTCAGAAGGCAGAAATGACCTCCAAAATATTTAAAAATTAAAGAAATAATGGAAAAAAACTAGCAGAGAAACAGAAAGAGAGAATATACTGCACTTGCAATGTCACAGAAATGGTTGAAACTGGAAGTGGACTCTGAAAATGGATGTGCAGGATATCTCAATATTATTTCATGGATTAACAAAAAGTTTTCTTTGTCTTTCTACAGCTCGGTTTGGAACGTTATCACGGTGTGGGCATCCTGGGCTTTAACTCTGCCGAGTGGTTCATCTCTGACATCGGAGCCATTTTGGCAGGGTGAGTTCATGTGGATGTCATTGATGAGCTCAGTGTTTCCTCACCAACAGTTTCACTGCCAGCTGTTTGTGTGTGAATGTACTGTATGCATATCTTCCATACCTGATAGCAGCAATCCAAGACTTGAAAGGAGAGAAGTCAAGCACAAACTTAGGTGTCATCTCATTTCGCACTGAAAAAACATCAACATGCTGCTTTTACATACACTGATGCATCAGTTTTCTTTTTGGTAATTTTTAAAAAAAATACTTACTTTCTTTTACATAAGAACATTAATAATGCAGAACTTCTACATGATCATGCAATCGCAAACCTCTCCTCTGCAATGGTTGTATAAATTATAGCCTGGATGACTGCAACAGGATTCAAGCCTCGTGCTTCATTTAGCAATGAAAAATAGACAGAGGGGTTGACTTTTCCAAACCAAAACCTCATTTAATTAATACATTTTTCAACTGATTAGTCACAGCCTTAACTGAGCTCACCAAAAGTGTGTTTGGTATTTTGGTTTTTCACGGTGTTCGCCCAAATTCGATCTGCTGGTACGGTGACATTTTCTGTATAGTGCAGCTCTTTGTGGGCTGATAACAGGGGTGCATTGACGGAGCAGTAAGAACGTCATTTCTTTTTATGTGCCAGAACCTTAGAACTCTTCTTCTGGAGCTTTTACACACATGCTGAAGCTATTTTTATATTCTTAAGTCCTTCACGCCTACGCTCTATAAGAATGTATTAAAAACTTGTCAAACCAGTCCTGATGAACCACATCATAGGTTTAGTTTATTAACCCGTGCTACACTATGGTTTGCTGTGGATCACATTTCTGGAAAGCAAAACGAAACACAGTGGAAGTGTTTCATTGTCTTGCTTTCCATTTGAAGTGGAACAAGTGGTATTCTGTAGGTATTCTGATTATTTGGGTCAGGTAGTTTCTGTTTGCGCCTTTTCACATTTTCATAAGATGGTTTTGGGATGTCAGGTCTCATTGTTCTGTGGCTTCAATCAAATATCTTGTATGGTAGGTTTCCACATCCAAACTCTTCCAGAATGTTGCAAGGAAAGAATTTCATTTGAATCCGTGTATCAATAAATGTTTGAGAGAAACTGCTGAGTGTGACTCGTCCCTTGTCTGTTGCAGTGGGTTTGCTGTGGGCATCTACACCACCAACTCTCCAGAGGCATGTCTGTATGTAGCAGAAAACTGCAAGGCCAATATCATCGTGGTGGAAAACCACAAACAGCTGCAGAAGATCCTTCAGGTAAGATCAGTAAAACCTGCATGTAAATACAACAACAACAACAACAACTGTAAATTAGAAGAAATGGAACAACAAATTAAGTTTACATATCAAGAATCAAGTAGGAAATCTGTCTCCTGTGAATGAGATCTATATTTAAATCCACTGATATAAAAAAATAGCCAAAGTCTCCTTGTTTTCTGTTGTCTGCAGTTATGTGCCTGTTGTGATGCATTTCTCTACAGGTTGAAGACAAGCTGCCACACTTGAAAGCCATTGTCCAGTACAAAGATGCACTAAAAGAGAAGAGACCAAATCTGTACTCAGTAAGTTTACAAGCTGAGAAACCCAAAAAATACATGTATTTTTTTCAAGAAGCATAAACTAAATGATGGTGTTTGCGTACGGCAGTGGGCTGAGTTCATGGAGCTCGGACGTGACGAGCCCGACGAACCCCTTGATGCCATCATTTCCAGCCAGAAGCCCAACCAATGCTGCACGCTCATCTACACCTCAGGGACCACCGGCCAGCCCAAAGGAGTCATGCTCAGCCATGATAATGTAAGTTACATGAACACAAGTGTGTTTGCACCTCTGAAAAGGCAAAGTGTCACCTGCTTGTGACACTGACAGCCCAGACACCTTCCTGTTTTGTAAAGAGATAAACGTGCAGATGCAGCTGACAGCTACTATTAGTCAGGTTTCTACATAAATATGGATCAGCGAAGTAAATGACTTCACCTTTAGCCATGTATGATTAAGACTATTCACATGCGCAGACAGTGTGTTTTAGTCCTGTTAAATCATTGACTCACTGGCTCTAAACGCTCTGAAAACCAATAAAACTTGTTTTAATACACAGCCTTTTGTCAATGTTCACATGTAGAGGCATAAAAAACTGTGATTCATGTCTCTATGTGTCTCATGTCTCTGTCTCTTGTTTAATGTGTAGTTAAATACATTTGACTGGGAGGTCACGTATGACAAATGTGTATAAAAAACATTCTAAATTTTGTTCTG
>JAPZDZ010000021.1:7019858-7031449 GCA_029783805.1 Acanthurus tennentii
TTACTCTTATGCTACATTTCCAATTAATCCAGAATCAAATATCAGTATTTTTATAGAACATGCAGGTGTTCTTAATAGATTCCTCTGTTAAGTTGACTTGCCAGAGTCACTTCCTCATGACAAAGATCACAGTTTCTTTGCTCTCTGGCAGTTTAGTCTTTTGCCAGTTTATGGCTTTTATACATTAGAATGATGGCACACATTGATATTAACAAGTTGTGGTTAGTATGTGTTAAAAAATGGCACTAAGCTAAGACTGTATGCACTTTCTGTACAATGTGTACAATTACAGTAGTCAGAGTGTCTAATAAAAATGATACAACAATTCAGTAAGTAAATGCATAATTCCTGTTTTTTTGTCTTTTTTCAGGAACATATTTTTCTGTGATTAAATAGACATCTGAAATTATTGTCATGACATGTTTCAAGTACCACAGAATTGCTGTAAAGTGATTCTCGTTATAGTATCATATCATGGATTAATCTGTCCTTTATACCTAAATGCATAGAAAGCATGTAAGAGAAATAAACTGGAAGAAGTGACAGTACAGATTATTATACTAACATGAGACTGGAAGGATTTTCAAATCCAAACTTCCGTGCTCACCGTGATCTATGGGGGACAGGTAGATGGGTTTAGACCGTATGGGGCCCAGTCTAGACGGCACTTCCAGCCACAGTTTGTAGCAGTTCATCCTCAGAGGCTGGATGGTGCAGGTTCTCTGCCTGGATCGGACCTGTGGGCAAGCGGGTCCCAACTCCCCCACCTTCTCACCCGCTTTTTCCTTCTCCTCCATCACGTCACATGGCAGGTCAGCCCACCTGCCATCAAAAAAAAGATAATAATAATAAAGAAAGAAAGACCCTCAAGATGTTGTCATGTTATTCCAATAAGACCTATTTTTTCTGTCCATTTACATACGATGATACTCATTATGTTGGAAAATTAGATGAAAAGTAGGTGAGAAATGGAAATGGAGTAAAAAAGTCTGTTACAAAGAACAAAACAGTGTTGCACAAGAGCTCTCTGCAGAATATCAGTGAATAACAAGTGCAGGAAACAAAAAGATTACATCAGTCCTCATTGTTGTGGTTCAAGCTAATGACATTGACGTACAGTTTACTGCTAAAACAAACTTCCTGGTATCACTTCGCACAACCATTTAAGGGTGTGTTCAGTACATGCGCTGCCTGGTGCACGACGTGTTCAGCACTCTGAGTGTTGAGATTTTCATTTAAGTGCTTGTAAAAATATGTGAATACACAACATTTAAAAGAGATAGCTACTGTAAAAAGTAACTTGCTGCTTTACCTGGATCTGAATTTGGGTTTAGTCCACTGTGTGTTCTTCCAGCGACACTCCATGGCATCGATATCACCGTTGGTTTCACATTTTATATCAATAGAAGCTCCTGAAACAGGCAGGGACAAACACTTAAAATTTTGGTTACAATAACAAACTCCACCTGAGGTGTCCTTTGTGCACTGGGATTATTTTGGTTCACATTGTTATGCCGTCACTGGCCTCCACTCTTTTTCCTGTCTTTGTCCAACTCAGCGGAAAACTGTAGAAGGAACATGGACTTCCAGCAAGTTTGTATTTCTCTATTTATTTGGACACATAAATGAATAGTCTTTAAAATGGGATAATCTCAAATCTTGTCATATACGAAAAACCTCACCTTCTACATAGATCTGGCTGTATGGGATGGTCCACTCCTGCGTACACTGCAGCAGGTCATACATCCGAGTCTCTGAGGGACGCACTGTGATCTGGCTGACCTGTTTTGGGAAGAGCCAAATCTATGAGGTCATTAACAGGGACTGTACTTATCTAAAAATAAACAGAAGGGTTATTTATCTGAAATGAAATGTTCCCAGAAACAAACAAAGAGCTGTAGCTCACCCATTGGTTGACTGGGTGGTACTGGCTGCTATGAAGCCTCTGTTGGAAGTTGAGCATCCACATGGCCGTGCTGGAGTTGATGTTGTGGTCGTTGAACACACAGTACACTGTTACGTTCTCTCCTGGTCTCGCCACCACTTTTTCAGGGATGTAGCTCACCGCTGCACGCACACACACACACACAGACAAAACCACCAGACTATTTATACAAAGCACCTTGAGGGATTGTGGATACATTAGAGAAGCACAAAGAGCAAAATAAACTTCGAAAGTAATAAAAGAAAACATAAAGACCTTCTGTTGAACAAACATCTGACTCATTCTCATTCTCTTTCACCCACAGTTTCAATGTAGGATTTAATTTAAAAGAACTTTTCAGGGATTTTCACTACTTTTTTTTCGACTATCACATGGTCTGAAATGGGTTGAGTGTACAGGCCTTTATCTTATCTAACACCTCCCTAGATGCAGCTCAAAAAACATCCGTGTGGCTGTTTTGCCAGCAAAAACAAAAGACATGTGACTCATCCGCAAAACAGGTGAGCGAGTCAACAAAAGAAAGCTTTCAAATGCACTGGAAATGACTCATTATTACTGAAACTTAATGAACACTTTGTTTTGGGGAAACTAATGTCAATGACAGACCTGTCATTTGCTATATTTTACAGCTTATACACTCCGCAGTGAGAAACTCTCAAACGGTGTTTATTTTACCTTTCCAAAACCTTTCTGTGTCTGAAAGACTTCCCATTATCGTAAAAGTTTTGGTAGCACGTTTCAGGAGATGACTCAGAGGTGTGGAGTCTAGCAAACTTTTAACCCCATGACACACAGACGTGTTTTTAATCAGGGTTAAGTTTCCTTAAATGATACAGAGTGGAAAAGCAACCATCCCTTGTTCAACTGATTCACATGCATGTTTTTGTGCAACAGTAACATGTGATTACCAGGTAAAAACTGAAACAAAAGCAGGCACACAGACCTGCTGCAGACATGTGACATACAAATGGTGTGTTGTGTTACTGGAACCCCTCTGGCCACTGTTTACATTTTAATTATCAGTCTGATACTTAGAGGATCTACTGCTTTGAAAAAAGGACCATGTTGCAAACAATCATTCCTCACTTCTGATTTTCATCATTTTAAATAAGTCTGCACATGGATGACTGGCTTATTTACAGCTCTTGTAACATAATGGCTGCTTGAGACGCTTCTCTCAGGCCATTGTGCTGCATTATTAGCAGCAGGGCACTGACCTTGTGGACGACCTCTGATTTAGAGCCCATTGACGTTGGCCATGCTGGAATGAGCTCTTCGATAACAGCTCAGGCTAATTAGCTACACTCGTTTTAATAGTTCAGCGTTGACATAAATCTGCCTGGGAGATAATTAAGATGTGTGTTTGAATCCAGCAGAGACGGCGGGGAACCCCTCTCACAGAAAATGTGACTTGTGTGGCCATCAGGAAAGGTTTGAGCTGTTAGCCAACCAAGCTCTTTGCAAAAAGGTAAACTTACAACAATTTAACCTCGTTATTTTAATACCTATTATACCTCTGAGTTTTAAATGATTCCTTAAAGGGTTAAAAAGCAGTGCAAGATCATATTAAGTGACATATTCATATTACAGTGGGAAAAACATTTGCAAAACCCTTTCAGCTTGTCCAAAGTAAATGTCCGAACAAAATAATCATCTTGTATGTGTAACTTTATTTATGTGTCTCTGTGTAAAAAGCTGGAGGTGGTTCTTACTGTCCAGGTAGATGTGGTGAGGTTCACTCCAGTCGCTCCACAGCGGAGGCGTTTCCAGGCCGGAGCAGCGAACCTGGACGGTGTAGTTCAGTTTGGGCTTCAGGTCCAGAGACGACCTGGGCTCTTCGAGTGCAGAAACCACCTGGAGGCAGCAGACAGGGAATCAACAAAGACACGAGCGCATACTCACATGTTCGTGCATGAGACAGATGACTGAATTAAATCATCACTGCAGCACCATTTATGTTTGTTTTCTCATCAACCGTAACCAAAACAGAGAGTGGAGACAGAACTGGATGCACATGACCAGAAACTTCTGTCATTCTGGGGTTAAGTGTTTTACTTGTGTAAATTAAAAAAAATTACTTGGTGGCCAGTGTAGAAGTAGATCATCATTATATTTTTTTGATCACAAGGTAAAACACAGGTTTAAATTTTTATCATATAACTATTTTCAGTGCATGAGCCAAAAGAAGAGAAGTGAAGAGACTGCATTGGGAAGGATTTTGTTCAGTCATGTTGCCCAATAAAAAGCTTTTAAGGGGGAATTTTTACTTCTTTAAATCGACAGTCTGTGGATAGAGGATTGTTTTTAAAGTCACTTGAGTCATATTTGTGATTTAAGATATTGGCTTGCATAAATACTATACCTCCCAAACTAATGGAAAAGATATTAATAGAACCACTGAAACTGTCTTTTATATATGCACCATTAGGAGTCTTAACCAGCACGTAAACAGTGTCACCCCCTGGATGACTCATAGAGCTTCTGATCGACTGCTGAATACCAAACACACCATGTGAGGTTATTAAAACCCCAAGGGCTCTGAGCAAGTTACACTGAATAAACCCGATGTCTTTTCTGGGGAAATTCGTGCTGCAGGGCTGCAGTGAACGGCGAGTACAGTAAATATGTGTGTGACTCCTTCCGGACAGGACTTGCATCAGTTTCTGTGTAAAATGACATGACCTTTAACACCTGAAAGCATATTTTTGCACTTGTCTGTTGCAAGCAAAATTTGCACCAGAATATGCCTGTTTTTCTTTTCATCCCTCAGCTATTATTTCCTGTTAACATGAAATGAAACCAATCGCAGCATTAAGCCTCTAACCTTTTAATAAGGCAGCATTTTACTAAAGCTTCAGAAATTGTAGCTATTGACTTGTTTTGCATAATATCCATAGGCCATTATTGAGAGCAATATTTGGGATGATTGTTTCACAGAAAAGTAATTTGATTCCATTTATCAACAGCTAATTTACATTTATAGCTGCTAACTAGATGGCTTATTAGATAATGAGACACTTATGAGCATTTATTGATGGATTATCAATCTTTTTAGTTTAACAACATTATACCAAACAGAATTTTAGAAAAAAAGGGCTGGAGGGATTTTTAAACAACTTGGAAATCAAATGATGTTATTATTAATCACCTGTAATGGATCTTTAGCCACCAATAAAGCCATTATTTACAGTACACATTCATCTTGCCTTGTTTATTATTAAGTGATATCAATATGTATTGATCACATGGCTCACAGTGGGTGTAGCAACAAGCTCTTACCAGGCCCCACTTTTTTATGCAATGTTTCACCAGCGGGGAGCGTTACCTGCCAGGCTGGATGAGTGGTGTTGGAAGAGTATCGGACCTCGTATCTCAGCGGGCCAGTGTCAGAGTCTGAGGGATCTTCCCAGTGTACGATCAGCTCTGCCTCGATGGTCTGGATATGTGACAGGTTGAGTGGAGTACTCGGCTTCACTGCGGATACAAACAGATCATGAGACAAATGGAGGCACATTTATGCAGTATGTTATTGGCAGCTGAATCAATAGACATAAAACAAATGACTCACAATCATAATGCCACTCTGATCCTGCTTTCATATAAATTTACATTTTATCAAAGGTTGCTCAGCCCTATGAATCATTATAATAGCTGGACACAAAATCAGAAGAGCACTTTTGCAACACTGCAAAATTAAAAACCTGAGTTAGCATCTGTAGGGGATTTAAAGATCGACTGAGCAGCCTCAAAGTCATTTAATGTTCCCTATTATATATTATTACTTTGTATTTATAGCTTTCTCTGTGGAAATATGACATAATAGCAACATAACAGCATCTAAAGGTGCCATTTGCTGTAAATTACTTTTCTCTTCAGTCAATGGACATCAACACTCATCTTATCCGTAGGCCACAAATATTGGTATTAATAGATTTATTAATCACATCTTGAGTTCAGAGTTAATGAAATAATATGAAGAGAAAATGTCGTCATTTTCCCAGTTGGGCTTAAACTCACTTTGTCTCTCAGTTTATACATGTGAAACTTGTTATCTTTAACAAAAAGTTTTTTATTTCAGCCACTGGGGGTCTCTCTATCAGAACGATCCCAACAGAAGATGTATTTTGATGACGTGAGGCGTGAAGTAGCATGAGATCATGGGATTTGTTTATTTCCTTGTTAAACAGCCGCAATTACAGATGTAAATCTATCTGACTGACTCAGATAAAAATGTTTACAGATGAGGTGAGGTAAGAAAGTTTTATTCTCATTATTTTTAATCACAATCCTCACTCTCTAACTAGTGCTACACCAGAAGTTATTAACAGGCAACAAAATGAAGTAAATTTGGAATAAATGTGAAAAAATGTTATAAATTGTACGTTTAAATGTCATTAGGTAGCTCTAGAATCAACGCATGCAGCTGAGAATTTCAAATTTCCCACGAATCATCTGTTCGGTACACAGAGCTTAATATTTAGACTGAGGGACAATTTCAAGTGGGTTTCAGAGATGTGAACTCAGACTCAGAGGAGACTGTCATTCATTGTAGTGAGATGAGGCGCAGCAGCACAGATAACAAAGTCCCAGTTTATCACTCAGTTATGACAGAAACATTAAGGGATACATGAGTCTCACAAAACCACAAAGATACCTACTGGGAGAAAAGAAATTACTCAACATTATGAGTAAAGGCTCAATAATTTCTTTTCCAGACTCTGCTCACATCAGAGAAAATAAGGCTTCCTTTTCTGGAGGGATCATTTGAACATGTAGCTCAAAGAGCAGCTTGAGTAGTTTCCTAAAATAGTAATAAAAGACTGTTTGAACCAAATGCCATCCAAAAGAACATTACACAATGGCAGTTCATTTGAAAAAGCCTACAGAGCTTTTGTTTTGGAGGTACAAAGTGTTTTTAGAAGGTGTTTGTAATCAAACATGTCAAACATATGATGGTCTCAAAGTTGAGGATTTTCTGTTTCTTGGCCTTTGCTGTAAATGGAATACTTTGGGTGTCGCACAGCTGCTCAGACAAAACATCTGATGATCTCATCTTTGGCTCTAGGCTATTGGGATTTTTACTGGGCTGAGTTAAATCAAATTTAAATAAAGATAACTTTCAGTTTATACTTTTAAAACACATTTACACACTTTTGTATCCATTTATGCACAGATATTTAAAGCTTTTTGTTATAACTGCTGTCTGAGAAAATGTAACATACATATTAGATGCAATTTAAGGATTGAATGAGTGTTTTCCAAAGGTGCCAATATATCAGGACAATATCAAGAATCACAGTACTTGAATCTCCAAGCACTCCGTCCAAATGTTGGATTTTCACAAAAATTAAAAAAATGTAGATATGGAGGCTTTGTTTAAAGAGCAGGTTTAGCTCATTCAGACAGGGCAGGGCTTTAGTAACGCCACTGGAAAAGGATGAAACTGAGGAGAGAAGAAAATGTTCATCTGGACGACAGACAGTTGCCACTCAGTTTCTGTTTTGCTCTGTCAGTTTAACAAAAAGGTTCAGTTGAACAAACACATCATGGAAAGTCCTTGTCTATCACTGTGGAGATCTCACTTCTAGTACCTAGTTGCACACACACACACACACACACACAATGACAACACATGCAGGGCCATGGCCCAGCTGCCCTCAGCTATTCTGGTCACGTCTGCCAATAACAACTTGATAAACCTCTTTCTCCTTCTCTGGCCAGATTCATCACTTTGAAGCAGAGAGATGTAGATGTTTTAAATATTGAGGAGCCCTGAATCGTCTCCATACATTGCTGAATTTATTCTTTCCACCCTAATGCCAGTAACTGAGTGACTTTGGAAGGAAAGTGAATGTCGGTAACATCTTTTTTTTTGTAACTTACTGTAATGCACTCAAAAAAAGTGTAGTTACCAAGTGGCGTATAAGTGAGGTCAAACTTAAAAGCAGAATGAGTAGATCTTTCCTAAAAAAACAATGTATTGACTCATATAGTCTGACTCACTGGTTGTAGACTGTGGGTATAAGTCTCCAATTCTTTTAGTCGGTATTCCCCTTCCTTTTGCTATATGTGTGTTTCCATTTACTAAATCCCTATTGCTGAATCCTGAGCTTAATGCCACCCAAGACAATAGTGATTTGATTTAAAGGAAAAAGTCAGTGTGTTTTTCCCCTTTTCGCAGAATAATATTTGGTGCAGCCAGACTTTTCTCTCCCCTCTAAATCATCACTTATGCCCTGCCCTCTGCCTGTTCATATCCTTATTTTGCCGTGTTTGCGGGGGGTGTTCAGCTCCCTGACAATAATGCACACAGAGTGTGAGGGTTGCGGTCGGTACAGTGGGCTGTGTTCAGGCCTGTGGACAGGAGGTTGGTGATGAACTGGGGAGGAGGCGTCAACTTTACAGGTTTGGTTTATAAATTGCATCCAACAAATGCTTCTGATTATGTCTTTAAACACTTTTAAATACCAGAATTTATGTTGACATTTAAAGACTTTCAATTTCCAAAGGGCTTTGAAACAGGTATTCTGCTTAACTCATTTTTAATGAATCATTAAGTAATGCCTCACAAATCAATGTCAAGCTGGTAGGGACATGTTGGAGATTGCACAGGGGTTCACTAACATATTGTGTAACATGTTTCTAACATTTTTATACAAAAGCATATTTGTTGAACCATCTTCCCTCAACCTTAAGTCATTAAGCTGGTTTACAGCCAGTAACTTCATACTTTTCATAAAATGCAACCCTTACAAACCAGCTGTTTCCCATTTGACTCAAAAAAACAAGAATCACACACCATTTCTTAGAGCTGTATCACATTGTTGCAAAGTCTGTACAGAAAACTGGCAATTCTGCCTCCTTCCAAATGTATTCTTCCTTTAATTAACTGGTTCAAAATTAAGCGTATGTAAAGAAAAACCTTTGCTCTTTGATTTTGCTAGACTTAAGTTTATTAGATTTATTAGATATTAGGACTTCACTCAATGCATTAGTTGTAAATCCATCTTTAGCTTATACTACTGGAAAGCAAACTGTGTCTCATATGTATAAAAACAAAATCCTGTTCTCACCAGGTCGAGCGGGAATTCTGAGCAGGACTGGCGGCGCTACAGCATCAGAGACGCTGACAGTTACCACGGTGACAAAGCTTGTCGTCGTGTCGAGGGCAACTGAACACATGATGGAATCCTCTGCTTCACAGACAAAAGGGTTATCAGCCGCAGCGTTCCCATCGTTCACCTCTGCGTCCTCATCCTGAGACCTGGGAAAAGAGTGCAAAACACACTGAGGTCGCCTCATGTCTGGGAGCAATTAAGCAGAAATATTTTACATCCATCTCACTATCTAAACATACTGTTTGGATTGACTTCACACCTAATCAGTTTTACTAATATGATGATGTTTTCTTACAGAGTTTTAAACCAATAAATGTTAATCTTTTTAAACTAACTGTCAGAGTTGTATCCTTTTTTTTACATTTTTGTTGACAATTACAGTTGAGAAACCAAAAAATATCTTCATTTGAAAGGACAAAAGCTTTAAAAGTGCTGAGAAAAATGATGAAACTTGAAAACTGATTATTTCAACTGGGCACCTTTTTTCTGCTGCAAAAGATTATGTGAAAGCTCAAGAGGAGTCAATAATTGGAGGCTGAGGGGAGCCAATTTGGTCAAATCTGACTTACATTTACAGCAAGCTTTTCTAGAACAGTGTAGAACATTTAAGAGCTGTATAATGTCTGCCCTGTCTTATAAAGTGTGTGTCAGATCAGTGGTGAATCAGCCTCTCACATAAAAAGCCTGGAGCCAGTGTGATATCACACAGCTTCCCCTCGGCCGCTCAGAGCAAACACACATACTTTACCCCCCACTGAGCAGCTGGGAAAGCTTCGGTTCAGACTAGAGACACAAACACAGACACACACACTGGCACACACAAACCCATTCACACAGGACATGAAAAAAACAACAAGAAAACAACAAAATGATGCAGCTTCATACTCACAACAGACGCTGTAAGCTCACTGCCATGAGAGCAGCGTCCGGCGAGGTCGATGGTGGACTGTGAGACTGCAGCTCGCACGTTAAATTTCCCCAGTTTTCATCAATCCTGCACAGTATGTCCAAACAGGTGCCTGACCAGAAATTAAATTTGCCTGTTAGTAGCATGATCAGTCCCGGACGATATTTACACCACTTGACTGTGACTTCTTAATGAAGGCTTCCGGGAAAATGGCCTTGCTTAGTATTCTGAGAACTAAGCCTTGGCTCTGAGACTAAACTGAATGAAATATTACAGCTGGAAGCTATAACATGGTGATAGGGCTCCAGCTCATTTTTGTCGAGATCAGTTGAGTTAAGCCATTCACAGTTGGGAATTTTAACACAGACTTCTTTTAAAAAATTGTAATATTATGATGTAAGAAAGCACTTTGGAAAACGACTTGTGTGAATACAAGACTAGCATCTGCAGTCATCCTAGCAGCTTTGTCAGGCTGTTCTTAGGAACAGCAATGCAGGCCTGTTTATCATGTTCAGAGTCTCACTTTAACGTGCTAACCTGCCAGGATTCGCTCACAAGGCCTCGACAGAAAAGCAAAGCTAGGGATAATGAAAATGTCAGCATGCATCAAAATATTGGACAAATTACAATGTCATGTTTATAAAAGAAGAAAGTTACGGGGCTTATTATCTACAGCAGGACCGCTTCAAGTCAGATCTCCTAACATTGGATTATCTGCCATCTTTAACCCAAACCCCTTCAAGACGCATCAAAAGATGTGAATAAAATGAGTCTCTCCTTGGAGCTGAATCACTCTTGACATATAAGGCCTCATAAAGCGTCACTGAGGTGTCACAGGCGTTTAACTTTTCTGTTTAATTATCGCTGCTCAGACATAAACCTGGAAGGTCTTAGCTAATCACCATTGATTTGGATGCGTCACAGCAGACCAATCCAAACAAACAAATCCTCCTCGCCGCCTTAATGTGTCTATATTGCCTCACTGCCTCCTCCACCTCCACCCTGACGATATCAAGAGAGTGTGCTGTAATTGTGACTCACTTGAACAGGCCCCCAATCGCTTTTTAAACTCAACAACCTTCATATTTTTCTGTTATTTCTAGAAAAAAGTCATTCTGGAATATTCCCTAGATCAGCCGAAGAGATATCAAACATGGAGGGGAGTCCTTGTGTGTCACACTAGCTCGCCAGTGGGCGGGGTTCGTGTTGAAAAAAGCCATTAAAGTGTAATGAGCCTGTCAGGCTGATCTTTAGAGGCATCTCTGTCTGTGACAAGTGACCCCGCTGCAGGAAGCATCAACTGCTGTTTGTTCTGATGAGCAGCAGCCACAACGCAGCTGCTTTTACGTAAATGTTGTCTTGTAAACAAACATGGTCACTGTCATGTTCCCTCCTACAGGGGCTGATGTTTGTCCTGTACATTTTGTCTGAAGTCAAACAGGGAAAAGCATGAAAAAATCATTACAGCAGGACTTTGTATCATATCACCTGCAGACTGATGATAGTAGAGCACAAACTAAACAGAGACACATGCTTCAAGACATTGCATCAAACATCCCTGGCACCACTGGGGATCAAAAGTTTCATGTGATGTTTTTTAAGTGTAGAAACCACTAACTCC
>JAPZDZ010000021.1:7104124-7131747 GCA_029783805.1 Acanthurus tennentii
ACCACGCTGTGATAAACCGCTCACGTGATGTACGTGACGCTGCCGGTGATGTGACGGTCGCTATTGGACGATACAGGGAGCTCTCAGTGTGAGGCAAGCCTTAATGAAGATGGGGTTTCTGATAATACCGATGATGAAGGTACAAAAGACAATCACGTCCGAATGTCATAAAAAAACACCTGCCCTCTTAAAATAATATGCAACCTGGACTTGCGGACGACGTGCGGTGCGCCTTTAACTGTTGTCCTCAGATGCCGTTACCGAAACCATCAGCTGACAGAAAAAAAATCGTCTAAAGAGGCAACCTTCACACTGTTAATTCAATCTAAGACTGGAGATGTCATTCGTCATAATGATTGACCAAAAAACACAATCAATAGTCCAATTCTCATAAAGAAAAGGTAACTGAAACAGTATCATTACATAAATTCTAGGTTAAAAAACAAATCGACACCTCCTGAACAAAAATAGCCAAATGATGTCATTCATGATGCTCGTGTGCGCAAGTATTCACACAGAGACCGTAAGAGAGAGTCAAGTTTTCTGATTTTTTTTTGTTTAGAGACTAATTTTTCAAAATAATTTGAAGCACACTCCCGTGGAACAAGTGCATATTGATGCTAACCGTTCAGAGACGCACTAAAGGGGGGAAGTGGTGTGGATGTCCATAGGTAGCCTGATATTATGTAACATCACACATGATGATGATGATGCTCTCTCTTCCTCTCGGCTCGTGTAAAGGTGCAAGAAAGAGGTCAAACCAATAAAACACGTCTCATGAATCACATCAAAATGAGCAGAAACAGACATTGCTGCAGATGGCTTTACCTTTCAGAGCGGTTTCTACCATTCTCCCCCCGGGCGCGCCGTCTTGTGCCGTGTTGGAGATGCGCTCTGATCCACGGTTCCGCTCACAGACACCGACCTTTGATTTGTCATTCGCTGCCAGTCAAAGGTCAAAGCGTTTCCCGTCCTGAGACACACTGTCCTGCAAGATTCTCCCGGTAGCTCCTAGTTAACCGGTCGGTCAATTTACAGAGGCAGCAGGCTACGGCATCATCATATAATCACATTTTGGCATATGAGCAACAAACAAGGTCTCGCGATGGCGATTAGTAGATGTGTAGAACATGTGGATGAGCCTCAGCAAGACGGTAATATGGAGGGTGGACGCTTGTGAATCCGTACAGTAGAAACTGCGCCGCTCAGCGCATCCTGCAGGCAGAGAGAGGCCGAGTCCGCCTGGTAAAACATGGGATGGACTTCAGCAAAACGCTGAATCTAATGACCGCAGGTGGATTTGTTGCAAGAAATCCCTTTACTCATTAAAAAAAGAAGCTGCTGTAGTCCAAAAATAAACACTGTAAATTTGAAGCTCTAATAGGCCTCACTAGCGTGATTAATGATATTATTAGCTTTACATGTTCGTCAGGTCACAATACACCACTTTCGGACAGTAGGGGTCCCCATAAGAACAAGAAGGGTGAGGGTGATTTTTTTTAAAGGGAAAAAAAAACAGATGCAACGCTAGCTGTGCAGCATTTCAAGTTTTATATCAACTGGGACAATTCACCTCCTGCTTTGAAGTGGAGAATAAACCTACAGCATCGTGGTTCATACATGAACAAACCACAGAGCTGCATCTTCTGTCAGAGGTAAACACAGCAGATGAGACTGTAATCCGCCACTGTGGAGCTGCAGCTCCAACCAGCTCTAATGCACATGGGGTTTATTTACAGGACTGAGAGGATTACACGAGAAAGTAGGAGGTATAGACAGTATTCCTGTTTACATGTATGCATGCGTGTGTGTGCTTCAGCGGGCGTTTTAAATATCCACTATAGCTTTCGTGTTGTGCAAGTCAGCACACCCTCCTGCTGCTTCCTGTTTTTCTCACATGACATTGAAAGATCAAGGAGCAAAGAAGGGAGGAGCAAAACCTTTTTTTTTATTATTTTATGTTTGCTAAGAAGAAAGAAAGAAAGAAAGAAAGAAAAAAAGAAAGAAAGAAAGGAAATAAACATACAACTGATTCTAGCCTCAGATTGTGTTAAGCAAGCTGACATTCTTAAGAGTTGTAAAAGAAAGTTTTGTGCAGTTTAGACATGAAAAAACAATAATTGTAATAGTTTTAAACACAAAGAGCCTTGTGTGTAAAACTAGGAATTAAATAATGCCTTAACTTTAAAGAAACCAACACCAACTATAGGAATAAGGTTGCAGTTCCCCACAAAGAGAAGGTTTTCAAAACTCTTACTTTAAAAAGCCATAATACTACAGTGTAGACTTCATTTCAAGCAAGTTCCTGCACTAAAAAATCCAACCTTTGCAGAAAATAATCAGCAGTAATATGCTCAGAACATAAAAAGTAAAAGTTCTAATAATGCAGAGTGGCCTATTTCAGAGTCACAAATGTTAAATTCCTGGACTATAATCATGCATTCATGTGTACATTAGTTAATGCTGGAGCAGCTGAAAATAAGGTTTACTTCAACTACTTTCTACTAATTTCAGTTCATTTTTTTAAGTACTTTCTCCCACTGCCCACAAAATATCATCTGATCTGAAGACACAGCAAATGAACAGAACATGAGAAAATAGTTTTATTGTTCCTGTGAAGCAAATTGTTCAGACTGCATGTTTTAAAAATAGGAAAGAAAAAAAATCACTGTGGTTTTAGGCAGCAGCAGCGGGGTGTGGCCATACACAACTGAACACTTTCAAATCACGCACATACATTCAACAACACAGACTGAACATGCAGATGTGTTGTGCTGTAAATCAGAGGCTGTATGAGACACAGTTACTGCAGAGATAAACCCCACTTTATCAAATCAAAATCTACAGACTTCATGCTTCATCAGAGGACATGAGACATGGACAAGTTTCTGACATTTTGCACACAGCTAAGTGTTTCGTACTGTCACTCAAGTAAAAAAAAAAGGAAGAGAATCAATGTTTTTTGCATCTTTGGTCTGCTGTTGTTTCAAAGCACTTCCACCTGTAGAACACAAAACATCCACCATCCTTTAATAAGGAAAACAAAAATTCCACAAAAAACATAAAAACCTCAAAAGGCATTTTGACCCAATCACAGGAAATGCTTCAAAAAAGTACATTTTGCCTGTGATTGGACTCATGGCTAATCCCTGACTTAGTGTGTACTGCTATTTCAAGGCTTCACAAAGAATTCAAGTGATAACACTTAGATATATAATATGAAAACTGCAAATTTGGAAAGTACAATTAAACCTGTTTGCTGGTCTATTTTGCACAGTTTAATCACAAATGTAAAAAGGCAAACTCATGTTGTGCCAGTGCTTTAATAAGACATTGACATATTTTTCAAATTTTAAAAGAACCTTTTCTGTCAGGAGTAAAAGAATTATAAACCTTAACCAATTACTCACATAAAATGAACTGTAAAATGAAAAATATTGATTTTGCATTTCACATATTGTTTCCTCTTAACAGTAATCTATACTATACATTCAAACAATTAAAAAAAGAAGACATTTGCATCAATTTGACCTTTTATATGTGATAAAAGTGACCAGTCACTAAAGTTATATCCAGCAGTGTTTTTAAAGTTGAACAAATGCTACAAAACATTACATTTCAAGAATGATAATCTGTAACATTCATTACAATTTCAAGGCAACCTTATAAAGTCATAGGGAATGTAACAATATTGAGGGCACTTTATATTCTGTGCATTGGTCTCCATCCCAGCCACAGCGTGTGCTGCAGGGTGACTGTGACTCTTGCCTTTGTCCCGCACCAACCAAGCTGATTCTTCTGCATGTTTACAGTCGCACTGCATAATATTCTGCAGCATTTCAGTATATAAGTAAAGGATAGCAGATAATACAATGCAAATTGTTTGTGTAGCCTAGTTGATGGATATAAATGAATAAATATATGAATGATGAGCAGATTTTAAACTGGTTCTGCAGAATAGGTACATATGTAGAAGCTGATATGACACAGCACACACACTTGCACAAGGTTCAACTATCTGTCTTAGGCGTTTAAGAGATGACACACTGCATCATGTTAGCTTTACCCTCAGTGAAACTGCCAGTTTGGGCTGTAGTGAGACTGAATTTAACAAATCCGATTTTGTAATATGTATTCTGCTCAGTTAAAACATAGCACTCCTCAGTTACTTTTGAGCCTGAGAGGAGGGTTTCATTCTAATTAGTGTGGTCTTAGAGATAGAAATGCGATATGGCTTGTTGATTATTAAAATCAAATCTTAAGTGCCTATCAAATATGTAAACATTACAGACTTGCTCAGCTTTTGAAACTAATTTTATGATTTCTGATATCACATATTTAATGATGGAGTCATATATGATGTTTTGGTTTTTGGTTAGTATTTTTCTTTAATATTTTTCTTTTGATTTTAACCTCTTGTTTCATCAGAGCTTCACTGAATGAACTCTGACTAAAATTCAATGTGTGGGAACTGGACCTATTGAAGAGGAACAAGGAACTGCTTGATGGCGATTGCTCATGTAAATTATGATTTTGAAAAGTGTTAGTTTGAATTTTCCTTAAGAGAAACTGAGCATTTCTGTATAATGCATAAATCAACTCAAAAATAAAGCTTTGCACACAACCATTCATTTGTAAAACTAACAGGTGATTGAATCCCAAACATGTTGGTGACTACAGATGTGATCAGTGTCCTTGTCCATCACTCTAATCCTCACTGTTAATGAGGAAACTGAAAGCTGAGGCCAGGAAGAGGAGACATCACCTGATGGCCTCTGGCAGCCTCCCAATGTTTCCCTGTGGCCTTTTCATTCAGAGAAGTGTCAGGGTGTCTGGGTTTGGAAGTTATCTGATGGCTGTGTGTGCATCTTGGTGCTGAGGAGAGAGTTGATATAAGGCCAAATCCGATCCGTCTCTGTACCAGAAAATGAGTGCAGGATTCCCTGTGACCTGAGGGGAAATACAGGAAAACAAATGAGGAGGAAAGCTGGGTTAAATTAAAATACTCGATCGGCAGATAGGATGGCAGGATGTGGCTAACTTGTCACTAAATGTTAAAAGAATGGTGATGGTAATAGTTTTTAAAAAAGGAAATGAAAAGCTCCCTCTGGAGCCACAAAAAGCTTTAAACATTTTTGTTCACATATAAAGGCACACTTCCCAAGATCTGTAATCAGAATTTGCTGTGTAAAGTTTAAGCACAGCCCCTTTAAGTACAGCTTTCATACAAAAATGTTAATTTTAATTATGAACAGCTGTTAGTCTTCATCTACAAGAACTCCTTCAGACATCCATGAAGGGAGAGTTCTGCCAGCCAAGGTTTTGATCAATTATTGATCACAAGTAAAAGTCGAAGACTTGAGAAATCAGCACATTAAAACAAAAAAACTCATTCACTTAATCCCTTCTGGGACGCCCATGTGTGGTTATTGTTTTACAGCTGGGTTTGATTGTCTTTGTGCAGCTCTGCATCTGAACACACCCACATCTCACTGTTAGCAATGTTACGAAATGCCATGACACCTTTAAATGAAAAGAAGAAAAACTAAAAACCATTTAATGCATATTGAAATGATTATCAATTTCATTAGAGTTTCATTCTGATTTTTTGTACACTGACAGCAGGGACTGACTCTATAAGAAAATCACTGCTAAATATACAGCAGGGACTGACTCTATAAGAAAATCACTGCTAAATATACAGCAGGGACTGACTCTATAAGAAAATCACTGCTAAATATACTGAGTGTAGGCATGAAAGGGGAGCATTTACTGACTTGTATAGGTCTATGACAGGCTTGGCCACATCTTTGTAGTGTCTCAGTCGGGCCATCAGGGCCTCTGGTTTGTCATCATCATGCTGAATCAGTGGCTCTCCAGTGACGTCATCCTTACCCTGAGGAAGGCAACACAGGGTCACTCATGCAACAATGCAGCAAAGGTCATTTCTGGACAACACATTGAAATATTAACACAGAGGAGAACAGCATAACCCTATAAAATAAGTAACATGCTGCACGTGGACACACATCTACAATATTGCATCATATGAATGTCAGTTCAACTTGGGCCATTAAATTTGGTGGAGATTTACAGAAGCTGCTTGAACTTTCCTCTTTTCTGCAATTTTAAAGGCAAAAATGTTAATATCAAGATAAAGTACTATAATGTAAGTCCTTCAATTTCTCTCTTTCCCTCTCCAGTGTTCAGGTTAATAAATCAAAAATACATAAACAAAACAACTTTATTAAGTGACTCATTTCCTGTGGTGAGCTTGTACAAACCCATGCGAATTGTTAGCATGGGTTTGTCATCATGGGTTTGCTAATCTAACACAAGTTAGATAGGAGCAAAATAAACTGGAGAAAGAAGGCACTTGTTGTCAAGGCACCAAAATCCCCGAGGCAGTCTAATATCATATTTGAGGTGAGCAATGTCAGCACTCCCTTTTTAAACTTCTTCAAAGTCCTCATTTATTTTTTTTCTTTAAAGATCCTTTACAAGCATGTTTTAAGAATTAACAAGTGCTTAATATAATGTAATTCTACAAACGTTAAATAATGTACCTTTATCAAAACGTATTTATGAAGATGAATGTTTTCTTTTGCACATTAGACACATAAATGTTTATGTTTAACAGGAATATTTTAGATTCTTTTGGAAGTATGTCCATTGTTTTATCAGTTCAGTTATGTATCAGTTATCAGTTATGTCTGTGAAGTATGTTGAAAACTTGTCATTGGAAAGTGCCATCTAAATGAAGTTATTACGACAGATTTTGGTGAAAAAAGGTCACAAAATTAGATAGCTATTTAGGTCACTGTGACAACAAGGAACATGTTAAGGGAAAAAAACAAGCAGTTTGAGTGTTATATTGAGCAGGAGGGTGAGATAATGAAACACCAGATTGTCCTCCATCTAGTTACAAGCTCTAATCCTGCTACAGTCACACATTAAATCCTACCAGCTATAAAACACTGACACAAATCCTGCAATGAAGAAGCTGAAAGGACAAATCTGTCCTCCAGAAAATCAATCAGGTGCCACAAAAACTAAAAATGCCAAGCAGAATTTATTAAGCCCTGTGACTACACTGTCACTTGTAGACATGGGATACCTGCACTCGTGGTGGGTTGAAGCCCATGTTGTAGACTCTACCACTGGCTGGATGGATCCAGCGATCACTCAGTCTCTCCCTCAGAGTCTCGTAGGGGATGTTGAGGCTGATGACCAGGTCAAGCTGACACAAATTGTTCAGGGCTTGGGCCTGTGTGAGAGTCCGAGGAAAACCTGGACAAAGCACAGAGGGAGAAGGAGAATGTCAGGAACAGTGTTATACATGGATGTATGATCTTTATTCTTCCATCAACTATGTTTTAAAGAGTGATGTGCATTTTCAAGTCAGGATTATTAATGTAAGTCAGTAGGAGGGAGGGCATAATGTGCCTAACAGGCCATTTCACAGTCTCATACAGTTTATTTCCTGTTTTAATGTATTCTAATATCAGTAGATGATAGGAAGTAGATCAGGACTCAAGCTGTTGCCAGTTTTCCAGTAAAACAGTCTGTAATGATGACATAATAATAAGATTATGTACATATGAACGAACTTACTGAAAAAAACAATGCTCTCAGTTTCATGACCTGAAAAGACCAGCAGCAGCAGTCACGCTAGAAGCTCTGTGAGGCTTTGGCCTATTCAGGCAATGTTGTGCTTTGACTTAATGCTAAAATCAGCACACTATTACATTTCTATTTTGGGTACTTAAAATTGCAACTTAGCACTGTCTGAAAAAAAAATGTCAATAACAGCCTTCATGCATTCAGATTTGAACTTGTCCAACACCTGCCTATTTACCTGTTAGGACATCGGCAGACTACTCCCTCTTTTTAAAGATGGACAAGCACAATGGTTGCCATTTTACAGTGTTGATGATGTCATTGCTGCTCTCAACCACTTTCTGGAAAAATGTGGATTTCTACTGAAAATGGATCTTTATGCCCCATAGCCACTGGACTAAGTGTGTAAATGTGGGATAACACTATGTTGAAGAGTAAATGTGCAGGTTTTCTAAAATTGGTTCCTTCTCTCTAAGGCCATGAACTCTTCAATCATTCCTCAGTCTTTTAGTTTTAAGGTCGTTGTCTCTTGCAATTGCAAACAAAAAAACCCCGTTATTTTTACTTTTTTTTTAATTCTTTTGCTTTTGTATGCTTTGGTACTTTACTATACAAACATTTGGACTTGTCTTTGGTTTATTGCTTCCTCCTGTTTTGGAGTGCAAACTGGCAATTTTGCTGCCCACAAATGAGTGAGAGGGCGGCACAAATCAAAGGTGACAAGAGAGAAAGAGACAGGGAACAGGCAATGAATTATATCTATACAGTGCAGCATATTTTTGGGAGTATATATATATATATATATGCACATGGATGCATAAGTGTCTGTGACCTCAACAATGTGAAGATTACCACGCAAATCAATATGCTGTGGACAACAATAACTCTGCCTATCAGAGTCATGAGATAAACACGATGAACTAAGATAAATGTAAGCATGTGCGTGTGTGTCTGTTTGTGTGGAACTTTGATTTGGCTGCCCTTTTTTCTTGGAAAACTGAACTTATTTGTTTAATGACTATGTTCAAAGGTTTAAGCATATACAGAGCAACATCAAACGGTTTGTTCCATCAATGTTTGGCATCTCTCTTGAGGATAGTGGATAATTTTTAACTTGAAAAAGGACATTTCATATGTTACTGATGTCCAAAACTAAATACCTTACCAGATAGCATTTAAAAAACATGCTGTTTTGTATTTTATAAGTCCTTTAACTTACTTATAAGATTGTTTTAACTGGTTAATGAATGTCCGTATGTGCATAGCAAAAATGTGCGCTGTTGCAAATCAAATACACAAATTTGACAACATATAAACACTTAAAACGTAATGATATTAATACTGGTGCAATTACTTCATACTTTTATGTCCACAATTGCACCTAGAAATATAAAACTAGCTGAACCAGTTTTTGAATTGATTCACTGAGGATGTAACAAAGTTTGGAGTCACAGC
This sequence comes from Acanthurus tennentii, assembly GCA_029783805.1. Classification (NCBI taxonomy): domain Eukaryota; kingdom Metazoa; phylum Chordata; class Actinopteri; order Acanthuriformes; family Acanthuridae; genus Acanthurus; species Acanthurus tennentii. The sequence continues at coordinate 7,113,200 of JAPZDZ010000021.1, forward strand.
TTGGCACTGAACGCGAGTAAATTATAAGTTGTGAAACTTGCAACTAAGGGAACTTGCTTAACCTCCCTGCTTTCGACAGCAAAAATCATTTTTTAAAGAGTATCCTTGACTTTGAATCTGGTGCTAATCCTCTTTCAATATTGAACTTAAAGCATGCAGACCTGTGGGTAATGGTTTCAGTACCTCAGAGTACTCACTACTTACAGATACAAGGTCATGTAAAAGTGGATTTGTACTGCTTATGAAAAACTGGAGCCCATGTTTCTGAAAATGCAGAAGTGTAAAAAGTGCTTGCCTGGTGACTTTGCCTCTAACATGGCTATAAATCTGGGGGTTTGGGGGGTGGCACCTGCATTGGCCAATCAGATTTAAGGGGCGTCTAGCAGTCCCCACATATGTGAATGTGTCGAAATAAGAAAAACATGTATCGTACAAATGTAAGAAATTACGTGATTAAAATACATGTATTTGACTATTTACCAAATGTCAGTAACTTTGATGTCTGAAATATCATGCTAACTCAGCAGAAAGCAGTCAGCTTTCATGAATGTCATCTTTTGTATATAAAACATATTCCCACACCTCAAATGAAGACAAAGGATGGAGGCTAATGGAAGATTAAGAATGCAAAGCCACTGACTATAGTGCATCACTTGAATATAGTACAGACCTTGTAAGTGTTTCAAAACAAACACATAATTTTTCATACCATCAAGCAGCCAGCTGTGGCTGCTCAGCTCCTCCAGCCTGGGCAGCATCAGTCTGGTCATCACAAGGTCAGGCACCAGCATGCTTCTGTCTACATAACTTTTCACCATCAGGCCTGCCTCTGATACACAACAGGGTAAGAGAGGGTAAGGTAAACAAAGTCAGCGCATGTCTGTTTTTATATCTCAACACAAGAAAGAACAGGGTCTTTCCCAGGCTTCGTCTGAATGAAAAAAACAAAGCAAAACAAACAGAACATTTGTTAATCTAACTATCTGACCGGAAACAATGAGCAGTTAAAACTGTCACTGCAAACTTCCACCTGTAGTCTCTCATATCTTATTTATTTAAAATGATAGTGGAAACTCTGGGGCCTGCTGTGGAAAATAAATTAATACTCATGCCAAGTCACTGAATTCATTAAATAAACACACATTGCAAAAGTCTGGCTTCTGCGTCTTCAAACTGGTTTAAAAAGCATATGAAAGAGGCTTGGTTACCCAATCCAACTAGTCCCAACATCACTGAAATACTTCAGTAATGGCAACCATGCACACATGTTTATACTTAAGCTCTCTGCACTGAACTTCAAATTTATTATAAGTACACTGGTCATTGACTTGGCACATGCTGGGAAATAAATTAGTTCCAGTTGGTCGGCTGTAATGAGAAGTTCAAGAGACACAATCAATAGTTTAAGGTTTAAGTTTTGACAAAATGTTTATTATAAAACCCTTGATAGAGGGTTTTTAACTGGAGTAATACTGAGTCATTGTGTGGCTGGACACAACCAGATGCAACTTAAGCCTCTACACGAGATTGAAATTAAATAAGGCAAAAAGAGGTTTGCTGGATTTGACCATTTTAATGTTATGAAGGGTAAAATAGTTCTAGGAGTCTTAAATTTACACACTGGGCATAGAAAAAGACGCGCCGGACAACTTCTTTACGGCAGGCAGGGTCTTCCTATTGACGCCACATTATTGACATTTAGGCTACAGTAGATGTGCAGATGTATCCTACCTGTATTTGCGGCTATGCTTTCTCGTAAATAGTGGCCACTGGACAGATATTGCAGGCCAAAGCTTTGCGCAATCCTCTTGGATATGGTTCCTTTCCCCGATCCTGGTGGACCCATGATAGCAGCTCGAAATAACTTGGCCATGTTCTTCCTTAAACACTGGCTCCAACTGTGAAATCCTCAGGACACACAAATGCTGTTGTTGTTGTTTTTTTGTGCGCGTGGGGATGTAAAGGAAGCAAATTCTCTTTTAACTAAACTTCTAACTTCTTGCACGACTGAGCTATCAAACAGGTCTAAAGCTTGGATGGCTTATAAACTTGTCTTGCCAAAGTAAATTTCAGCTTATCTCCAGCGTCTGTGGTTCTTCACGCAGAGCCCACTCGCTGCGCACATTGGGGTAATCCTGCTCTGTTCCTCGAAAAACGCCTCGTTTCCTTTTTTTTCAGCCCTGGTATGGACACATCACGCTCGTCTACGTCTTTAAGGATAGAGAGTTTTCTCCGCGAATGAATGGGGTAATCGTCACAACGCCCTTTTCTCCTGCGCACATCATCCAGAAAATATGCGGATGACTGACTCACACAAGCCATACGGGGTAAACCTGGTTACTGTAGTTTTTATACACCCATGATATACAACAACAACAACAACAACAACAACAACAAATGTAAGTTGTTGTCGGTGTCTTATAAGTTTACATAAGAAATTGAAAGAGACGTCTTTAAAGGAAAATGATATCGTTCTAACGAAAGCAGAGGTGGGAGGAGGAGGAGGAGTTTTGAGAATTTTTTTCAGGATGTATTAAAGTTGTTAAACAAGTCAGGTCACCATGATACAGCAGATAATGAGGAATGTCTTTTGGACGAGTAGTTTAAAACAAAATCTAGGTTTATGTCAGATTAATTTGATGTTAAACTGTAGGGATATTTGTGAGAAATTAGTTAATCCCCGTCCCACCCAAAATGCACGTAGAGGTTTGTGTTGCACGTCTGGAAATAAAGACAGAGGCTGATTTGTGTGTGAGGCACGCTTCCTGTAGGTATAGGTTTAGGCACCACAAAACACAAGCACACAGCTGTACTGGAACCCTTCCGGTAACTAACTGTTGTACTGACTTTAACCACAGGGGGGAGCAGTTGACTAACAGTTACAACAAGACACCCTGTAACAGCTTGTTGCAAAGATTTTCTTGAGACCAAGTGTCATGCCACTATTTTATAACAAGCCAGGAAAAGGCGTGTCAGTCAATTTAATGTCACCTGATGACCTACAAAAAGATATTTGTTTGGAAATGTGCAATTATTCTACTTTGCAAATGATATTGGAAAAGTTGACCTTGATCTACAATAATAATTTTTTTAAAAAAGCTATGAGGATTGCTGTGTATCTAGAATGTTATCCCATTATTTGGTTAAGTGTGCAATTCTTGGATTCCACCACTTGTTGACAACACTTGTTTTAGATTATAGCTTGTATTAATATTCGGGGTCCATGGGGTTGTTATTTTCTATGGTTTTGCACTGCTGGCAGCGGGCGCAAAAGAGCACATGAGTCGCTGTCATCCCGCGCAACGTTTGCGGACGGGAGGAATCGACGGAGTGAGCATACTTGTTGCGACTGCGAGCCATACGGCGGCGGCAGCGTCCTGGAGCTGTCAAATATTGCGCACAGCCTTCAGTCTTCAGTCAGTGGAGTAAGCAGACTAATCCATCAGACAAACAACTCGGAAGATTAACCTTTTTTAGCCGCGCGAAACTAGTTTTTGTCTCCACACCCGGAAGCTTGTTTTTAAAATCATTATCAATTTGTCACATGGCTTTGGAGAATTCAATAACAACAAAAAATGGCGACAATCACGTTGCTCTGTGTGGTCTTGCTGCGTCATTAAAAATATTCATGTAAACACGAGGGAATAAACGGGAAAATTAGAGGTAAGTAAGCCAGATATTTGTTATATATTTAATGCGGACTAAATGTAATTAAGAATATATGATTTAATTTGGATCCCACAGCATGCTGTTTGTTTTTGCCAAGGAAAGGGGTGTGTAAGCATTGCTGGGCGTTAACGTTTGGCTGCACAAATTTAATACGAATATTGTATATATGTATTGGCTTTAGTCGCTTATTAAATAGCATGTTTAGTCTAATCAAAGCAGCCATGCATGTTAGTATGCAGTGACATAAGCGTTATGTAGATTTGGCCAACTTTTGTTCATTCGTAGAAGACAGCAACAAGCTCTCAGTTTTGCTGCTGCCCTTTCTCCCTGACATTAATATCGGAGCCATTGATAAGTCTTGCCTGTTACCTTTACTGTTAGTAGGTTATAGCCTAAGCCATATTTACGTTGAGGGTTTATGCAATATGGACGCGCTTTCTTCACAGGGTCTCTTTCTACAGACAACAGAGCAGTGAACCCCGACAGTGTGTTTGTTCTCTTCCCTGTTCGTTTATTATATTATACATATTGCTTTGCTTTTCACGTCTGACGCGAACATTTTTGGCCGGAGCTCCGTGTAGCGGGGCTAATAATGGAGTTGTTTACATGAAGTGCGGAGGGCGGACTGACGAGGAGGAGGAGCCGCGACTGCTCGAGAGGCTGCTCGCGCCGAGGGGGGCGGAGCCCGCGTGGAGAATCATAACAAGTCTGACGTCACTCGGCCTTGTGGTTGGTATGAATAATATACTGTAGTATGTCTCTACCAAGTCTTAGCAGGAAAGAGGGGAGGAAAGAAAAAATCTTTGTACTCGTAATTGTTTTATTTGATGAAACATTAACGAGGCCTTTGTGCAGGAGCAGAATGGAAACAAAGAAAAGATTAAAACGAAATACTTTTATATTGAAAAAAATTGCCGAAAAAACATGCACAATGATAAAATCATATGACTATAAAGCAATCATCGTCCTCCCATTTCCAAGACTTGTACAAAGTTGATTGCAGTCACAGATTTACTTTCGGTAGGACATTGAGTTAAATTTGCGCATGCAGGCTTGTGCATTATTAACTGATACAGGTAGAAGTTTCATCACGAAAGGTTCAACAGGGTAGGATCAACTACTTGGTTGTACAAAAAAGTAAAACCTACCATACCATAAAGTCAGTTATACAGTCACATAATTGTTTTGATGTTAGAGCATGTGGGAGCTGACTCCTAAAACATCCAAGACTTAGTACTGAGCCTGGTTTAATCTTAACTTCAAATCTTAACTTTTTCAGCACAAACAGGAGGATGTAGTATTAAGGAAATCTAAAAAATCAAAATAATGCAAAAGGACTGCCCCTCTTGTTTGTTGGTGCACTTTTCATGTACTCTTGAAGTATGCATGTTTATTTCTGTTCCCTCAAGCAAACAATGTAAAATAGTTTTCTTTTCATTCTGACCTTCTTAGTTTATTTTCCAGTGGTCTATTGCATTTTCCAAAATGTTATGGAATTTTAAAGATTTAAATCCCGTTGTTTGAGCACAAAGGACTTACTGCTGGTAGCCGGTGGTGGAAAGCATATTTTTTTAAAACAAATATATTAAAGAGAATGATTGTTAAATTTAAGGACTTTATTACTCTGCAGATTAATCTGTTACAGTATTAGTTACTTTAAGTTCCTTATGTACATGGAAAAAAAAAATGTTTGAGATGCAATTTGCACGTGTTTGTGTAAAATCAAATGAGCTGCAAAAAAAAAAAAACTTGCTATCTTTGTACCTGTCGACCTAAAGTACAGACGTTATGGGTGGAGAACAAATGGAGCCAAGTCCCGGACTGCTAGATTTGACAGGCTGCCCTGGTTCAGTTATCACAGTGCTGATGCTGTCCCCATCGAAGGTACAGTACTGTGATAACTGAAGGATGGCTGCCAACTTGACACGAGTGCAGTGACTCAAAGCACATTTGGCTCAATAAGCCAGAGGAGCAGAGAGAAGAAAGACATTATTGTGGTTTGAAAGGATTTTGATGCTTTGAATGGATATCCAAAGTCAATATGTTTAGAAAATTGTTGAATCTGTCAGTCAGTCGAACCTAGCTCTATGACAGATAAATCATACTGTTGTTTTGTGTTTAGTAATGGAAACATTCAGCTCAAACAAGCAAGTCAGCATATTTTTGCTGCTTATGTAACTTCTGCTTAACCAAAAGAAATAAAGTTAATTCTCTATTATTTCAATGTGTGGTTTTTATTTGTCCATGCTTTTAAACATTCAGTGGATCTTACAAACATAATGTATTAGAATCAAATAAGGAGTCATTTGAGCTCTGTTTAACATTAAATCTTATGTACATTTAGAAAACTTGTCAAAGTAAGCGGTCCATGCTCATCTCCTGCATGAGTACTCATTATAGTTGATTCTTATTAATCTATATCTGTTAATCATGCTTTGCATTGGTCTTCAGATGCACTGCAACAAGAGTCCTGACACCCGTTTAAATATCAATTTTGGAGTAATGTTTTATCCACTTTTTCATGGATAATACTGTCGGGAATTGTGGCCTACATTCCTAGGAAGGTGATCCTTAGTTGTCACTCCACATTATTGTCAACAGGGGGAGCTAAAGATCCATTATTGATGTACTTTGTGGTCTGAATAAGGGCTGTACCTTGGTCCCTTTGTGTTATCTGTTTCTAAAGCATTAATAAAAAAATACATACAGATTTCAAAGTTGTCAAAACAAATCAAGTGCTCATTTTTCATGACTCATGTTGAATCTACTGTAAGGCATGTATCATTTACACCCACAGCAGCTGCAGCCTTTATTTTTATCTCTTTATTTGACATATCAAAATATCAAGGATCAAAGTACTATTCTACTGTGATCTGTGATCTGTGATGTCAATGCCCTGAAATGAATCTTATTTTTCAGAAGACTGTTTTGAATAATACATGCACTGTTTGAGTCATGTCTGATAAAACACGGGTCACTCAGCACCTGTCCTTCGAATGTTAAAGTCAAAGGGAACATACTGTATCTTCTGTGGAAATCCCCAAAGAGTCGTGAAACATATTTTGTTTTTGTCTCACTCTAGCCTCAATCTGCCTTAATTCAATTGTATTTTTTTTGACTCACGATGTGATAATAGATACTTTGTGGTAAAGCACATTTTTGATAAAACATGAAAGTCAAGTGTGGTTTTTCGTCTCTTCGAAGAGCTGTTTTTTTAAATGAAAAAATCCACAAAGTTTCATGACATTACTATTTTTTGCAAATTTTCAAAACTCTGCTTGCCATTGATGGGCATGATCATGGGAGATTTCTGACACATCCTCCTTAAATGCAAGCCAATAAGTGGTAACTGGGCTGTAGCTGCTATGAAAGGTCCCTCCCTTAAAATTAACTACCGATCTCATTGTCTTTCACATCCTTGTTTTGTGGTTGAAGGAAGTAAGTAGTTTTCCATTTTATCATCACAGGTCCCTGTCTATTCCCTAAGTTCCTGGAACAATAGACCAAGTGACTAACAGTTGACAACTGCAGCAGTGATGTAACTTGCTACTGACAACCAAACCTTCTGTGCAGCGCTCTGCAACAGCTTGGGAAAAACTCGGTAATTGATACTGACTGCTTCAAGCTGCACACTGATGTAAGAAAAAACAAGTGAAAAGATACAAAAAATGAAAGGTTGGGATCACTTCAATGTAAGTTAAGTATATATTTCACATTTATAAGCAGAATATAAGCAACATACTGTTGTATAAACAGGTAGTGACGCTTGATGAATATATATAAAATAAAACTACATTTCAGATGTTATACTGTTAGTTACTGCAGATAAATGTTGTGCATTACTTAAGACCTAAATATTTTCAAGTTTTTGTAAAAATACAATACAGTTTTGATCCATTCTGCAAATAAATTTAAAAAAGGACTTAGGGGTTATGTATAACCCTAAACTTATGTTTTAGGATTATGCGTTACACTGAAATTTCCCAGCTTAGGGATGCTACATATAACCAACTACAGCCTTTCAAATGATCCATATTTATGCATTACTTATCGATTTAATCAGTTTGTTTTCTTTCCATATTCACAAAGCCATTTATTATGAATCATATATAATGTCCATATCTACACCTGGTCTCTGATTTTATTTTTGTATGCACTCAGTGGGGAAACTCCATCATTTGTTTTTGTGGTGACATCAGCCAGAGAGTTTGCTGACTCCATGGTTTAAGCAGATAATTTGTCACATATTTCACACATTATCCTTCCTGACATAGCTCTCTTTCTGGTTTCCCCCTTGTTATGTAATTATCCTTAAAACCTATATATATATATATATAAAATGAATCAGAAATATTACTACTGCTTAAAAACATTTAGAATATTGACATGCCCCCACCACTTGACTGTACTGCCACAGGTTCCAGTAAACATCTACACCCAAAAGGACAGTTATGCAAATATGCCAGAGATGGGGCAGGCTGTGTTTATAGTGTGTTTGTAAAAAGACCTGGGAAGAACTACCAACTTTTTTAGACATCTGCAAAATAAATGAAAAGATAAATGACAAGTAAATGTAATGTACTGTTAGTGTTGACATTATTGTAAAAGGTAGGAGACATCCAGTGTCCAACAATTTAACATTTGAAATTAAAATATTTGGTTCACAGATTCTGGATTTTTAATGAACGAAAATTAGTAATGATCATTTTAAGTATGTTAAGTTTAATTTAACCGTAAACAATTATAGTAGACACTTCTCAAAGCACATTAATACTTAATTATTAAAGAATATTTTTTTAAACAGACTTTAAAACAAGATCTTTAACTTGAAATATACCATAGCATTATTAACTCAAAACTTTGTCTTAACTTTAACCAAATTCTGAGTCTTTATGCAAAAAAATTGTTTAATTTGACACTTTAGTTAAGGTTTATGCAGTGAATGATCTGAAAATAAATCATATTGCATGGTGTTTGTCTTCAGATCGAGTTTTCCAGCTCATATAGGAAATGAAGCCTCATGCAGATATATTTATTTCTTTGAATTTTTAATTGGATTTTTGTGGTGGTTAAAAGATTTCTCATCATGCTTGATCAAAATTAGATTTTTCTTGAGGCGAGAAAAAAATATTCAACACCCTCAAAATAATAAAAATCAATTAATAAATCAAACAATCAATCAATCAATTAATCTCAAGGTTGATCGTGTGAGGAATACCCTATGTTCCTAAACAGGAGGTGGGTCCCCATAGTGTGAAATCATTCCTTGTCTTATGACAAGATGAGCAAGTTGAGGCTCACAAACACACATGCCTAAATGCGTTATTTTGGATCCCACACTGCTTTTCTTGTAAAGACCCACCCCCGTCTACCCCTGATTGGCCTATAGCGATATGCTTATGCTAACCCAGTTTGGTTAAAACCACAATGGATTCAATGTTACTGTTAAACGTTGGAAGGACTGTAAATTAATATTATGAGTCCGGCATAAGGGCAATATTACCCGGTCACTGTTCTTTAATAGTGTACATATGTACAGTAGTATATTTTTCTTTCATATTGTCTTATGAGAAAAAAAGCGGCGGTGCTCATACAGTCGATCATGGTCGATATAGTCGATCTGTAGTTCCCCCAGTGAACAGACCGACACCCCCGGCTGTCGCAGCGTGTCTGGGCGAAGCAGATTGGATAGGCCTGGTCTGCAGTCCACAGAGAGCTGCCCTTCGACACACGCCGAATTGGGCAGCCTGCCCTTTGGACACCCAGCCTGCCTGCTTTCCCTTGCATAGCGACACGCCAGCAACGATGAGCGGCTCCGGAGAAGGGGACAAAAGCCGCGAGGAACAACATCAAGTCTACACGAAGGATCACAACCACAGCACAGCTCACGCTCCGCTGTATTAGCACCACTGCTGGCAATTTGATATCTGTCATACCAACTTGCACTCAAACAAACACAGAAAATACAACTCTTATGCTTGACACAAACTTTTAATTCGAAGCCCTGCCCAACCAACGCAAGTAAAAGAAGGAAACCAATCACAGTTGACGTAAGGCGGGTCTTCCAAGAAAAGCAGTGGGATCTATCTGAAAGCGACCTGCTCTGTCCGGCTTTAGTCCAACCAAAGATAATGCCGTCATCATGAGTGACGGGCAAAGCGGCCTATCAGCTGCCATATTCTACAGAAGGCCCCTACGTTGTTTTCGGGAAAGGGACGTGAATTGTCAGGAAGGGTTAGCAAGAATAGAGGTAGTATGCGTCTACACTCAAGCGACAAGATACCAACTAATTCCGTTGAATAAACCCGTTATTTCTTTCTTCTGTATACTGGCTATATTTCTTGGCAAGTTTTGGAATAATATCACCAATAAGCGACATTTTAAAACCCTCTGGAGAGGAGCTACAACTTGGTTGAAGCGTCTAATGTACTAAACGAAACGGAAGTAACTTGCCAGCTGCCTGGCTAAGCTTGCTAGGTGAGTAAATATCCGTTTGTCAAAATTTTCCGTCAAAAAGCGTCTGTCCTCTCGTCCATTAAAAAAGCCAATTTGTTTGTCTTTTTCCCCTTTGTCCTCAAGCAGAGGGATATTCAGCTGACGTTTACTTTGGCTGTATGGTTAAGTTAACTGGCTAACCTAATGTCGACCAATTTTAGTCCACTTGGCAAGAGACTTCATCTATGTACAATGGCACAATACAGGCAGATAGATGCTAAACTGTTGTTCAGTGTAATTTAAATTTAATCCAGACTACGTTTAACTAAGGAATATTGCAGAGGATTGAGTAAAGGTAATATTTTAAGAGATTTCGATAATGATGTTATCAAATACATCAACGCCATCAAAAACTAGGGCCTGAGTTAATATTACTGTTAATTAAAAAAAAAAAAAAACAACTACTCCATCTGAAGGCAAATACTTGACCACAAAATTCACAATGTCAATCTTGGTTTCGAGATATTTGTACTTAATTTAACTATGTTAGTTTTATCTACTTAAAACCACAGTGTTCCCGAAGTCTGAGAAATTGAAAGTAGAGAAAGAGAAAAATTTTCCATTAAAACCACACCAGCCGTCTACATTCCTCCATTCTGGGCCCTTGGTATTAAAGAAAACTATTGTTATTTTATCTCTGACCATGGGGGCCACACGGGCCAAAGTAGAAATGGATATAGGTAAAGTGATAAGATTTTATTATTATTTTGTTACCATACTAACAAAACAGGCAGAGTATGGTTATTGATAATGGTCATTTTTGCGCTCCTTAGTTAAATTTCTGCTGTAATGATTAATTTATTTAATTGTTAATAAGCACGAAGGAAATTAATTGACACTGATATTAATAAGCAGGTCACTATTTAGGCATTTTTTTCAGTCAAACTTTGCAAATATTATAAGTACCATCTTATAAATTGTGAACGTTTTCTGGTATTCCCACTTTTCTTTGTTAATAACTAAACCAAATATCTCCGACCATTGTTATATTTAATATTTGGTCTCACTAAACATAGCATTTTGAAGAAGTCACTGTGGGCTATAGGAACTTGTGATAGCCTTTTTAATTAATTTATGACATTCTTTATACCAAGGCAAGTAATTGATTAATTGAATAAATAATTATTGGTTTATTGATAATGAAAATACTCATTAGTTGCAGCCCTTACTTTGATGGAGATATGGCACTAAATCATAGAAATTCCTGACAACTGAGAAGTGGCTTCACTCATTTGAGGTTGACTAAATTAGGTGCTTCTTTCTGGGCTCAGCACACAAATACAAAGACACACACACACACACACACACACATGCTCACACAAACAAACATACATCTTAAACAATGAAACAACATGGTTTCTTGCAGCTCTCCCTAGATGTACACTTGACAGAAACATGAACTGTCGGACCTTCAAAATGTAAAGCTCTTGAATCCTGTAGTTATGATTGATCAACTTTTTGTTGATATTGTAATAATTTCAGAGCTGTTTTATTGCTAATGTTAACCCTCTCAGTGACTGGAAATTTTTTTTGTGTGTGTGTTTGGTCTAAACCAATGAACTTGCATTTAAAGTAAAGTATTTTAACTAGTCAGGGATAATTTAACACCAAGGTAGTCTGCTGCTAGTGTACAAATAGTCAATAATCAAATAATATATATAATTAATTATTTAATATGTATTAATTGTTCATAGGAAAAATCAAGGAGCCCACCCTTTGGTGTTCACCACGATAACTTGACATTTAACACCAAAGAGCACTCATTTATCTCTTACTGACATTTTCGTGTAATAACCGACTCGCCTCTCTGAAGTTGTTGCTTCACCAGCCTATTGTCTGCCCACCACACTTTCATTTCAGGCACACTGGTTTTGTAGCATTCTGAAAGGGAAACATGCTGAAGTGCTTAAGTGAAATGAAATGGTCATTAAAAAAAAAAACACACTTTCACATCAATTATCTTCTCTAATTACTTATGTACCATGTCACAGCACCCTATTCTTTATTCAAAACAGAGCCTAACATCAAAGTCAGCATGACGTTTTTTGTCATAGCAGTTACTGTAAGTTTAATTTACAAACGGTAAAAATATAAATTTCAGGAAATGAATTAGAATGAAGATTAAGAATTTTTCAATCATACAAGCATTTATTAGTAGTAGTATTTATTAGCATTTAGTAGTAGCAGCAGTAGTAGTAGTATTAATAATTTAATTAAATTTTCATGAGCTTGCTAAAGCAAGAAACATCATACAGGCACAATAACTGGAAATCATGAGCAAAAATATTTGAGCCAATTGCCAATTTGCCCTGATGATGATGCAAAAAAAAATCACATTTTGTAAAGGCCACACCCCCTACACCAGGAGTTAGTTTGATTTTAATGCCATACAGAAGTCCAGCTAAATGTTCTGTACAAAGGAGGCTTGTGGTTCTTAACATTTCTATCGTGATGCTTTTTTCTGCAATGTTTAATATTTTGAAAGACAGCAATATAAATATATAACTCTCTGAATTTAATTCAATACCCTTGAGCTATAAAGTGGGTAAGCTGGCCAGTTTCAGCATGAATTCTTAAGTCATCAGTAGTATTGATTTCAATGTTAAGAATTTATCAAGTCTAGTTGAAAAACTTAGTTAGTCAAAGAGTTAGATATCAGTGGAAAGGCTTTCAATTTCTCCAAAAATTCTCATGAAAAGCTCTAACCAAATATTTGAATGGTGTATTTTAGCATATTATATATATAAAGCAATTTCACATTTTGCATTTCATGTGTGACATGTTCTTGGTCTAAATCATGTCAACTGAATGTCATTTTACAAAGTTGGATAAATAACAGTAATGATTAATAATTTAGGTGGTTTATGTTTTGGTTTGTGTTTTTTAGGAAAAAAGTTTTACAAAAGGGAGAAAAAATTATGATGCATGTGTACATGTGAACTGTCTAGAAAACTTGTTGGCTTCACCTGTTCCAGCCAGCCATGTTTTAATACTGACACTGTACTAGTGTAACCATATCCAAGTTACACGGATTCAGTGGTTAAATATCATAAGACAACATGCTGCTAATGTTCTTGTTCTTCTTCTTATATTTCTTTGTCTTCCTCTCTGTGAATTGGTAGATCTCAAGCGGTTTTAAAGTTGTGTACTGCTGCCTGTTGTATATAAGTTTGTGGATGGGATGCTGTGCTTGTTAGGTTGATGACAGCAGTTAGGCTTAATGTTCAGTTGCAGTCTGCTGCATTACAGAAAACACCCCACAAATTTGCACTTTTGTCATAAGTTATTGTGATGGTAAATGCTCAATTCTATCTGCTTGACTTCTATGACAATATGATAGGCTGAATGTTAGTTTGTTTGCCATTGCCTTTACTTGACTGGTGGCCACTTGAATGCATGCATGGCCATATTTTATAGCCATAAGGGGAAAGGATTGATCATCAATACTTTGATTAGTTATCATGGTATTTTATATAACCAAATGTTGGCCCCTGTCTGCAAATTTTCACCCCAGCAGTCACTGTATAAGAAAACTAATTGAACAAAAAAAACCTCAAAGATCACCTATGAAACATTTTTTAAGTACTATGGCTTCCCATGTACACAATAAGTTCATACAAAGTTGTTTTTAAGAGAGAAGAGAGTCATTAAGGAAAATAATAAGAGAAGTATTATATCTCTGCCTTACCTCAATTAATTTAAAGGGCCTCCATCTGAGTCCTCTAAAAGGTTGAGAAAAACATAACCCCAAATCTTAGAAGCAAAAAGAACTGCAGATGAACAAGAGAGTGAAATTCAATGTGCCCCCTTTTTCATATTACAACTTGCTCTTAAAGACAAAAAACTAGGGAAGGAGTTTTTTGTGTGGTCATTTCTCATCCTTTGTGTAGATCTAATTCTTTCAATCAGGATTTCACAATATGTTATCATAGAAGATGATGTACATATCTTTTAGGCAGGGTACAGTGCCTCCTATTGTGTGTTCCATTGAACAGACAGACCTTAGAATAGTTTTAAGGTTTGGAGCTGTGGCCACATTAGGCGGTGATGTTTACTATCAGGGCACTCTTGATGTTGCAGGAGTAGAAATTTTCAAGGTATTGTAGGGAATTAGAGTCTCTTCCTTTCTCATCTCTGAGTCAGTGCACAGTACCTAAGTAAGGCCCTTAGTCATGTGGATATCAAGGCACTTGGAGCTGTCCACCATTTCCATTGAGGACTAGAGGCCTAGTTTCTTCCTTGCTTCTTCCAGAAATCCACTATTAGCTTCTTAGTCACCCTGACTTTCAGAAATAGTTTTTTTGACCTGACAGCAGTGGGTTTTGTCTTCGTCTTCCTACAGGTAGCTCTTATCATTGTCATCTGTTATCAGGCACACCACAACTCCATCATTAGCAAACCTAATGATGGTGTTGAGTCAAAAGTGGCTACACAGTTATGTTTGTGGAGGGAGTGCGCTGGGGGCCACAAAGCACAGCACCTTAGTGCCATGGTGTTACTAATGAGGATGGAAGAGGTGTGTCTGACAAGCCTTGAGGGAATATGGTGTTGAACTATTGTCAACCAGTGGCAGTCTCACATTAGTTCCTCTTTAATTCAGGTGAGATAGAGCAGTGTGGATAGAGGATAGTGCTATCCTCTATTGATCAATGGGACGGTTTACAATATTTCAATTTGATTTTAATTTCATCTTCACTTAAGTCACCCACATAACTGTCTGGATTGTCTTTCTACTACTAATTACTGGATAAAACAAGGTATGGAGATATGACAGACTGGCATCACTGAGGAGTACGGGGAAATACTACCAACATCTTTTTCAGCTGAAGTGGATGTAGAAAGGTGGCAAAGATGTAAAGTAATGATTATGAAAAGTGCTACTCAAGTAAAACTGATGTTAGATCCGTGATACCAATCTCAACCAGTCTCGAGCATGTCATTGGTTAAACTAGTTTTGTCAATAAACCACACGCAGGAGCCAGACCACAGTGCAAACAGCATCTAAAACATGAGACATTCAGGTGTATTTTGTTGAAGTTAGCTAGAAAGAGGAAGAGTGAGGGACAAGAACGCACTGGCTGACTAACGTAACTCACTATAAAAGGCAGACAGATGACTCACTGAAATCTCTTCTCAAGAAATTCCGCTGTAATAGATGAGAAATGATGGCTGTTGACTAACTCCTTTTCTTTCCCTTGGTTATGTTAAAGAATAGAGCGTGTACCGGATCCTTTGAATTCAAAATAACGCGTTTCACCTGTGTCTTTATAGTTGTCTTTTCAGTATAACTGATAGACTTGGCATTGGACAAATCCAGTTGAGAGATAACAGTAAATGAGGAAAAAGAGGTGGAGAATACATGTAACACAGTCTGTCAGCCCAAACAGTGATATTGCTGTTCATGGCTGCACTCTATGCTTAACAGTAAACTCAAAGCTGCTGGTCTTATTGAAGCTTATATTCAAATGCGTATCTGCATCTTGAGGTGTCCTTTTAAGGCTTTAAATCATATTTCTCTTCCATGTGTACATTAATATGTGTATTAAGTTGTAAGTGCTGTCCACATACTATTGAGTGTAGAACAGGACTGGAAGTGAAGGGATCCAATGTAAATGCTGATGAAGGAGTCAGCTGCTGCTGATGCTGCTGCTGACTTGCTGCTTTCTCTGACGTAGACAGGCTAACAGACTCATCCGGTAGTGAAGGACAAACTCCTCACAGCCCCCATGCAGCTACCGTATGTCTTCCATGTGATGCCGCTTAGTTGAAAGGCTGACGTAATTTCATTTGCATTTTGGTGTGACATCACTGTATTCTTTGTACGCCTCTGTGTCACTTGTCTGCACAGTATTAATGAGTCATCATGTCATCATGGTAATGAACATTGAACTTAGAGTCTCTGCTGATGCTGTTTGCAGAGCTCACCATACAATCAGTACTTTTATCTAAGTGTAACACACACACATCAAACACACTTCATTAATGTTAACTACCCAGTGGGCACACATTTCCTCTGAAAGTGCCAATAATCTAGTAATATAAATGGGTGGGACAGGCTACAATAAATATATAGCAAATATTTTTATCACAAGTTCTTGCTTATTTAAAAACAAGCACCCTCTTGTTGCAAGTGCAAGATAATTAATGTGAGTATAAGTATATAAAGTTTGACAAACCTTCTCACCGACCAATATAATATGAGTAAGCTAAATATCAATTTAGTTGTTTTTTAAGTGTGAATCTATCTATCTATCTATCTATCTATCTATCTATCTATCTATCTATCTATCTATCTATCTATCTATCTATCTATCTATTGATCAGGGGTGGGCAATTATTTTTTTGAAAGGGCCACAAGAGAAACCCGAGCTGTGTTCGAAGGCTGAATCAACAATAACCTGAACTTAACTGTGTTTGATATTAATTTTCTCTACCTGTAGAGAGCAGTAATATTATAGATTTATTATAGAATTTATAATATATAGAATTACACTTTTTCTTAAAGATAAGAAATTGTGGAAGAAGTCAAAAATACAAGTCATAAACAAGAAAACAAAAATTAAATCAAGTATGTCATTTTATTTTTAACACAGACTGAGAACTCAGAAATATGGTATGGTAGTTTTGCAAATGTAAGCAATTTAATAACCAAATATAAAAAGAAAAAAATGCTTTAGCTGTGTTTTTGTTCACTTTACTAATCCTTGTTGGTTTTGCAGTTTAGCCAGCAAGGCATCCGACTCCTTCACCTGCTTTTCATCAGACAAATTCTTGTATTTTTATGTGTGTTTGGTCACATGGTGCCGGTTTAAACTGTATTCCTTGAACACAGTGACCTGTGCGCCACAAACTAAACACACATCTTTTCCCTTAACTTCTGTAAATTAATATTTTGCAGTCCATGCCTTCTTAAAAATGCAGAACTCAGTATCAATCTTTCTTTTTTTCGCATGAGTTGACATTTTGAAGGTCTGTAGGTATGCGTGTACGTGCCACCTGCGCATGCGTCATATATATATAAAAGACTTTCAAAATAAAAGTAGCACAGCGTATGCTAGTTTTCATTTACATTTCTTGTATGTGAGTGACCGCACGCAGGCCGGACAGGAAAGATCAACGGGCTGGATGTAGCCCGCAGGCTGTAAATGCCCAGGTCTGATCTATGGATTGAGAGAGAGAGAGAGAGAGAGAGAGAAACTTTAATTGATGTTTACATTATAAATGTCACCAAGTTGCTGCATATATGATCTATGAACTGAGGCCATAAGTAACAATTTTACTTGTCCTATTTCTCTATTTCACTTCATTTATCCAGTGTCTGAATGCCAGCTCCGCGGGTCATGGAGTTGAGCAGGCAACTCTGTGGGAAGATGAGGAGATCCAGTAAGAACACCCAATTCTCCCCTGCTCCCTCTTCCACTTGGGGCCTGGAAATCCACTTTTACGCACCAGATATTCACCAGCTGGAGTACCTCAACGGGTGCTACACTGCAGAGGAACTCTGTGTTAATGCTGCAAAGAAATGCTGTGAGTAACTGACCTGTTGACTAGTTGACAAGTTGACAAAATTGAGAACTGCCTGCTCTGCTTATTGATATAATCTCTTTTATAGGCAATAATAAAAGGTGTGTTGTAGATATACCTGAGATATAGTATAAGGCATATGGGTGCCAAATCAATTGGCTATAAAACAGTCACCAGCTTTACATCTTAAATACCCACTTTTAAATTACATTCCATCAGTCTTGAAATTAATGATACCCAGTAGTAAAGATTTACTGTTAAACCTGTCGGGCTCTAAAATGGAAACACTATCATACACAGCCTCTCTTACGATCAAACAACTGTTACAAACATTGATCTTTTTTCCTTTTGTCTTTTCTGTTTTAGCAATCTCTCCCTTGTGCCATAACCTGTTTGCCCTGTACAATGAGGCAGCAGGTATGTGGTACCCTCCCAACCACGAATTTAAGATCACAGAAGAAACCAGTCTCAAGCTGCACTATCGTATGAGGTAAGAACAGCATGACAGCGGTGGCTGATTACATTGGAACTGGCAATTATATTTTGTTCCATCTACCATTTATTTGGGTGAAATATTTTTTTTAAATTGAACTGCTTCAAATGTAGTAAAGTCTTCAAGATAGCAGAAACACTTTAAAAAAATTGTAAGGGGATAGCAAGAGCCTTTTTGGGATCAATATATATGGAATGTCAGTGTCAGGAAAGAGCAACTTCATCTGGACTTTTGATAATATTTTCAATTATGTACCTTCATCCAACCTGTAAGATTAGGTGTAGGGATATATTCAATTCAATTCAATTCAATTTTATTTATATAGCGTCAATTCACAACAAAGTTGTCTCAAGACACTTTACATATG
>JAPZDZ010000021.1:7134796-7148807 GCA_029783805.1 Acanthurus tennentii
GGGTAGAGTTGGTTTGTTTTTTCTGTGTCCTATGGGTTTTTCTCCCACTGCCTTTACTGTTGAGTGACATTGTCATTGGATATTTTTCTCTGAAATAAAATTTCAGCAGTCCTATCATCAGTATGGATATGCTTGTTAGCAAATTTAGTTGTATTTACATTTTTTATATCTACTATTTTCCTTTTTTGTCTTTTGTGTATTTTTTTTTTTTTGCTTTTTTTTTCAAATGCTGGATTACAAGTTTCCATAACCTCTGCCATGTCTAGACAAACTTCTGAGATACTTAACAGACGGAAATAATATGGTTTCTCTGAGATACATTACTGTCTGTAAAAGATGAAGTGGACAAAGGGGCTTGGGCAAGTGTTATTATGGGCATTTTTATATGTATCACTACACATTTTACAGTAGTCAAAAGAGCACTTCCTGATTTAACATTTCTCTATATTTGCTCAGGTGCATAACAAAGCTCACGAATGATTCAGATAGGTGTTATAGGAATATGGATTTTGCTCCTTTAGCTTCATAGTCATGTGGACATTTATTTAGTGCACACCAGGAATTCAATCACATGCATATAATGATCCAGAGTTCAGAAAGAATTTCCCTTTCAAAAATACCCCATTGAAGGACATCCCTCCCACTAAAGACTGAAGTCCCATCAACATAAACTCAAGGCTTATAGAACTACTTCCTCCTTCCTCTTAGGCAGTCATTTTTAAGTAGTAGTGGATTTCTGGACATGTGAGATCTAATTCAGTGTATTATTAGTGCCACTGTGTATTGTAAGTGCTTTATTAAAGCAATTTGTACTTAATCACATGCACATCTCATATTAAATCTTTTAACTGGTCCTATTTTTGTCTTGTCAGGTTTTATTTCAGGAACTGGCATGGCACCACTGAAGGGGAATCTCCAGTTTGGAGACACTGCATCAGTAAACTCAAAGGAGGACCTAGCCCACAGAAAACACCAGAAGGAACACCCTTACTGGACGCTGCCTCCCTCGATTACCTGTTTTCTCAGGTCCAAAAATATTAATTTACTATGGACTCTTTAAAGTGTCATGGTGATATTTAAGACATACGACCTAAAAAGATCAGTCTCTACTGATCTCTCAAAAAAAAATTCTCCATTTTTTAACTGAATTATTTCAGTGTTGAAATACATTTTGGAAATACAATTTTGATCCAAAGATCAAACATCAACACTGTTCAAAGCTGGGTTTTTAAAAACATCAACAGCTAGAAGGAAACAATACAAGGAAGTTAAGCTTAAAGCCAAACAACAGAGAGGAACATAAACGTTCTGTGTAATTTAGAGCCATTGCTGTCTTTTGAGTAAATTCAGTCCATTATAATGTGAAACGGCTAAAAGAAGTGGTAACTCAGGGGAAATTATGTTTCCAAACTTTAAACAGCAACTCTAATTGTTAGTTGTTAAGAACATAATAAATTCATCTGAATTTCCTGTAAATAAAGCAGTCAGCTTCTTAATTTCATTTCACCATCATGACAGGATTAGTGCCAAGTCATAAAGGGTTTCTTGCAATTTCTAATTTCTAATAGAGTTTTTTTTTTAGGTGTTCATGTTTATAAGTGTTGATGTGTCTCTGTTTTTATTTTCTACTGAACGTAATTACATGTTTGTTGTGCAGGGCCAACATGACTTTCAGAGAGGTGTGGTTCCACTCAGGATTTCCCAGTCAGAGGCAGAGCAACACGAGATAGAAAACGAGTGTTTGGGCATGGCTGTTCTTGCTATCACTCACTACACCACAAACATGAATATGTCCACTTCCCACGAAATCAGGTAAAACCTACCCACAAACAAAAATAAAATACCATTGTGGATGGTCAAGCAAACTTTTGATAAAGATCTTAACAAATACCCTTGTTTACAAATGATAGAGGCAGCACTCTTCTACTGCTATCTTGTGAAATTCCATTAAATATACTTGATTGTTCCAAGTTTTATTTCAAGGAAAAATGCTCAGCCTTCTTGCACATGTTGTCCCCAAAAAAAGCAGGCCTTGGTGCATCGAAAGGGGGGGTGGCACAAACAGGCGCTGTCTGTTATTGTCACTGTTGAACAGAAATCTTGTATTGCCATGTTTTTTTGTCACAATCAAATGCTACTGGCTATCATTTACATCTGTCTTTGTGTTTTAGACACATAAAAATATCAGACCATATGTGAACATAGTTTGTTTAGCTGGAAAGTAGTGTAAGGTTATTTAATTTTTTTTTTTTTTTATGGAAGAAGAATTATTTTGGGCATTCAGGGTTTCCAGTTAAACAAACTATGTTCACATATGGGGGAAAAATAGTGTGTTTTGAATTCACAGAATTTTCACAATCCCTTTCAGAGAATTAAGTGTCAATTGTGTTTAACTGACTTGTTTGTAGTTGTGGGGAATTCTGAACAGCTGACTGACTGGACATGTTTAGGTGGAAGTGAGTCATGTAGCCCCAGCAAAGAATTTTTTTTTTTTTTTTTTTTTTTTTTTAATCAGTTACAGAAACAGAAACTCCTTAAAAGTAACATAACCATAACCCTTTTTTTGGGAAGTAATTTTTGCCTGTCTAGAAATTGCAAAAGATAGAAAACTGGCAGACTTTTAAATCGAAACATTTAGAACTAATATTCAATAGAAAACCTATAGATTGTCTTTTTGAATAAGGGGTAACTTTCTTTGGATTTGGTTTCCAGGATAGATTCTATACATAGGAAATACTGCACATGGTGTTCCATACATTATCATCTGATTTTTCAGCTCCGCATCACAGGACCTCTTGTTCATGTTCTTCCTTCCATAACCCTCCCCATAGTTCAAGCTTGTAAAGCCTGTAGGAACACATAGACAATTGGACCTACCACAGGACATAAATAAAGAGTGGTTGCAACTTTATAATGGCTATTTCATAATCCATAGTTTGTAAGAAGTCAAATAATTTTACCATACCAACAAACCACTTAGACAAAGAACAGGAAATAAGTACTCAATTAAATTGCTCACAAATGTCTTTCTTTCTTTCTGTCTGTCTTAATCCCACCAGCTACAAACGCTTTATACCAGAGTCACTGAATCGCAACATTAAGCAGCGCAACTTTTTGACACGCATTCGCATCAGCAACGTCTTCAAGAAATTCCTCAATGAATTCAACAGCCGTACAGTCAAGGACAGCAACATCACAGCATACGACCTGAAGATTAAGTACCTTGCCACACTAGAGGGCCTGACCAGCGGATTTGGCAGTGAGCTGTTTGAGCCTGGCTCCCTCGGTGTAATGCAGGAAGGAGAGCTCAGCAATGGAGGTTACTATGGTAAGATTTCAAGGGGATAATTTAAAATTTTAAGAAACTTGGCCAGATTTGTGGGGTTTTGTTTGAGATGTAGTTTTGTATGAATTAAAAGAGGTTATAGATGACTGTAAGGGAGAACTGTCTACAAGAATAAAGAAAACTAAAGAGGAAATGTGTCTTTGTGTCAAATCAAGAGAGAGAATGATAAAATTAACTGTTTAATTAGTTAAATTATCAGGCACCATGAAACAAAATGCTATGATGAGTTGCTATTATGCTGCAAAACTGAGATGACAATTAGAAAGTTTTTATAGTGCTACTGCAACATATTAATCAGCTGTATTGAATTATGTTGGTTATTTTAAAGTGATTATTTTGGTATGTTTACATTCATAGAAGCTGTGGTGTCTTAACCTCAAGTATAAGTAAAGTGTGAACTCTGTGACATCCAAAAACAAAAAAAAACCCTTGTCTGAATTTGTTGTTGATGGTGAAAACCAAAAGTGAAAGAAACAAGATGTTTGCATGTCACATTAACCCACTTATCACAGCGTAGACCAGACCCTGGAGGATTCTCACCGCTGTGTTTTCAAGCACTGATGCAGCACTTGGTGGTTTAAAAAAACTTTTTTGTTTTTTGATGTGAAGTTTCTTGTAAACATCCAATAGTCAAAGCCTATAAGATGTTTCCCTTGCTTCACTTTTCACTGCAAAATTCCAGCAAGATTTTCCAAAAACTATTTTTACTATTAATATATTGGAAAAAAAACAGCTAAAATATAAACATTTTTACAATAACCAAAGTGTCTGCCTATCACTAAAGCATTGACATATATTGCAGCATGTATAAATGCTTTAGTATAATAATTGCTTGTATTTTTTAGGATACTACAACACGAGCCAAGTGCAGAGCCAGAAAATGGAGACGAGCCCTGACATGCAGGTCCTTGTAACTGGTACGGCTGGAATTTCCTGGAGGAAGAAGCCTGCTATAGTGAGTGAAACTGTGTGTTACCAAGAGTTTCAGATAAACTGGCTTCTTGGCAGAATTAAGCAAACGTCATACAGGAAAAATGTCATTAACTTGCTGTTAAGTACCCACAACAGAACATATGTTTCGAAATAGAATTTTGATTTGGTTACAATTTGGTAAAGTTACCAGAATACTTATCTAAAAGAAAAGTATTTTATATATAAGAAAAGAAAACACATTCTAAAACATAATAAATGTTAAGCTCAAGGTAAAGTCACAAAATAAAGTCAGAAGTTTTAAGTCTATAAAGGCATAAAACAGGAATATAATACAAAAATGAGAGGCTCTGTGCTCCTCCTTTTTATGCCTCTGTTCCAGCAACAGTTGTGGCTCGGATTCAGGGATAAAATAAGTGTAATTTTTGGAAAGAAAAGAAAAGATCACCGTAACCTAACAATGTTTGGAGCCATAAATTAAGAATTCAAAATGAATTATGACAACATTTAGCACAAATGTCTCGTAGGGTGACATTTTATATCCTAAAGTCAAAGGTTAACTTCACTGTGATGTCATTATGTCCTTCAACACACCCTTGTCCATTATTCAACAAAGTGACTCAGGAACAGAAGAGGAGATTGGTACCACATTTCACATTAAGTCCAATACTGAATTGATGGTACTAATATTGGGCACCCTATAGAGGGTAGACACTCGGCCTGTGCCTGACTTTGCCTATCAGGCAAATCAGATTCAAATCTGATCAGGACAGCTTTCAGTAACAACAACTGTGTGTGTATGACACAAACTCAGTCCCTCAGCTTTAACTGTGTAGGTCTGGGTTTGGTTTTGGACATGAATAACAGAATGACTGTCGGATACGGACAGGGCTCCGTAACTACTCTCTTGAACTCAGTTGGATTCAGACAGAAATGTGCTGCCCGAGCAGCACCATAGCACTCACACTGAAACTGTGGTGACTGTATAGATTTTCTGAGCTGTCAGGTTGAAGATTTTTAGATTTAGTGAGACAGGGTAACTAGATCTCTTATTTCTGGAATGAAATCCAAAATGAAATGCTTAGAGGAGTGGACACATATCCTTATAGTTGATTAAGGACACAATGTTAATTACTTTGAGACAGCAGTACAGTTGTCTTCATTTTATTATGGCTACCACGTATGGCTTGAGGAAACAAAAATGAATGGGATGGTTCAATTTATCATCAAGGACGAACCTTGTAAATGTCATTGCAGAATGTTTATATTTGCAACATTTGACATATTTGAATATGTTCATGGTGTCTTTTCCTACAAAATCAATGTGTGTGCATAACTGCTTTCTGTATCTTTAAACCAGGCACCTGTTATCTGTAAGGAAAAGAGCAAGTCAAAGAAGAACAAGCATGTTGGAAAACAGAAAAATGACAGAAAAAAAGAGGCTACTGAAGGCTGGGTGGTGTTCTCTGATTTCCATGAGATCACCCACACTGTCATCAAAGAGGCAACGGTCACAATCTACAGACAGGACAACAAGAGGATGGTGAGAAAGACAAACCAAATATCACTTTGTATTATGTGGGATCAAGCCTATGTTGTCACCCAAGTCTGTCTAAATACGGATGTTACTTAACATGTTAAATTTGAGCGGTGGATTATCTTTTAAAAACATGAGGGTTTGACTGCATAGTACAGAAGTGTCTCACTATGAAAGAAACTGTACACAGACCCTGTTAACATTAAATATTCTTCAATGCTCTATCCATAACATTTTTGGCTGCTTGTTCCAAAAACTGACTAATTTTGAAGATCCAAAGTCAGTTTTGTTTTTAGTGACGAAAGAATTTTACGACCATTTCTCCACAAAGGTCATGGTATTTAAGAATTTAAGAATTTTGCAAGGGATTTACTGTATAAAATCCTTGTGGTTTTATTTTTGCAGTGGCCTCAGTATATCAAAGTAAGCACCAATGTAATGTGCCAGTACAGTAATAATAGAATTTCACTCTGCTCACTGACTTTAGTAACCTGTTCCATTGCCTCGAGGTGGATTTATGGTTAGCATGACCAGCTGCTACATTTATTTAGATTCATGGCATGTTGTAACAAAGCTGGTCTGCTAATGCTATTAGCCACTGTGACTAATGATGATGTCCTATTTTATCATGAAAATGGATTGTAGCCCTTTGGAGTACTGTGGTTTTATAAGAGCTCCTATTCTGATTACCTCTTCCCTCTCTCCTTCTCGTCATCTCTGTCTCCCTGTCTCTTTTCAGGAGTTGCAAATGGCTTCGAGGGCTCAGGCTCTGTCCTTTGCAGCCCTCGTGGATGGGTACTTCAGGCTCACAGTGGATGCTCACCACTTCCTGTGCAAGGAGGTGGCCCCTGCCTCAGTGGTGCAGAACATCGATAATGGCTGTCATGGACCAATCTGGTTTGTACTGACAGAAATAACTCGGGAATGTGTGTGTGTGTGTGTGTGTGTGTGTGTGAGTGAGAGTGAGAGTGAGAGAGAGCCTTTTTCTTTTTAAAAACATAATGGACAGTTACTGTATTTGAGCATTGTATTTACATACAACCTGTCCCCCTATTGGACAAAGAACACAACATCTTTTTGAAAGTCTGCCCAAAAGAAGATTTTGCAATATATCAATCTAAGATTTTTTAAAATGTTATTTTTGTTGCTTTTCCTAAAAAAAAAAGCAGTGCAGTCACTAATGATACATTTTGATCTGTCTTTCTGTAGTTTTTTAAAGGTTTTTGTAACACAAAATGGATCGCTGACGGGCAGAAAGATAATTGATAAGACTGAATCTGGTTTGGTTACAGATTTTGAAAGAAAAAAAATTAAAACAAGTGAAACAGCTCCTAATGAATCATGCATAGCATAAATTACATACTAAGAATGCATTTGTAATAGAAACAAACATATTATCTTTAACAGAATCTTGAATTACAAACTTTTATTGCAGCTTAAAACCTTGAATCAACTTTTGATAGAATCCCGTCCTCTCTCCATTAATTGTGTTTTCCTTCCCCAGTACGGAGTATGCTGTCTACAAGCTACGCCAGGAGGGCAACGAGGAGGGCACCTACATTCTGCGCTGGAGCTGCACTGACTACCAGTACATCATCATCACTGTGGTCTGCACTGAGGTAGAGAGTTGAACTGATCAGATCCAATATCGTACATTATTGAGTGTTGTGTTGCCTCACTTTGCCTTTAAATTACACCACTAACAACAACAATAATTACAATTATAATACCTAAAATAACTATGGGTACACTGCCTGGCCAAAAAAAAGGCGCCACCTGGATTGCATGGGCAATTATCTTTCAGCTGGCAACAAGTTATTTAACCCCAACTGATGCAATGAGTTGCTTCTCATTTCTTAAGCAACTGTGTCGAAAGACACATCCTGTGGTCAAATCATTGGCATGCATCAAGCAGAGAAAACTTATAAGGAGATTGCAGAAACTACTAAAATTGGGTTAAGAACTGTCCAACGCATTATAAAAAACTGGAAGGATAGTGGGGAACCATCATCTTCGAGGAAGAAATGTGGTTAGAAAAAAATCCTAACTGATTGTGATAGGCGATCACTTAAATGTTTGGTGAAATGAAATCACGGAAAAACAACAGTAGAACTCAGGGCTATGTTTAATAGTGAAAGTAAGAGCATTTCCACACGCACAATGCAAAGGGAACTAGAGGGATTGGGACTGAACAGCTGTGTAGCCCTAAGATAACCACTAATCAATGAGGCTAATCGGAAAAAAAAGGCTTCAATTTGCCAAGGAGCATAAAGATCGGACTCTGGAGCAGTGGAAGAAGGCCATGTGGTCTGATGAGTCCAGATTTGCTCTGTTCCAGAGTGATGGGCGCATCAGGGTAAGAAGAGAGGCAGGTGAAGTGATGCGCCCATCATGCTTAGTGCCTACTCTACAAGCCTGTGGGGGCAGTGCTATGATCTGGGGTTGCTGCAGTTGGTCAGGTTTTGGATCAGCAACATTATGTGCCCAAAGAATGAGGTCAGCTGACTACCTGAATATACTGAATGACCAGGTTATTCCATCATTGGATTTTTCCTGCCCTGATGGCATGGGCATATTACAAGATGACAATGCCAGGATTAATCGGGCTCAAATTGTGAAAGAGTGGTTCAGGGAGCATGAGACATCATTGTCACACATGGATTGGCCACCACAGAGTCCAGACCTTAACCCCATTGAGAATCTTTGGGATATGTTGGAGAAGGCTTTGCGCAGTGGTCCGACTCTCCCATCATCAATTTTTGGCCAGACAAGTGTTCATTCAAGAAAAAAGAGCTCCGATAATGGCAGATTTTTAAGCTGATGGATCAGATCCTAATCACAACTGAAAAAAAGGGATTCGACTAAGTGTAATTGCGCCATAATTGTTGACTTATGAGTGACTTATACTTGTATGCGTTAACATAAATTAAATTTTATTTTATTATTTTATATATCCTTAGATTAGTATATCCTTAGAGATAGTTTTGATTAGGATATTCACTATGACACATTTTTGTGGTGTTTTCATGGATGTACAGCTTAAAAAGACATTTATAAACCTGTTTTGAAAAGTGGGCTCTTTAAGACCACTGTTTTATTTAGTTTTTAAGATAGACATTAGCTATTAGTTAATTAATGTTTTTCCCAGTGCATTTCCCTTTCTCTGTCCTTCACTGCTTCTCCCCACTCAAGTTAATGCTCAGTTTCATGTTTTCTGCACTCCCAATATGAAACTTGCATCGGAGCTGCTTTTGGTCATTGGATCTCTCTTTTAGTCTCATGTTCTTCCATTTTTGCCATTTAGTTGTGTTCCGCTAAAAATTCTCTCTCTCTCTCTCTCCTTCCAGCTCGACCTGAGGGAGTCTCGTCCTGTGCGTCAGTATAAAAACTTCCAGATTGAAGCCACCTCCAATGGGTTCCGCCTACACGGCACTGAGACGTTCAGGGCCACTCTTGGAGAGCTGCTGGAGCACCTGGAGGGTCAAAGTCTTCGCACCGACAACCTCCACTTCCAGCTGTTGCGCTGCTGCCCACCACAGCCTAGAGGTAAGCTTAATGGCTGCCACAGACACCCCATACCCAAATGAAGGGATGTACATGGCACTGCAATTTGCTTCAGCTAGAAAAGGCTCAGCACAGGTCTTAATTCTATGGTAAGCCATGCTTATAAAAGACTCAAGAGAAAAAAAACACTGATACAAAAGGACTTCTCCGACAGCAAAAAATTTTATCAAACAATTAGCAATGCACATGTTTCAGGAATCTGCAAAGCAACAGCAGTTATTGAGTTTGTGGAAAACAATGGAGATAATAGGTAAAAGAAATGTCTTAAGTCTTGACAACTCAAATGGAAAGTGAAAGTTCCTATTGAATCCAAGGACATCACCATTCATATGACCTCAGTTTATCACAGATGTGGCAACATATGGAATTACATATAAAGCTGCTTGAAGCAGTTGTGGTAAAATGTATCACAAGAAGTCACAGATGTCACAAAAGACTGTTTACTGCGACTGTGTGATTTGTGTTCACTTGGATAAAAGGACTTTGAAATAATTAGGAGATATAGATAGGTAGAGGAATAGAGAACAAAAAAACTGACCAGAATGACAGAGAACCTTTAATGATAAACAGTAGATATTTCTTATGTTTTGTAACAGTTCATGTGGAAGGGGGCTTATTTTCTTGTTATGTTAACAAACCAGAGCCAACAGGTATCATTAATAAGGGACATGCCATAAAGTACTCAGTGGAATATACTAGTGGCACATACAGATTTACTTTAAAGTGATATTGCTTGTTTACTGCAAGTAGCTTCATTAATAAATACTGAAAATGTCTTTTAAAAGCTTTCAGGACAGAATATTTTTTATATGCCTGTGGCACATGCACCATTGATTTATATTATTGGAAAATCTGTCTATTATGATGTTTGTGGACACAAATTCCTCAAAACCATTGGCACCACACAGCCGCGGTTAATGGATACTTTGATTCCGAGGTCATTATTGCAGAATCAACAACAAATGTGAAAGAAAAACACTTTGACAAGTCTGCAGTGTACAGACTTTTTAAAACTGATAGATGCCAAAGCAAACTGGAATTTCTGCTTGCTCTGGCGTTTAGCAGTCTGCTTCCTCAGTCTGCACCACAAAACTTCTCGATGCACTACTGTGTGCAGTGCTATATCACAGTTGGGTGTGGTAACAGGTACAGAAGACCACACCTGGCTGTGATGTGGAGTAAGGTCAGAAGTGCAACAGATTTGAATCTTACATCTATTTGAGGCCGGTGAAGAAAAACTTTCCCTCCATACACGTTTTAGACAGGATTTGCTCTTTCTCTTTTTTCTACAAGTGTGCGTGTGTTTTGTGTCTGTCACCAACCTCGGATAAGAGAGGCTGACATGAACAATGCGTGTGTTTGTGTGAAATGGTGTCAGGGAGGAAGAGAGTTGTAAATGTGGGTTTCCTGTATCAAACTAGCACTCTTGTGTTTACTTCACACAGAGCAAGGTGGAGCCATATTTGCATGTGTGCATGAGTGTGTTATGCTGTTTTTGTTTGTTGGGTTGGGTGGTGGTGTTGTTATAAGGTACAACAGTTTTGCTTAAGAGGAAGATAAAAGGGTGGAGTGCGGTGTTGTTGTCCCTGTTCAAATATTTATAATATATTATACAACATCTGCGCTACAGAGATAACACACTTCATGCCCGCATACTGAGATGATGATATAGTTTACTTCATGTTGTTTTGACAAAACCTGTTTTCCTTTTGCTATATGATTGTGCATGGGTGTAAGGATGACTGCATGGTTTTAA
Source organism: Acanthurus tennentii (assembly GCA_029783805.1). NCBI lineage: Eukaryota > Metazoa > Chordata > Actinopteri > Acanthuriformes > Acanthuridae > Acanthurus > Acanthurus tennentii. The sequence continues at coordinate 7,145,930 of JAPZDZ010000021.1, forward strand.
GAGTGGGCAGGTGACTTAGACTCAGAGTAAATGATAAAGGTTAAGCCTCAATTATTGTGGATCAGTGGTTAAGGTGTGTGTAAGTGTGAAGTGCAGTATGCAGTACTTGATGGTAGGTGTGGGTGCATTTGGATTTGAGTTTTGCATGAAAACACAGATTGCTTATTACAGAACAAGGCTTTCAACACTCTTTGACGGTGAATGTAGGGCGATGCTGATGTAGTGCAGATACTTTTTTCCCTCTTAAACCACAGTGCGCTGCTTCTGTCACAACATTAGACACCCACAGACACACACACACACTCTCTGACACACGTACACTTATAGTACAGGCACAAAGACACATTTTGACTTCATCCTCCCACACACCGCTCTGCATACACAAAATAAACTAAATCAGTATAACCTGACCTGAATAGCTGTTCACATGATTGCCACATTGACGTAATTGTTGAGACTTTGTTTTACCACATGTAAACACAGTTATGCCTTTATGCAGAATATATGTGCATATATGAGCATCGATAAATGTGGGGCATTCTCATGTGCCGCACACAGCACTCCAGCTTGAGTTTACTTTGCTGTGAACTCATCATTGTTGCGTGAATGCAGTGCAGACTTTTCAAATCCAAGTTTTGACAGTGTTACAAAAACATGACCATGACAAACAAAGCAAGCTGACATGACGTTCTTTGTGAGGAATTACCTAACCAACGCAGTTGTCTCTGCAGCTTTGTTTTGAAAACTAAAACCTTATTAGACTTATGGAAATTGTGGTATATAGGCTTTATAACTGGCAAAAAGTGACCCTGGTATGACTGTTTTAAAAGAGCACATTTTTTGTGTTTGTGTTGCAGAGATATCTAACCTGCTGGTGGTCACCAAAGAGAGAGCCCCTCAGACCCTGATTCACGACTGTCAGCTCAGCTTCCATCGCATTCTCAAGGAGGACATTGAACAGGTTCACCATGTCATCTTTGCTTCTTTGTCTTATTTTGTGATTTACTGCAGTTCTTAAGTGTCTGCAGATGTAAAACTCAGCAGTTGATAATGACATTATAAATACATCCATACAGTGTATTGCAAAGTAAATTATTGTACATGCACTTCTTTACACTGCACTTTAAGCTTCCAGTTTGCTGCATTAAATGTCATAAAAAATGCAGTCTTATACCAGATCACCACAAAGTACAGCCTCTAAATATAATGCATTTAAAGACTAAGCTAAAATTGCATTTGCATTTCAATTTCAAGGTTTCTATTTTAAAAGTTTTACAGCATGAAAATGACCCATCAGATTACCAGAATACCAAGCAGATGTTGCTTATTCTCCTTTACCCATGACATGAACAGACTCCTTTTTCTGGACCACAAAAAATGTTTTGGCAGTAGTTTTAGAGCCTTCATGGCCGTGTTCAGCTGAAACTGTAAGAATCCTACAGTTTGACTGCAGAGGCCCTGTTCTTGCAATAGCCACAGTTGGGCCACTAGATGTAATTTTTTTGTTTTTGTCTCTGCTGCTTCCTGTGTTAACCAGGACGAGCACCTTGGCCTTGGCACGAGAACCAACATCTACTCAGGCACACTGAGGGTGAAGAGTGAGGAGGAGGAAGATGCAGGTTACTCATCCTTCCAGGAGGTGAAGGTGGTCCTGAAGGTGCTGGGTCCTGGACACAGGGACATCTCCTTGGTGAGAGACAGTAATGGTTCTTTACAGCCTTTCATAACATGTCTTCTCCTGAAGACTTTCACAACATCCATTTTGTAACATCTAACCACACTGATATGCTAATGCTTATTATCAACAAGTTGTTTCAACATCTAATCAGACTAGGAAAGTTTCTGTAATGTTCTGTGTATTTATTCATCTTTGTCCTTTTTCTGACAGGCCTTCTTCGAAACAGCTAGTATGATGCGACAAGTTTCCCACAAACACATAGTGCTGCTGTACGGAGTCTGTGTCCGTGATCAGGAAAGTAAGTGCTCGTTGAAAACCTTATTTGTACACATGTGTGGTAGAATAGGACTCTTTTTTTAATATCTTGGGCACTGATGTCATCCTGTGTTTGTGTGGAACAGACATCATGGTTGAGGAGTCTGTCCAGCTCGGACCGCTGGACGTATTTATGAGGAGACAGCAGAGCCCACTCAGCACACCTTGGAAGTTTCAAGTGGCCAAGCAGCTGGCTTCAGCACTTAGCTACTTGGTGAGACATGAAAACACACACATACATACACACAAGCTATGGAACTAAATGCTTGTAAGTCCTGTATGCATCCATGGAACCACCCAAACCATGTTAGGTTAATTTTATCGGACATAATCTGTCTATTTTCCCTCTTGATTGTAAAGTAACAGAGTTTTTGTATCTTGTGTGTGTTTGTAGGAGGACAAAAAGTTGGTCCATGGCTTTGTGTGTGCTAAAAACATCCTGCTTGCCAGGGATGGACTGGGCACTGATGAAGGAGGGCCCTTCATCAAGCTCAGCGACCCAGGAATACCAATCACAGTGCTCTCCAGAGAGGGTAAGGAGACATTCACACACTCTTAAACTCTCTCAGGGTTACTCAAAATGAAAGCTAAGTGGTTACAAAATAAGTAACATGGAAAATGTAACTATTACTTCCACTTTCTTTTCTATTGAGATGTAAATGTCATTGAAACTAAAATGAAACGAAGAATTGTAAACCTGTTAAATGGTTGTTGAAGCTTTTTTTTTTTAGCGCTGGTCTGTTTTAGTTGGATTTTTGTTTTGTCTTTTTGTTTTTTTTGTTTCAATGTTGTCTTCTGTACCCTCATAACTTATCATAAAATACAGTAAAAATATAAAAAAAGAGGAGCATTTCCGATCAAGCAGAGGTTTTTCAGTTGTAGGAA
>JAPZDZ010000021.1:7223873-7244292 GCA_029783805.1 Acanthurus tennentii
GTCCCCTAAATGACTCAGTGGTCCTTGAGTTCAACACAGAACCGTGTGCATATCTATGTGTACGTATGTTTGTGAACGAAAAGAGCAATGCTCAACATTTTCAAGTGTTGTTTGGCTTCTCTCTATCAACAACTGCTGCGACACAAAAGCAATTCAGACACCAGAGGCTTTCAAATGTGTTTCCCAGGAGACATTTTCTGCTCCACAGATGCAGCAGCAACAACAGTTAAGTTTGCTAAAATAAACAGACAAAGTGCTCTGTGGTGAGCATATGCACCAACAGGAGCAATCTCGCCCTCACAGTAAAGACAAAGCTGCCACGCCAGAAGAAGCTAAATAAACCTAAAGTTCATTGAAGAGATTGCCACAGTGCTGCACACACTGTGACTCACGAGTGATCATTGAGTGTAAGTACCCCAGCACTGAGCACCTCGCAATAAAAATAAAGTTTTGCTCAAATAAACATCATGATCTCAAGGATGAATCAGAGAGGGTGAGATACAAGGAGGTCTTGGAGACATGAAAGAGACAAAAATAATGAAGCGAAGGAATGCTCTATCATTCACACCTCAGAAATTAACTCAGAAATTATTTAGAAATAAACAGAACATGACGAGGCAAGTTTTCAACAACATGATCATACATCTTCCATTTTATTTGTGCCTCATTTTTCCGTTGCACAGGATTTGGACTGAAGTGGAAATTCTCAACAAAACATGGAGTAGGTCTGTACAGTGAAAAGTGTCTCAGATACACACACACACGCACATAAGACACTGCAATTTCTTTCTTTTGTGAGCACTGAAGAACCTATATATGTGTAAATGTGTTGATGGTTTGAGCTTTATGAGCTTGAAACTCTAAAGTTTTATTACATTTTTGCTCATTCACTTAAGAATATTCAACAAAGCGCTAGACTTAAAAAATTTCCAACTGTTTCATGATCGAAGGGACAAACCACAATCTAAAATCTTGTTATTTTGCTGTGCTGTGCAACTGGAGAAGCAGGAAAGGTGAAAGAGACAAAGCGGAAAGAGCGGGTGAGTCAGACTGTAAACACTTGGTTGGGGTGATGTGATCCAGCTGTCATGAAAACTGATCCAAAGGCTGGCAAGTTCAAGCTGTGCTACCACACACACACACACCCACACACCCACACACACACATGCACACCCACACACACATGCACACCCACACACACAGAGACAGACACACGACCGACACTACTCACATACACAAACACAGCTGTACATATGTTATGACACACATTAAACACACACACACAGTCATGTATACATCAGCACCAACATATACACACAAAGAAGTTGAGGCTGGATGGAGGTCTAAATTTGCAGTAAGCAAAGAGGCGACAAGCCACAGGGGTTAGTGGATCAAAGCGAAATATTCAATCCTTCAGCGTGCACCCACACACACGCACACATGCCAGTACACACACACACACACATACAAAAGGGAAATGCTACAGAAGCTTGAAATCAATCCTCTATATTTCTAACAGAAGTCAGGGATTTTCCACCATGCAAACACACACAGTCATGTACCAGCTGAGGAAAGTGTCCACTCTGCCTGCTAAAGAGGTGCCTTCACCAACCTCAACTGAGTGGAGCTTGTCCACATCAGCAGTAACTGATGGCCAGAAGCCCAACTCCAGCAGAGCACATGGACTCAAAAGTTATCATATCCCAAAAAGTTTTATTTTAGGGCCAAATACAAATAGACTCATGATTAGACTGCTGTCAGTGAAACTCTGAACTCAGAGGAGTGTCTGCCCTCATTGACTGAAGCTCGTTGGGGCCCTGACCTGCCCCCTGCCAGAACCAGATATGTGCTTCATATTCTTCTGGTGTCTTCATCACATCAATAAGCTCTCAGCAACCTATTGGATTGTGTCTCTGGACAGTTCACATATAGAGACTGTTGCTCACAAGAACAAGCGTTGACTTGCCCCACGATCTGTCTGCAATCTGACAAGGATCGAGCAGAAAATCAGGGCTCCAGTTCTGCAGTGTGAAGTTGGTATTATTTGCTTTTGCCTGGGGTAAGATGAAAATCAGTACGTCGCTCATGCCTGTATGGTAGATGTGATGCTGGAGCATAAGATTGTACTTTTTTATAAAGAACTGCATACTCAATAGTGGACAGAGACCCATGATGTCACTCACTGTGTTGTAGCCTACTGAGTTTGGCATTATGACTGGTGCCATTTTGTTTTTTTGAAACAGCTGCTGTCACTCAAAGCAGAACTCCCTTAATTACGCATGACTTTGTCTGTATCTTCATCTTAATGAGAAAAAAATGTTACAGTTGTCATGAACAAGAAAAAAAGCTACAGAAATACTGCCAGGATGTTCACAAAAACTGTTGATTTCTGCTGTAAGGTTGATCATTTTCCTGTGGTGCTTTGTGGGGGATCAACTGCCATTAAGAGTTTGCCTCGAGTGGCCATTCGAGGAACTGCAGTTTTTGACGACGCCGCGTTTGCATCAGTTTTCATCCTCAGAGGAATGCTCAGCTTTACATTTAGGTTTTCCAAATTAAACAAAAAAGATACATTACGTGAGCTTACATGTTTTTTTGAGGTGGATTGTGAGATCTTTGAGTCACGCAAGCTGTTTCTTCTATTCCAAGTCTTAATGCTAAGCTAAGAGGCAGCTGCTGTCTGTGAAAACGTGAAAAAATGAAAACAGAATATTTCTTCCTATTTAACTGTCTGTAATAAAGTGAGTGAGTTACTTTCATTGAATTTCCTTTAAACAACAGCTACTTCCTGCATATTCTCATGACTTTAAGTGTAAAATATAAGTTTATGAACGCTAATTAGTAACTTTACTATTACCTTTGTCATTACAGCAGCCAAGAAAATGACTACTAGATTCAATTAACAGTTAGCTTTAATGGCCTGTAATCAAACCACTGTGTTATATTTGTAGAGCTGTCGGAAATAGAAAGATACTGTATGTCAGTGACAACATTTTCACTGGGTTTGCATTACCGCTACATGTTGGTACCATATCCTGTCTGAGAGGATCATCACACTTTGTTCATGCTTCCTCAGAGATGTGGCATGCTAGGACCAAGTGTCCATGTCTGTCAAGACTATTCAATCTATCCAGTCCTGCTCCTTGCCCAAGGATAGTGGCAATGCACAAATGTAAGGTAATAAGAAAAGATTTGACTAAATTTTTTAATTTTTGGCGGTATTTCTCCTTATATAATCTGAGAATTCTCTGTATTCCTGCTCCCCTTTATGTTATCTAGTTTCTCCCTATTGCCTGTCTCTTTTTATATAGAATTAAACAGAAACTATCAACACATTCCTGAACACTGATCAGCTTCAAGCTCAAACGTGAAGCTAACAAGCTGTGAAAGGCCCCCACTCCTGCCTGGGAGCGAACAAATCGTCCCACAGCCACATCTCTGCTGCAGTGCTCTGTCTGAACAGAGTCAAAGTCATGACAACACTGGATACTGTAAAAATAACTTAAAGGAAACCTCTCCTTCCACCTCACTCTCACCCGAGGCCCTAAAGAGGACTCTTTGAAGACACATGTAAATTCCATTTAGAACGTTCTCGATCTCAATTCAAACAGCTTATGTCAAGATGTCTGTGTGTTTATCTTGCCAAACTGCTAAAATAAGTCTTTGAAATGAAACAAGTGGCACTTCACTGAAGAGGAAAAAGATGGAGATAGAAAAAGGGAGGGAGGGCGAATGAGTGCAGCGTAAGAGAGAGACCAACAAAGACAGTGACAGTGAAGGCCAGCGGTAAAGGACCGACAGCGCTGGAGAGAGTGATAAAGAGGTTATACAACTATTCAGAGGAGAATGTGGAGCTTTTGCTTGCATCATTATGCATTTTTTGGAAAAAAAATACTCTTTCTTGAACAACCTCTGATGTTCTTCTCGCTGGATTCTCAACCATACATCCAAACTCAACTCCAACACCACTGCAGCGGTTTAATTAGTAGAGTACGTTGCTGCTGATCCGATGAGGGCCTGTGTTTCATCAGAGTCTAAAACCCCATTAACCTTTTGGACATGCTGGTGCTTTGATAGCTCAGCTGTTTGCAGCTCCCTCTACTTTCTGAAAGCGTTATGTTTCAGGTGCTTGGCTGCCTGCACAGACTAAATTTAGGCACTATGTAAGATTTCCCTGGAAAGGGACACACTCTGAAGGTAGGAGGTCGACTGTCTGTGTGCGTGTGTGTGCGCGCGTGTGTGTGTGTGCGTGTGTGTGCGTGTGTGTGTGAGAGTGTGTGTGTGTCTTTTTGTAATGCCAGAGTTATAAGGACCAAATGTACTCAGAAGATAAGCAGGATGAGAAAAACCCTTTAAAATTAGACACTCAATTTTACATGGAGCTAAGTTACAGATGGGATTTTGGTTAGAGATAGAAAATATAATTATTGTCTAAAATATGATTGGGTTCATTTATATATGTAGTGTTTAAGATTATATTGATTAGAGTTAAGTCAAGGATTGAGTTTGTGCAAAAATGTATTTTTGTATGTTTCTATGACATATAACTGGATTCATCATCAGATTTCTTTGTTTTTACAACCACTTGAACTGAATCCATCACTGACTCTGTGCTAGTATTCTACTGCTAAAATCCCCTGCAAATGGTTTGCTTGTATTATTATTAGAATTAGTAGTAGTAGTGGTCCTTCTATTTGCCAGCAAGTCTGTTTTGAAGTCTGCTCCACTGCAGACTCCAACCAGTCCAGCAAAGAGAATAATCCTCAAAACTTCAACTCTAAATCAAGTTTGATTCCACAGTTAAAGGCAAGATATGGAAAAAATAACAAAAAACCAAAAACCTCACACTTGAACAACTAAGTAATACCTTTAATAACTAATAACCTGGAGGTCTACACAGCCAAATATGAAAGATGTGTCATATGACACTCTCAATCCTTATGCAATCCTTCCCCTTAAAAAAAACATTAAATAGTGGACATAAGAAATATTAAATGTGTAACTACACAACAACATGCTTCTTTCTTCTGTCAGTATTATGTGTTAAGCTGCCAGTTACAGGTACAACAAGCTCAAGCTGATGCAGTCCTCTGCAGCAGAAACAGTTATTGCCTGTTGTGTTAGACTGTTGTGGTTTTAACACTAGGCGTAACTTTAGGTTGAATTTTATTAGAGTTTGAGTTTGATTTTAATAGAATTTATTTAGACAGTTTTGTTTTTTGTTAGGTTACTGACAACCTAAGGTCCTCATGTCCCAGACTCTATTTGTACAACATGTTCAACTATTACAATGTTTCAGTCATGCCTCCAGCTCACTCCTTCCACACTGTTGATATCACTACTCCACAACTTTCCATATAACTATTAATACAAATGTGTGATGACAGATATGACAAGGCTGTATTTCAAGGTTTAGTTTACAGGTTCATTTGAGCAAAGCTGCGTGTGTGTATGAGAGTGTGGGCTCTTTTACATTTATCTTTGTAAGGAACAGTCAGCTTAGCCTGAGATAGGGTTGAGGGTTAGATATTAAGTTGTGGTAGTTAAAGTTAGGGTTGGAAAATGCATCATGTTTGTGAGGGTCTTTACAAGTATCAGAGAACAGGCATGTGTGTTGTTGTGTGTCTGTATGTGTGGTTGTGTGAGAGTTTTACCTGTGCCTTTGTTGCGGTCCACAAAGCAGTACTTGAGTTCATATTCTTTCAGAATTTCATGGACTTCCTGTTAAGGGACAGAAAGAGAGAGACACACAAAATACTTCAGCAGAGAGATAAAAAATCCAAATGTTAAAAAACTTGTTAAGTAACTTTTAATATACAAGTTCTACTATCATTTAGCTAACTTAGCATTTATTTTAATTCAGTTACTATATCCCCCATTGGAGACAAGAATATGAGATGCAATTAAGAAAAATTTCTAAAACTGTTTCTGTTGTGCAAAAATTGAGCGTTCCACCTACATGTACACGTAGCAGCTTTAAGCTATGACTTTAGTTACAATTTTTTTCAAGTTGCAGAAAGCATACGTTCTTGCCTACAAGAACAGAGCTATCCCTCCTCATCCCACCTTTATTTGGCTCTCTGTGACTTTCTTCAGTTCCCAAAAATTAAATTTGATCTCTGGGTTGTTGCTGAATCAAGGTTCATGTCCATGGTAGAATCACAAATGCAAACATACCAGTTGTCAGAAAATGTATTTAACTCCTGTGCTGATAAAGATCAAGCAATGGAACTTGACATACTAACATAAGTTAATAACAGCACCTACTGCATACACATCACACAGCAGCACTGCACTACTTGCTGTCATTAATGCATATTCATAAAGTCTAAATAACTTAAAAAAGATCAGTCTTATAAAATGGAATTTTTGTTCAGTCCTCTTATGAAACACTATTTTTTTGACACTTAAGCAAACTCTTTTCTTCACTATAAACTCTTTGATGGCACATTTCCCTAATTGCAGTAATTTGTGTCTAACAGGAAATTATTCTTTTTTTTTTTTTAAAAAAGGAAATTTTAAAGATGAGAAGCTTTTGCTCTCCTGCCAGGTTTATAATCACAGCAGCTCACTACACTGCACTCAAATCTATTGCGCACACACACACAATCTTGTTTTTTTACCTTTGTGTGAACCCTAATGCACATAATGCATTCTTTGGACCTTCACTCTGACCTTAACCATCATGACTAAATGCCCAACCGTCACTGGAACAACGCAGTCTTAACCTTCAAGCAGCCCTTTGTGCAGAGCCTTCAAAATGTCCTTGCTTCCCAAAATGATCGTGTATTGGTGAAAAACTTGTTGCAGTCCTCAAACACACACATACACACAAGACACACACACACACACACACAAAATGCTGCATATCAAAGTAATTAATCTGAAATTTATCTTTTAAAGTGGACCGTAGTCCTCTCTCCCGAAGAAGTGTTTTCCATTGTCTCTTCAGTGACAGGATATGATGAAGTGAGACAGGAGAGGGAGCACATAGAGAGATGCGATAACACAGCAAGAAACCCTCTGAGTGTGTTATGAACTCCTCTGCACGCTGCTAGCTCTCTGTTAGCCTTGGTATCCTCCTGATGGTTTCACTGTAACGTCACCACATGCTCTCTACTGCTCAGAGTGAAAGTGACAGCACAAACTGTTCAAAGCTTGACAACAAGTGTTTTTTTTTAAATATGCACCTGTGATATGAGCAGCCTTGTGGATCCAGTCACAGTCAAACCTGTCAAAGAGCGCAATAGTTCCAATTGAGCAGCAACACAGTGTAGGCGGCATGACTGAACAGTGAGCGTCCAAACAACAACACAGAAAAACCCCAAAGCATTAAGATATTCTGCAAGTCATGAGCTACACTGGCAATAGAAAGGTCACTCCAGCATAAAACAATTATTGTTAAGTGCCACCAGAGACAAGATGTAATGGAAAGTCTGCAGTATAATGCACATCAGGCAGGACTTTCAAACTGTTATGTTCTCAGATGCAGACAAACTGAATTCACCATGATCAAGTAGGAATGATGTCGAGACATTTTCTGTCCTTACCTTGTCTTTTCTTTTTCATCCAACCTTTGTCTCATTTTGTTCCTGTCCTTTTTTACCAGCAATGACAGCAAGTTGTGAATCGGAGTGTGTTGTCGTGACAAAATGTGCTCTGGAGAAACCTTTTTTTGCAGAAACTACCTCTGAAGTGGTTTAAAGTACTCTGCAAGGTGTTTTTATGTCCACCTGTGGACAGAAATTGTCAAAAGCGAAAGCCTCACGACTCTGCAAGATGCACTCATGAAACGGCACGGGTGTGTGTAGTTTAGACCAAATAAAATGTGTGTGATGCATTGGAACACATGACATGAGACATGAAAGTTAGATGAAACAGGTAAACTATGCAAGATTTATTCTGTATCTCAAACCTTCTTCATATGTAAGTATTGACAGGTTTGTTTTTTTGTTGAAATGCTCCATTGTTTGATGCAATGACTGTGCATTTAACATGATGACGATGCATATAGAATTTATATATTTATATATATAGAAGTTTTTTACTTGCAAGAGATAAATGATCAATCACTTGGCATAAGCATAAATAAATATATATATATTTGTTTGTCTTTGGATAGATTTTGTAAACACACAATGGCATCCTGATCATGAAAGATACAACCACAAAACTGGACGATGGATGTGGTCCTTCTTTAGACTGCTGAGTACACATCGGTCATCAACATGTTAATGGTGTCGTGGCCGGCATGATCCAATCACAATGGTCTTTTCCTATTAAGGTTTTTAAAATACAGTAAAAAAAACTAAATTTGCATTTTCAAGAGCTGGTTTCAATACATAGGCTTTAATAACAGGTCCTGAATGAGAAAAAAATGACAAAAGAAGTGGAAACAGTCTATTCAGACCTGATTGGTATGTGGGAGGATCTGACTGTTTTGTTTTTGTTATCTAAAATCCTGTGCTTTTATTCACTGGGAGCCAATGCAAGAGATGCTTTATGCTTCCACTCATAGATGAAAACAAAGAAAATGCTCTTTGCTTTATAATGCAGCCACTTTCGGTGGTACGATGATCAACTCTTACAGAGAATAAAAGCAGGATTGACATTTCCGGGAGGTTGTCTGAAGTGGACAGAAACATTTTTTAATTTTAATTTAATTAACCTAGAAAACTAACGAAAAAAAACATCTACCCTAATTAGTTATATAACAAGTGAATTGATGAGCCTTTGTAATATTAACATTTTTCTCTTTTCCTATCTCTCCAACCACCATCCAGCCCACTCATGTACACCGTGAACAGGCACGGTGCTTATCAGCGAAGGCCACGCAAGGCAGCCCACACAGAGGGTCAGCTCGCTCGCTCGCCCCTAAAATCCGAGCAGAGTGAGCTGTGATCACTGAGGGCGAGAGAGAGAGAGACAGAGGGAGAGAGGGAGAGAGGGAACTGAGTCGTTTCGTTTTGAATATTTACACCGCATCTATCTGTTTCTTGATCCTGCTGAAAAAGAGGAAGGAAAAAGGAGTCTGAGGGGAGAACAGAGAGAAAGCACCTGAAACCAAAACATTAAAAAAACAATCTTCATTTGATGACAAAATTTGTCTGCAACTGAGTCCTTATCATCTTCTCTGAAAAATCTGCCTGTGCAGAAAGAAAATGTCAGCCAGTTTCCAACAGACACCAGTTTCTTTGAGGAAATGAGGGAGGTTGCTGCACTAAAATCAAAACAACAACTGGATTTTTTTTCCCTCAAACAAGTTCATTTAATTCCAAAACTGGTTAAAATGCTCACTGCTCTCAGCAGATTTTTACCTGGTAAACAAGACATCGCTGATTCTGACAATTCACTCACTGTCAAAAAACAATTCAAAAGTTTGTTCTTTTTTTCCTCAACTAAACAAAGTTTAAGGGCTTTTCAAGACATTTTAATGCCAACCCACACTTGTGTCATTATAATACAGGGCTGTGGGCAATTTAACAGGACAAACACAATGAGATTAAATAGGATTTAAAAACTGAGATCAAAGCATGTCTGGACAATTTTGGAGGATTGAAGCAGAGTGATATAAACATTGCCAACCAGAGCCCCCTTTCTTCTTTTACATTAGCTTATCCTGCAGTTTCAGCGCCATGTTTCTATTCTCTTAATGTACTCTGCCTCTGCTGTTTCTGGTTACGATGCATTTTTCAGTGGCTAGAAGCTGAGACAAGCAACAAACCAGGAATTTTCTTCAAGATTTCTAAGAAACTTCACAGCTGTACATACAAGCAGCCCGGCTTTTTTTTTTTCACCGCAGACACTGACGCAGCAGACTACTTGGTGACACTCGGACGAGGTTGAGTCATGCCACTCTGTAACATTCTCTCTCTGGTGGAGTTTTGTCGCTCGTCGCTGTGTGATTCTGCGCTCAAATCGAGCTGAAAGTTCGTTTCTCACAGCACTGGCACGTTAAAAGACATTTACAGACTATTTTTAGGAGTCCAAACAGAAAACTGCTTCTCCTTCTCAGCCACACAATTTACCAGTTGAGCACACCATGCTGCACTCTTTTATTGTACTCCAGCTCGTTTCACCCTGTTTGCCTTTACATTCCATGTTTAAATGATTTTTTACTTTCACTACCACTCATTGCTCTGTTCTATGCTGTTTCACTTCATTCCATTAAGATTCCCACTACACTATTTCAACAGCTCTCCAATTAACCCTACAGTGATGACTAAGTGATGCTCAAAAGTGTTTCAAAACAGCTACTGTGCTCTGCATAAAGACAAACCTTCCAAAGCTGAATGTATAGCAAACCCTCACACTCTAAACTAAACCCAGAACCTACACGAATACAAGAGTTGGGAGTCTTTAACATCATTACACATTTTTAAAGACAGCTGTCTTGTTCCCTTGCAGCTCTTAATGTCAGACATCAATTATATGGAGGACCTGGGCAGTGTGTGTGTGTGGGCAGAAACAGCAGGACAAGCTCCTGCTGTGTTTTCAATTCAACACTGTTCTACAGTATGTTCTTCAATGTCAGACTGTTCTACAACATATCTAGTTATGTCATCCTGTTCCACGCTGTCTGCTCCCCCTGCATGTTTGAACGCTCTAAGAGGCTGACATTTTTCAGAGAGCCCAGTCTGTACCTCACCACCAACCTTCAAGCCCAGGGCCGATTTCTGTGTGTGCATGTGTGGGTGCACACATACACACACATGCGAGCACACACACACATGGTTTAGTATTAAAGCAAAGCGCCCTGAGAGGATGGGCCTGATAAGGAACATGATAGCAGCCTGGTCTGACACCTGAGAGGACTGAACAGAGCTCATATGCATAGTGTAGTTTTGTGAAGGAACATGAAGTCACTAACAGCACCCATATCAGCTCATCATCAGCTTCACACACATCCTCATAAAGAGGCCACTGACCAGCAGTGCAAACCTAAGCACACAAGCTGAGCCTTCAGCTGTTTTACATTTTCTGATTTTGAGCTACTGCTAACAGCATTCACCTTTTTTAATCCGATTCATGCTACTGTTTCAACATTTATCCTCATTACTTTGCTGTTTCATGATACACAAGGCATAATTTTATCATCTTGTATAATATATATATATGTTGGTGAACATTTCCTCATTCAGGCTTGCAGGCCTCCTCATCCACTCCAATCTGCAAATGAATGATGCCACCATAAGTTACATCACTGCAAGGCAAGAAATCAAAATCCAAACTGTTCTCCTTTGATTTAACAAGTGACCAAACTCAGTTCAAGCATCATAATCCTATTCTGTCTTTAGAACTTTTGAACTGCCTCTTTGAGAGGACTTACTCACCTATGCATTTTCCCTTCAATCTCTCTTCCTTCATTCCTCTCTTTCTCTGTCATTAGCGATGCAACAATAATCATCTGTTAGCCTTAAAGGACTCCAGGAGGCTTCCCTTCGGTTAACTGAGGTTTGGATTGTACCTCACCTGTGTGTCGCTTTGGACAAGAGCATCTGCTGAAGTAATAAATGTAAAGTCAGTGTAATCCAACTTTCTTTGGTGAGGCTCATAAAATTATACAAGAATGAAAGAAAAATCTGTGCAGCCCGAGGAAGCAGTTCAAACCAAATACTACATGGAATTATTACACTGGAATCCACTTTTTGTTCTGCATAATGTAGAGCGGGCAAGAAAGGTGAACTGCGTGAAGCCCCATTCAAACCAAACTGCATTTGTCATCGTCCTCAACTGTGACAAAAGTGCTTAAGATTTAAGAGCTGATGTCTTTTTCTTCCTCTTGGAAACAAAAACGCGTCAGAAACAACAAGATCCAAATCAACACAGGGAATACACACATTGCTGCATCCAAGATACACTGCCGTTGTGTTTTGCGTAGCATTGGCACAGTTCAGTGTTCCTGAAAAGCAGCAATTTTATCACATCTGCGTCTGAAAAGGGCGTAAAGTGACACATCTATTCTCTGACAGCAGTTTGTGTAAACAGCCAAAGATGCCTTCATTCAAACAGATGACATCCATTTAGCACAGTACACTGTTACCAATGTCCCAGGATGTGAAATCAGTGAAAAAATTTACCACTGCAGATTAGTGTCACAAGTGTTGGATTACTGTAATTTTAACGCAACGGCAAATCTCATCCCTGCGTTTGCAGTGATTTAACTGCAGGTTGAAGAGCAAACAGACTGAAAAAGGCCTTTCAGACGCTTTGTGTGTCGTTTTGACCTTTCCATCTGTCATCTCACACTCTCTGCCAGTTTAGGCATCTCTAATTCCCCTGTTGCATTTTGTTAAGTCGCTCTGCCGTGATTCATATTCTATATAAAGTGCAGAGTGTGCAAGGTAATATAGATGTATGTGAGACACACAAACTAGAAGGATTTTTTTTTTCTTTTCAACAAGCAAAGAGGAAGGAAACTAGAGAAAAAAAGTGTGTTTACATAGACACCTGCTCATTCACTGCACAAACACACAAACACACACACACACACTTATTTTGTACCGCAGCAATAAATGAGATGACTTGCAAACACAAACAGGACCATTGGGGGAAAGTGAAACACTGGACTATCATTTTAGTTCTGTGGGAGTGTGTGTGTGTCTGTGAGAGGAAGAGGAGTGGAGGGAGAGGGGGATTAGGGGACAGACACACTCGGCATGGCCTCCTTACCGGCAGTAACTGTGTCCTTGACCTACTGATGGAGTGATATATGCTACATAGAGAGAGAACAGAGGATGAAGCCAAGGTCTGGCAGCAGGCTGAATGCTGCTGCCACAGTTCACACTTCTTCATGCTTTCAAGGATTAGAGCCACAATAACTCAGGTTCTACTGCAATAATAATAACAATAATAACATAACAGTTGACCATTATTATTCATATTTATAAAGAAGTAAACCTTGTGTAACACTCACATTTTATGATTTAATGATCCTGTACTTTAATGAGCAGGGTTATCTGCTGTTTTCTGTCAGGAAGGAGCAACAAAATCTGTAATCTATATTTCAAACATCTGGATTTTGACAGTTGATTTTAATGCATTAATATTAACTAGATTTCGACTTCTGGAGTGTTAAGAAAATTGTGGAATCTATGTGAGTTTTTTTCACATACCAAATTATTTTTCCACTGACTCCACACTTTGATGGAAACATCAAATGTTGTCAAAAACTTGCGTAACATACATATTCATTGAAAATTTCCACAATGAATCCCTACTAGAGAACACTGCAACCATATTTGGTCTGAGCCCAGCATATGTGTGTGTGTGTGTGTGTGTGTGTGAGAGTGTGTGTGTGACAGGTGGCTCAAACCATGCACAGCACAGATCATTGGCCTATCAAATGCCTGCCAGGAGAGCTTCTTAGAAAATGTGCACACATATTGAGAGCAGACAGGCATAAATACTCATGACTGCAGACATTTTGTTTTGTTTCTTTCTTTTCTTTCCTTCTCAAACACATTCAGTGTGCAGTTACGATGATATTTCTGCTCGGTTATCGCTAGAATTCATCAGCTAAACAAGTTTGCTTTAATTCATCTCTTTTGTTCTTTTTCTCTTCCTATTCATCCCCATTTTCCTCACTGCCTCCCCTCATACACCTCCCTCTCTTCTCTCTCATTTGTATCCCCCTGCTTTCTTCTGTCTTTGCTTTCTATCATTGCTGGACTAAACAATGGCTGTCTGGTTAAATTTTCATGCTGACCTCCTGTTACCACTCTCCTTCTCTGACCTTTTTTTTTCATGTGGAAATGAGTTTCATATCATTAGAGATTTTCTATCACTGCATCTTAATTTATCCCTTTCCTCTCTCTTTTCATCTTTTTTGTCTTCCTCGGATGTTTTGTTCATTTTCAGTAGCGTGGAGACAGATGATGCAGGGAAAAAAAAGCACAGCAGGAGCAGAGCTTCCAACTCCAAATCAACCTCAGCAGTCACAGGCACATGGTCCAAGAGGGGCTCAGTGCACCAACTGCTGGACTCTTCATGTGCCAACGTGCTACAAAAAACAGCTAAGAACTTACTGAAACGCTACAGTGCAACACTGAGTGCGAATGGCCGAAATGGTTTACATGTGTTCAGACTACATGTTTCTAATCTACCTGTTACTGACTGTAGAAGAATCTACGTGAATAATTTTTTAAATCAGCTTAGCATGAACAGAAAAAAGTGGAGCTGGGTCGTCACAGAAGTGTGTATTGCCAGTTTGTACAGCAACAACAAAAGTCTTATAGAGATTATATTCTGGAACCAGGTTTCACAGGTTTATATTTTCAGGCTGCAAATTGCTGTTGTCATGTGAATTAAAGTTTACCATTTCATAAAAAATACCACTGTTGTGTAAATGGACTTCAAGTATCTTCCATGTAGCATGAATTGGGACAGTATGCAATTTTTTTTATAAAATACACTCTGGTACTGAACAAAGACCACTGAAATATTAACTGTACCCATTAAACTATTAAAAAAAGATATGAGATGCAATTTTCTGTAATTGTTAAGTTATTTTCCAATGAAGTTTGTCCTTAGCATCCATGCCAACATTCATGCGTTTCATTCTGAATCCGTGTTTTGAAACCTAGAGTTCATCACACCAGTTGCTTGCATCTTAATCAGCTACAAGAATAAAAAAAAAGGTAATTTTAGGGGGAAAAGCAACAAGCAGTCATCACTACATGTGATGTGTTTGTGTGATCGAGTGAATCAAACAGCAAGGGTCTTAAAATAGACGCTTTTATGCCTTAATAACTCCTCAATAGAACAATAATATTCAAAATCACCACCAAGACACCTATTAGAGGAGCTGACTTAATTGGCTGTCAGGAAAAGGTTCTCTCTTTGTATTTCATGTGGGAAGCTTTCTCTGTCACTTTCATGCTGTCGGAGACACTGACATTACAGGAACTGCATCTTATACAACAGCACCGTTTCAGCATTTAGCCATAGCCCGGTCAAAGCCTGTCTGCTGTTTCCTTTTGTACATGTCTACATTTCACTTTATGTCTTTCATTCGAGCCAGTTAATCTGATCTCAGAGAGGACAGGAGCAGTGGGCAGAGGGAAGCAGGTGGCTTGCCCTGAGACAGGACCCATTCTGCTGTCAGCCAGTGTGACCCCCACCTCCCTCCCTCATCCCGGCGCCCACCCATCCCTGCTTGGCTGTGGCCCCTGAAGCCACAGGGCTCAGATTGGAGGTTATCCTCCCCACCGAGCAGACAGTCACTCATCACATATAAACAGAATCCTGCAGACACCGAGTTCAAGAATAATTCAAGAATATTTGTTAGTTTTGCTTTGGCTTGTGGTGCCCAGTGCGTAGGTTTTACCACACAATATATAATAATATAAATTAAAATGTGTGCAGTATTTCTAAGCCTTTGAGCTATCTGCAGTCTGTGTGAAAGTGTTGAGATGTGGCAAATCCCAGCCTTTGGGTAACTGAAAAAAGACTTTAAAAAAAATGAAATTATCACTGAACGTGGGTGTTAAACACTGCTGAAGTCTTTCTTTTCCATGATCATCCATTTTCAACACGCTGAGGCACATTGTCCACAGTGTGGCTCTGCATTAATGCCAGAAAACTACAGTCTACAGCAGCTGAAGAGATATGCGCAGACTGGCAGAGAAGCTCTCAGACATAAAAGCTAAATAGCCTCTTGTAGTCATTTGTACTCCAACACCAAGGCGCCAGTGAAAGCATCAACTGGCTGGATGTGGAGAAGTTTAATGCCTCATGCACTCTCATTACACACAGATCTGTTTCTTTTTCAATTTCAAAGAATCCAAGTAGCTTCACATTACTGGGTTGTCAACTTAACAAGCCTTCTAGCTTGAAAACAGTAATGTAGAAACACATTAAACACAATGAAAATACTCCTGTTGTAACAGCTTTATTGAGGTTTATTTAAGTTATCAAAAATATTTGTTAGAGCTGCAACACTTAATATTTGAAAAAAAAAAAATTATCACCTGTAACTAAAATATTGTCAGGTTGTTATTAGACCATCCCGGGTACATCACATTTATACAGCTGATACTTGTAAGGAACAGGGATGATAAGCATTTTTCATGGACAACATAATTTTTTTTTTATATATATTTTTTTGGGGGCTTTTCGCCTTCATTTTTTATAGGACAGCCGAGAGAGTGACAGGAAGCAAGGAGAGAGACAGGGGGTAGTGACACGCAGCAAATGGTTGGAGCCGCAGTCAAACTCGCGACCGCTGTATGGAGGACAAAACCTTCGCACATGGGATGCCCGTGCTACCTACTGAGCTATGCAACACCCATAACATTATTTTTTTAACACAATTGCACGTAAACAAATAAAACATACACACATCAGGTGCTGAGCAGAATTAGTGGAAACCCACAAAATTTTGGCATGCGGCAACTTTTTACTTATGTCAGGTCACATACAATGAAGTGACTGATTGACTGATGACAAATTAAGTGCAACTGAAATAAAAGCAGCCTTACATCATTAAATAAATACATGTAAGTACATGATGTTTCTAGTTATTTGATTCAAGTTATCAAACCATCCAGAATCCAGATATTTTCTGCTAAAAGTCATCCAGTAAACTTGAAGAGGCACTTTTGGCTCTTTCCAAGGCATTTTGGGTAAAAATATTTTCTTCTCATACTCCAGATCCTGTTGTTTCCCATGAGTAGGGCAAAAGTCCTGAAGCGATTTATACTATAAACCACAGACTCCAGGGAGGATGGTGGGTTTATGCTGTTAGCTAACTTACTGACTGTCTGTCTGTCTGTCTGTCTGTCTGTCTGTCTGTCTGTCTGTCTGTCTTTCCTCAAGCATCTCATGAGAGAAATTGAAATTCATCATACAGAGCCACGAGCAGTTGTTATATGGAATCATCTTTTGCTGAATTTATTGTGTCCTTTTTTGTTCTTGGTTAGAGAAGTGAAACTCTTCCTGTCTCACTCTTGTCCCACCTTTAACTTTGTGATTAATGATGTCAGGTGTTTCTAATTTGACAGTTCCTGCATTTCTGTCATTTATCTCCAATTGCTCAAAGTCACTGGGCCTCAATTCATTTCCAATCAGTCACATTGCGCACCATCACTTTCAAATTCTCACATTTTTTTAAAGATTTTATTTCACTTCATTGATGCCAACGAAATAAAAATGCATTTCTATACAGTGCGGCTGCAGTATAACGAGAACCAGCAGGATCATGAACCTGTTCACCTGCTGTATCCACCTTAGCACACTAAAACACGCACACACACACACACGCACACGCACACATACACACCTACACACATATACACACACATACACACCCACACACCCACACACCCACACACACACACACAATGACAACAACAGCAGTGACTGAGGACGACAGCCTCACAGGGTGCAAACAGAGTTTACTGAGATTGAGAATATTTTCTTAATGGAAGTTAAATTTGCTTTTTTGAATGAAGCTGTGTGATGGAGATTCAACCAAGAAGGTCATCTCACCTCAGCACTCCACACACACACACACGCTTTCTATTAAGCCTTTTATCCAAGCAGTCTACACCACATTCTTCCTGTACTTGTCCACTCGATGCATTTTACTCTTACGAGGTTCCTCATAAACCTTTTATCCAGTCAGCGAGATTCCAGTTTCCTCTGAAACCATTTGACCGATCGCAGCTTTCCAGTATGCAGTTGTTAACATTGTCTCATAACAACTTTCAAGGTCATTCAAAATGACCTTGTTATTCCAATGATCTTGCAGCAAGTTTCAGTGGAAGAGTGATGATATGAACATGCACTTTATTTACAACCTGATATTGATTTCAAATGCATCACCCAGCTTTAACATAAACAACCCCCCCCCCAAACAGCAACACAGTGCCTCACACAGTGCATCAACTAACCTCCATGTACATAAAGTCACCTACACGTTGGAGCCTTTGCCGAAGCAAAACCTCATAAAAATTAGACAAACAGACTCAATCAGCCTGTAAGTGTGTTGTACCAGCAGCAGTCAGTCAAACAGGTTTATTTTCACTGGCTTCTGGAGATTTGAACCCAAACATCTGCAAAACTTTGAGGTGACTAATTCCACAGTAAACAGCTAAATTGCAACATGTGTGCACGCATGCAGGCGTGTAAGTGATGAAGGTGATGAAGGCAGCACACTGTCAGAGGGGGCAGATTTCATGAACATCTGCTACTGACACACACACACACACACAGACACACACACACTCACATCCCAGCATGTAAAGCAAGAGGAGGAAGTGGGTGGAAAGAAAACAGCTCAAGCACACGCTGCTTTGTGACATTTACATGTATTTGTGCTTACCTGTACATATGCAAACACAACTGCACACACTCGCACGCATTCTGTCTGGGGTTCAGAAGGAAACATAAACATGTGCACACACACACATCTCACAGAAGTTTTGTTTGTTTTTGAGAAACTCTGAATAATTCAAGGACTTCGAAGTCCTTGGAAACTAACCTCCACACACACACACACATTTATTTCACCCTCCAGTGTGTCTGCAAATATGTTTTTTCACACTACGTGCTTGGATTTAATTAAACATTAAACATTACTTTTATTCTTCTAGAAATTTCAAGTGGAGTCCGGGGTGCACAGTAGGGGTGGGGGCAAAGTGCTTGCTCGGTGCTTGGTCTAAACTCCAACTGGGGCTGCTTCCAACTTTATTATTGGTTTGCAGGAAATTTTTTTAATGTTTCAGTTTTCAAAAGTCAATTTTCCAAAGTTCAATCTTTTTACTGGTCTTGAGAAGTGCTACTCCTCGTGAAAAAGTTATATGAAGTCTTTTGTGGCTCCAAAGGGAGCATGAAGTCTAATAAAGTACTTCAGTCTTGTCGTTTTTATCATTCATTCATTAGTTGTGTCTGAAGACATTTGAAAAAAGAGAAAAATCATACAGTGTAAAGATTTGAGCTTTGCAGAACACTCCACATCTCTATTAAAAGGCTAGCAGCTTGTCTGTGGTTGTTTTAGCTGCTATTAGCTTGTCAAACCAAACTATCGGCATTTAGCTTGCATGATGGGTGATGTAGGCAACAGAATTTGAGATGTTGAAAAGGTGAAGGAATCTCTGGTTTTGCTTCATCAGTTCTGACTCTTTATTTAAGCCGTCCATGCTTTCAGTATTGTTCAAAGAAGGACGGCTAAACTGAAACTTTTTTTGGATGACACACTGTTGTCAAGTTGGTATTTGTACTCCACAAAACATAATTTGTACAGGAGAAGAAGCGATATGTAACATCACTCGGCTGCCATGCATTGACTGTGTTTATGTAATTTACCAAAACCAATGGATCACATCCTAATTACAACAATGTCCCATTTCAGATTTCATAAACATACTGCAACCATCAAATTTTAAGCCCATCAACTATATCCACTGTGTCAGCACACATATGAGCATTTTATATTTTCTTCTGCTCATCTCATTTACAGAGTGTAACTGGGGTTTTGAACATTAATCACACTTCCACATTAAGCTGCAGCGTTTGTGCCTTCCCAGCCAACAAAGGCCCATCACTGATCACAATTGAATCTTTGAGTTTTTAGTTATACAGGATAAGCGTTTCAAATGTGTTTTGATGCCATAAGTGGATTCAGTGATGGATTTTTTATTCAGTGAAATGCTACTAAGAGGTTTTTAGTAAACTCTGTTGATTTGATAAAATGCTATAGGATAAAAGCCATTAACGGCTAATGTTTGAGAGGAAAAATCAAAGTCTTGCATCCTGATTATGCCGTCAACCAAATGCATCTCCAAATCTTTTTCTATTCACTTTTTATTAGAATCTTGTGTCATCCCTCTTTCCTCTCCTCTCCTCAAAACTCTCCTGTCTCCCCGTCTCTCCTCTTCTCACTGCACTCCTCTCTCCGTTATTCCCTTCCCCCCACTCCTCTCTGAGATTAGGACTGTCAGCGGGGCCATATATCTGGCACAGCGCAGCATAGACTCCACACACTCTCACACACACACATTCACATACATATATCCAATATGCGATATAGTGTTCACTAATAGGGTGGGGGGTATGAGAGGGACGGAAGATGAAGTCAGCAGGGCGTTGTTGAGTCCATCAGACGCACTTGAGGAGGACCTTACCTCGTCATAAATCTATGACTTTATGGAGGATATTTTAAAGTCAACAACAGCTATATGAATATTACTGGATTCCCATGCGGGACAAAGCAGGAGTAGCTATATAAGCCCTCGGCATTAATAAGAATTATACTACGGTCTGAGTGGATACTGGATTCTGATTGGCTGCTGGGTGTCCATTAACGTCTGATTCAGGATACAGTTCCAGTCAAACTGTCTGTTCACGGTTCTAAACTTATGCATTGACTCAGCCTGCATCCGTCAGCAGTTCATTTATTTTGATAAGAAATAAAAAT
>JAPZDZ010000021.1:7469893-7482865 GCA_029783805.1 Acanthurus tennentii
GGTCAAATGAAAGCTATAATGTTTGCTTTGAATGATCCCTTTTGACTCATCTGCCCAGAAACACTTTAAAATAACAATCCTAAAGTTCTTACAGGGGGGGAGCCATGAATCAGTAATGTCACAGATGTCCTTTTTCATTAACTCAAATATTTTTAAGTCATAACCTCCACTCAAGCATTTGAGATCTCATGCTGAGATGGACTTGATAAGCTTTAACTATTCATTCAACAATATGTAGATCAAGAGACAACATGAGAATTTTGTTGCAATTCACCATTTATACTAAAACACAACACATAGTACAACAGAATTCTGCATGAAATTCTTTTTTTTCTTCATAGAACAATCAAAACTACAAAAAACTAGGACTTTACTGAATGCAAACCCCCACCCCAAACATACAGACGTAATTCCAAAGTGAGTCGAATTGTAATAGGAATAGCAGTCTCTGGAAAGAGATGAATATGTAATGTTAACACGCATGTTCCCCTTCTGTCTGCAGAGCATACTTTGTAATTTGTAGGCAGGGGCATTTTTCAGTTGCACCACAAGGCTTAATGCACACTGTTAGTTGTGAATGAATTTTACTTGTATTAAAAATTGCAGCTCCTGTAATTCAGACATCACAGGAGCTTACACATGTTGTGTTTTTGATGATACATTAATCAATTGCTCAGCCCTAAAAAACATTAATATATTAGAAATTCATGAATTACTGCTCCTGACATGAGGAGAATAAACTCAACTCTTCAGTGCCTCCCTAAGCCAACCAGTTCATGGAGCAATGGCACAAATCGTACACAAATGTAAGTTAATGTCATTTAAATCAAGTCTGATGTATTGTGTGTGACACATGGAGCAAGACTGTCTTAGGAAAAACCAAAAAAGAGCATCTTAATCAAGACTCACTGCATATACTCAACGTATTATCCCATAAAAATGAGATAGTTAGATGCCAAAAACAAATGCCACTGAAGAAACAGCTAACTTCATTACATGTGAAGGGGCACTGTACAATCACAGACTGATTTAATTTCATTTGATAAAATTACATCAATCAGGCGCTCCCTGTTTTTTTTTTTAAGCAATCGAATCCAGATTTGTGTACTATTCTGCTCTGGGTCTTGAGCTGGAATTTAATAGCCTCTGGAACACGATGAGAGAACACGCTTTTTTACGTCAGCCCAATCTAAATTAATTTGCCAGCTGGGTCAGGCGGAGTGAAGCAGTAAGAAAGCTGTCCATCTGCTTAAGCAACGGGAGTTTTATACGATTTCAAACCACAAAGCCAGGTGGTCCTGCAGCAAGGCGGGGAAAAGCACACAGGGGAGACGGTGGAAAGAAACCTGGGATTAAAGGAAAAGGGTGCAATTTGGTAGGAAAGATTAGATCAGAAGGATAAGGTGGTTGGATAAAGGCTAACAAAGGAACGAAACAGTGAAAGAGGGAAATGACTAACAAGTGTCTGTTCTTGGGCTAGCCTGCCGTGGTCTCAGCGGACCAGCGTCGGTGGAGGGAAAGTCGAGTGAAGGAGAGGTGGGGGGTTGTAAGGTTTGTCATGGAACACCTGCCTCCACTTAACCCCTCTCCCTCTCTTTCTGCTTGAGCTGCCTCTTTCAGCCATCTCCTCTCCTTCTACCCTGTGCCCCCCACCCAACCTCACCCCACCCTGTCATTCATGCACGAAGTATCTTACGAGCTCACGAACTCAAGGCCTCTTCTTTTCCCAAACATGGGAGGACCCCCGTTGCCTGAGCTGGGGGCCTCACTAGCCAACAGTCGGTAAGCCCTTCAGGTATTAACATATTTATATTAATTCAAATGACTTTTTTCAATGTGAAAGAATTTCTGCACCAATCCTAATGAGAGCACCCAGCATCTAACTCCCATGGGGCTCCTGCATGCTCATGTGCCGACCCAGCCTGACTCTGTTTGACTCGGCACGTCAGCCCAGCACAGCAGGGATTTGCACTTTCATCACAACAGGGCTACCCACATGAGGGTGTGTTTTCCACAGATGAAACGCTTGTTTTGAGTCTACAGTGACTTTTTCTGCAAGTGTTCTTCCATCCCACAGCGCTGCAGGTAAAAGAAGGGGTTTAAATGTTGGAGGCGAGCTGTTAGCAAAGACCCGGTAAGTGAGCCTGTTGTCTGCAGCTCTTCATCTAACATCTCACTGCGGCTGTTTCTGCTTTACTCTTCCTCCCTGAATTGTTAGAAGACTGCCTTTATTAGAAAAACAGAGAGTTTAAACTCCATCCTTTCTGATGGACCACCCTGGAACTTTATTTTGCAAAAATTATGTATGAAAAATATGTATTTAGGAAGACTACACACCCAAATGTTTGTGAAAGAGACGGAACTTAAATGATTTCTTACTAAACTGACTGATTTTTCATTTGCATGGCTAAAGATCTTTACATGACCGGACTTGTAATAATTTTTCAGATCTCTTTTAATTCTTTGTTCTGGACAAACTAAGTCAAACATTGAGACAGAAGACCTAGTTTACTTTGCCATTTGTTATAAAAAACTTAATGAAACTTTACTATATTTGCGACAAAAGTGAATCTTACTGATTTGCAAAGTGACATTATATATTGACAAATATCACACTTTAATTGATAGGACAATAAAAGGAGATTTAAAAAATGATCCTTCTCCTTTGACTAGTGTAGACAGTTTTTGCATCCCACTTGGTCAACTTGATAAGGACTTCAGCTCTCGAGAGCTGCTAACAGAGCTGTGCTAATGTGGCCATGAACTTGTTTCATCAAAAAAAGTCTTTACATAAAAGTACTCTGTTATTTTACCATTTAGAAATGTTAATTATAAAGCAGCAAAATCAGGAAATATAGATTGATTCCTATAAGACTTTAAATGGTCGAAAATCGCCACATTAGTATTCTTTACCTCCATCATGTTGCTCTCAAAACTGTACCCGTAAACTGTGACATATTCTCATGCAATTTTAACAAACATGTACAAGTTATTCTAAATATTTTTTATCTAGAAAAAAGCATTCTTTATTCTGAATCAGTTAGCCGGCAAATCAACTTACAGATAGGGGCAGGCCAGACATTTTTATGGATTGATGCCATTTTAGTCCATTTGGATGCAAAGCTCAGAAAATGTGCAAAAAAGTACACCTGCATTTATATACAGCATGCACAAAATCACCAACACTTGATTCCAAATCTTCTTTAATTGTACACTGATGACAGAATGTGTGTATTTAGTCACTTTCGCACAATGCAACCGACCTTCACACTCCATCCAACTGGTGGTTATACCAATTAAAAGCCTGTGTTAGGTCAGGAGCTATTCATTTGACATTAAAGGGGACATGGGGTCGGGCTATTCAGACCCGCCGCAGGAATCAACTCCCCTCCTCTCTTCTTTTCACCCCGTTTTCCATGCCACATAAAAGATTTGCCCCTTTCCTCCCCTCTTGCTCGCCCCCTCTCTCTTTCACTCTCTTGTTTGCTCGCTCTCACTCCTTCATTCACTCAGTCTTTTCTTCACACTTATTCTGTTCATCTCTTCAACTAACTACCCTCTTGTAGACCCTTACCTCCTCACCTGCAGTCACAAGCACCACATCAATGCAGTTAGCTGTTACAATACGATATTTAAATGGATACCAATAACCCTCTGTACCTCTTACGCTCACTCCCTTTCTTATCTGGCTGCTGCCCCTTTTCCATTAGCCCCCTTTTTTTTTTTTTTTACCCTCCGCTGGCCTCTCCTCTTTTCTCTCCATTCATGGGTGGTAACTAAAGATAGAGCAGAAAACTAAACCATTAGCCCTGTATCTATAGGACCAGCCTGTGAGTCTTATCCCATTGTTTTCTATCCATATTTGAGCTACAAAAAACGTGTTGCACATGAGATTCTGCAAGACACGCACACTCCGTACAGACACACAGTGAGATGCAGGGGTCACTGGCCTTCAACGGTGTGTTATACAGCAGCCTCTCCCAAAGGTCTTTTACTCAGCTAGGTGTTTAAATGAGACACACAGAGGTACAGTCAGCCTCTTCACTCGCTCTTTTCCCCGTTTAAACGCATCATTGCCTGACTGGCGGCTCAGCAGCTTTTAATGTTCTGTAAATCTCTCACTTCTTAAAACTGCATAAAAAAGCAAAAAGAGGAGGCAGCCATGAAAGCAGAGAGTATCAGGATCTAGGGGCCTGTAAAAAAAAAGTGAAGTAACTGCTTTGAAAGTAAATGCCAAGTCAAGTCCAATCATAGCAGTTTCTTGATTGCAAACACATCGAATCAGTCAGTCTGTACGCCTGTTTACACCAAGTCCAATCTTTTAGCAATCACTGCAATTTTGTGCAGCAGGGTGTAAGTGTTGGTGTATTACCAAATGCAAATTAAGTGTATGTTCAACTTTTCTCAGTCTGATCACTAGATCAGCTGATTGACTGCCACTTGGGGACACTGGGCTGCATTCATACAAAGGTTTACCTTGCTTTAACTTTCCATAACAGCGCCTCTGCTATTTTTTTATTTTCTTTTTTCTTTAACTTTAGCCCCTTGGCAGTCCGAAGCAGCACAACCTAATCAGACTACCCACATTTAGATGAATAGGAGACCTTTCGTTTTCACTGCAACACCTGACTGATTCTAAATGGACCCTAACAGGAGATAAACGTGGTTGCCTGACAGCTCATTAAAGACAGATACAGCAAACAGGATAGTGTGGTCGAAAATTAGTGTTTGTCTGTCTTATTTTTTGTAATGACACAGTAGCTGTCTGTGTTTCTGGCCTTTTCACTCCTACAGTCTCCTAAAATAGCCTTAGTTCACCTTTCTCCAGCGCTTTATTATTGTAAGCCTGACAGACGTAACGAGTTTATTGAATTCCACAGTATTTACCAAAACAGTTGAAGCTTAGGTCACAGCTTTGTTAACACACTGAGTGCACTTACAGAAGAGATCAAAAAAGGAGACACCAACAAGATGCACAGGAGTTGAGAAGGACGTGGGGTTTTAAGTAGTTTGTGTTAGAAGTGCATTAAACACCTCACTGATGAGTTTACAGAAACTAGTCACAGATTTCCACCCCAGTGCTTCTACACTGCTCTTGTTTACGGAGGCTAGTCAAAGGCGGGTCTGATGGAAAGCTTGGTGGTCCGGTGGCACTGATGGGACTAGGCTGAGTCAGTGAGGAAATGTGCCGATTTGCATGGACTACTTTATAGATCCCAGCAGGGACATTTTCTTTTCATTTCCCCCCAGTCTGCAGGGTTTTCAGAGTGCGGGGGTCAGTTAATGAAGAGCTCTCCAAGGGTCGGTACACACTTACTGTCTTGTTTAGAAGACACTTGAAAAATGTGGGTGTTCACCAACACAAGCTCTTGAACTCAGGCCCTGTGGTTAAACCGGGGCTTTCCTACTCACTCCAGCACGCCACCCTCATGGCTTATGATCTATGCTACTTGTATGATTGAGTTTCAACTTCAACTCCTAACAATGGTCAAACACATCATTTGCAGCAGAAGATTACAGCAGATTTGTGGCCTCTGTGGTGAGGGTACAATAACAACAGGACAATGTTGGAATGAGGGTCAAACTCTGCAAGCAGTGTCTATGTTATAAAGCTAAACAGCAACAAACAGGCTAATTTTATGGAGGTCCTGCTGAGCCTGAAACCTGGGACAAAGTGCTTTATCAAAGCTGAACATAGAGTTGGAAAGAGAAATACTGCATAAAACTCAGACATATAACTAAATTGTTTCTAGTCGTCTAGTCATATAAATAAATATGTTACGGCTCAACTTCATTCAATTCTCCCCCTCCATGCAGCTTTGCAATTCAATTGTGGGTTACTGTTAGCTATCAGATGCTTTCTATTATAGAATAACACATCAAAACCAAACACTCAAATATACATCAGCATGATAAGAACTCCGTAAAATGACAGAAACAATCTTTACAAAAACATTATCTAACTTGATTTTATTTTTATGTCCAGTCCGTTGACATGGATGGGCTACTGCAGCCAGACACCAGGGGGCGATCATGATATTTTGCCTTCACTTTTAAGGAGCCGTAAAGTTGTCCATTCAGTAATGTAAATGATTTTAGTGAAAGGAATGAATCATATGCTCAGTGAATGAGTCCACATGTAAATATTCAAAAGCAGACTGCATTTCACATCCTTCTTGTATTCATTTTCGGGATCGTACTGTCATAACAACTGTGCTCTTGCATAAACAGAACTTCTTTTTGAATTTCAAAAACTTACACGAGCTTGACTAACATACTGTAAGCAAAATTTCGGTGGGGATGACGTCTTTAACTCGCCGTGCTTTCCATGTTAAAGCAGCTGCTGTGTTGTTGCTGCAACACTGTTTCCCTGTTTGTCCAGTGGCCAGCTAGTGTGAAATCTGCAAATCCTAAAATAACGGGTTAAGAGTGTAAGCCTACTAAATCTCAGTTATGAGCCTTGCTTTGATAGACATGGTGTCTTAACTTGCTCCCCTACTAAGGTAGCTTTGTTCGTGTACAAAGGAAGGGTAGGTGAGGGAGAAAAAAAAATATTGTGGCGCAGGTAACCAAGTAAACAGAGGAAAAGACTACCAAGACATTAAAAGAGAAGGAGTGCAATGACAGGTAGAATGAAAGGGAATGGAGGAGGAGGAGAGGAAGGACTGGAGCTACCAGTGAGGACTGTTTTCAGTAAGCAGGCAGAGGATAGCTGCTGATGGAGGCTCCCATTCCTGGATGTTGGTGCTAAATGGTAGAGCCCAGGCTGAAGACATAAAACTGATAACGTATCACATCTCTTTTCATGGGAATAAAGCCGGAGACGCTGCTGCTGATGCCTCAGCATTCAGCGTGCAGATATACTTGATTTACATGAACTTTTGAAAGGGCTAAGATTCACATGTTACGTTCCATACGAGAAAGGAGTTAAAACAACTTTCTTTTATTCCGCCTCCCCCTCTGTGACTTACTGTACAGCCAAACCTCTGATGACCCCTCTCATTAGTCAAGGTCATCGTTATCGAGCGTGCACAGAGATTTATATGACTGCTGGTGTTTGATCTATAGCTGGCAATGATTCGACTTTGTTTGCTTTGCTTTTGGAGTCTTTCATCTTGTTGGTTTTTTTTTGCCCTCCCTTTTCTTCCCCTTGTCTTTCTCCCTCTTGTTGTGAACTCCTGTGTTTCTAGTTGTGCACTATAGTTTATGATTTGCTGATAGAGCAGGCAGGCAGAGGTCTTGGAGGGCCGCTTGAGACAAAAGCTGCTTTTCAGCTCTCAATGCTGATGCCTCCCTTCAGATAGCCAAAATATGCTGGCTGGGGGTTTGAAGCGAGGGGTGGGAGGGGTGGATGTTGCTCCTGGCCTCCTCTCTCCAAAGCGGCTAAGGTGAAAATGACTTTACCATGTAAAAGAGGCTGCGGTCGCTCCTGCTATGTATTAGGGCCCCGCCAAACTGTCCTTCTTGTCTTCTCTTAATCTGATTTCTGAGGTTAAACTAGGACACACAAACAGAGTTTCTTACTCAAGAGCATATTCATGTTTCGGCCCACGTTGCATGTTTTCATGCTTGTGCACCCTTAGCCGGGCTACGAGTGGCACGCATGTTCTGACAGGGAATGAAAGAGAGATGGAGAAAAAATGCAAACACAGCAGAGTGTTCCCACGAGCGCGTGCACGTGCATCTGCGTGTTCTGCAGAGAACAATGTGAAAGAGGGAGAGTTTGGGCAACGGAGAAGTGTGAGAGGGAAAACAAGGAACGGAGACGGCTCTCCACCAGGTGAGCTCTCCTGAGGGCAGCTGGGAGTATTTTTCCCCTCATTTAGCAGTTCATGAAAAAAACCACAAGCTGCCAGATGTGACAGAGGGCACGCACCCTGCTCACACACTGTAAACACACACACACACACACTCACACAAAACAAAACAAAACCAAGAAAAAAAAGTCACACAGAGGGAATGGGAACTCAATCCAACTCGATGTGAATACGTGTGTGGCACCGATTTACTGTATTCCTGCATAAGGCAGAGGCTGATTTTTATCTGGGGGAATGTCTGTCTCATTAAAATGAATGTCAGATGAAGTAAACGGAGGGTGAAGACATCAAAGAGCTCTGCAGGGAGCTGAATAAATCTGGGTTTAAACTTACTACAAACCCATTTATGGAGGAATTTCACTATGACCTCTACCAAGAATTGAAAAAAAAAAATCTTTCTCCCTTTAAGTTTAAACTGTTGAAAAACACTCTTTTGTAACATTTCTTAGCATCGTGATTTGCTATCTATTCCATCTACAAAAGGATATTTTTTGAATGACTGTTATGAGTCAATATGACACAAAGTTATGCAAAAGAAGAGTCAGGAAAGTGTTAAATTAACTTCAAATATGCATGCAAAGTACCTACAAACATGCACAATCACTTCTTCAGCGTCTTGATGATTTAAAACGACTGTACATAGTTCAAAGAAATGCCATGGCCACGCCGTGTACCTATGGCTCGCTGCTGACCTACATTCCCCTTTGTTATTCCACACATATCGGCCCTGTGTAAAACCACTGGCTGCTAATTGCTTTCACATTACAGAGCAGCCGGGTGATCTTGGTGGCTTTCCAAGACCACCAACACTGGGACATGGGGCGTGCACGTTTGCAAATGCATCCCACCAATCACACTGTGGCCGCATTACTGTGTAAGCAGTCGATGCGAGACCGAGGGCAAACATGTAGGGCTGCTATCTGCTGCGTAACCAGCAGTAAAACACTTCTCTGCTATTGTCTGGGACCGTCTCAACTTCTGCTTTTGTTTTTTAAAGGTTTTATTACCGTCGAGCCAGGGAAGCCCATGTAACTTGTTTTAAAAAAAAAAAAGCGCAGTTGTCACATTAAAAGTGTGTAGGCTGCACTTTACATTTGTGGAGGCACCTTGTGTAAACCACTGAGTGATGTAACTCATTCAGCAAGCAGCTGCGCCTGTGCGACTTCCTAAACACATTTAACAAGTTTACAGTACACTCATTAGCAATGGGTTATTTGTGCCAATTACACATGGAAGGTAGTGGGAAAGCAAATTGCCAGTCTCTTATATAAACTCACAGGTCCACAGCTAACATGGGGGCAGTTTCTACAGTATGATGAAAAGGTAAAAAAAAAAAAAAAAAAAGGCTTTTCCTTCAGTCTGTGTTTAGGTGCACATTGCTCTTTTTTTGATGCATATAAAGCCTTTTCATCTAATTTGGTTCTAAACAGCAGCCGTCCATCTAAAAACGATCAAATCCTTGAGAGGTGGTTTCTAAGAAATGAGAAGAGACAAGTTTTGTGCTCTAAACAGGATGCACGTTTGATGTTTTTCTACTAATTTTCTCCAGAAACCAAACTCAGATTCACATCTCCTTTCTACGTGTTTTCCCCTCAGTCACCTCGCCTGATCACTTGCAACCAACAGAACAGTTCATGACAGCAAGTGACTGGAAGAATGTGACCTGTTTTGGTAGCTATTTTAGCAGTTCACATCTTTGGTTGGAGTTAATTAAAGGAGCAAAAAATATTTTAGAGAGGCATTTGCTCACACATACACACACACCAACAATTATGAGGACAAAGGAAATGTCCACTCCTGCTGAGGGCCATGATGAGTGGAGGTTAAGCCAGCCAGCTGGATGGAGTTAAATTAAATTTAAATTAAAGAGTGAATGGACTAACAAAGCCTGGGGTGCAAAGCGAGGCCAGTGAGGGACGACGGGTCACTGCTGTCTGGCCGTGGACACTCAGACAACCAAGGAAGTCATCATAACAGAACATGATCCAGGATATAACTTAATAACTGGAATACAATCATTATATTTTATTGTTACAAACCCTCCGCTTTGGACAAAGGTTTTGAGGATGAGAAGAAAAAAAAAGAGGGGAGAAGGAAGAAGGGGGTGTACACAAAAAGGCAGAGTGGGAGAAAAAAAAAAAGCGGGAGAAAACGTAAAACATGGAAAGCTCAGTCAAACTCTCGCCGAAGCCAGAATCGACCACAATCCCCTCCATGAGCTGAGAGTAGTCCAAGCCGTTGAACAGTACCAGCCGGGAAACTTCGGACCGACTCCACCATTGTTTGAACTCCCACTCGGTCATGAATCACGGCTGCGGCGATCTGTCTCACTCCAAATTATCAGCACCGGCCCATTTGGAATCAGAGCTTCAACAGAGCATGTCAGGAATAATAAGCCACAACGTCCATAGCAGGGAACCTTTTTTTCCCCTCTTCTCTTTTTATTTAATTTTAATGTAGCGGGACCCTTCGGGCTGCATACATGTACAAGGACGGGCCCCTGCCTTGTTGCAAAACATCATTACACAATGCATGCAATAGTATAAACAGTTGTTCATCTTAATGAAAAACATAATAAATATTTTAAACTGTGGCTAAATGTCTGGAAAGATGCTGAAGCTGTGCCATCTCTCTTTTACTCCAATTACAGCTGCGAAGACATGACAGGTTTTATGTTCCATTGAAGATTACTGAAGGACAGTCGAACGCTGGAAATCTGCATATGGCCTCCATGCGTTGCTCAACGATTCCATAGTTAATCCCAAAAAATGTAGTTTTTTTTTTTACAAGCAGAAGTGTTGACAAGACATGAGTTTAACTTATTTTGCAAGAGCGCGCATATTTTTCACATTTCACGTCGTATTTTAGTACGTAGGGCTTAAGTGTGTACATAATCAGAGGCTCTTAAACCCAATGTTCCAGTCGCTGCAACGGCTGGATGATATAGTGAGAAAGACGGAGGGCCGAGAGGTAATGAGCTCTTGCGGGTGAAGCTTAGCAGCGCTGAGGCAGCCACGCAGAGGTTAAGCAAACAGGCAGTGGGATCACGCGGGCCTAAGCCTCTTATATAGGCCCCTCTGAAGGAGAAGATCATTGACTTCTGATAGAGGGATGAAGGTCAGGAGTTGTCAAAGATAGTGGGGGCCACTGATCCTCTCACCGGTGCGAACCCTCCTCTCTTCACTGCCAATGAGTTTTTGTTTTCGTTCTCCATAGTTTCCCGCCATGTGTTTTTTTAATGTGCCGAAGGTTTTTCGCTCTCTTGATTGATATAACTTGCTGAGAGTTAATTTAAGCCTGCTGTCAGTCAAACGCCTCTATGAAAATATTTTCTCGTCTCAATATCGTCCTTAGCCCTCTCACTTTTCTCCCAGCCGAGCCTTTGCAGGCCCATCCCAGTCCTCACTCACATCCCCGGACTATCAATCTTTTCATCTCCCTCGGAAAAAAAAAAAAAAAAAATAGTAATAGACTTCTTTTTTCTCGATGAACCTCTTCCTCTTACCCTCCTCAGGTCCCCCCCCTCTCCTGCTGGGAGTCGCGGGGCAATGCAGTTTCATTTCCTGCCCTGCTGAAATCAATGCTCACTGAGAGAAGGGGGGGGCGCATGGAGAGAGACAGGCAGATATAAAGAAAGACAGGAAAACAAGAGTGAGGTGTGAGAGGATTGTTGGCATGCAGGACACGACCGCACCGTAAATAAACTTAAACACGGGTTGGTTCCAAGTCAGTGTCAGCTTTCATAAACATCTCCCTGGAAATGAAATAACTCTTCAAAGTGGAAATATGAAAAAAAAAAAAAGTGGGGAGGGGGCTTTAATGGGTAAACTCAATTTTCCCCTCAACACTCCCCATGTTTTTGTTTTTTTTGTTTTTTTTTTATTTCGCCTCAGAGATGGAGAGATTCCGGAGGGCAGACGGCATTCTGCATCCCGCAGGATAAATGTATGAATTCCTGGTCAGGAGCGTCCCAGTTGAGGAGATTCCTTTCCCGCCCGCCCCTGAGATAAATACAGAGCTCCGTACATGAGCCGAGCTCTGCGTGAACCAGAGGGAGACAGTAATGAAGCAGATAGCATAAATTTTGTCACAGTCACACAAAAGACAGATTCCTGCTCTATGACTATTCCATACCCCTCTATTACCATTCCTGCACATTTCACCACAAAAACCCACTCAGACATCAAACACAGCGTTTCTACGAGCCTCTGGTTAACACATCTGGACAGTCAGCAGCATTGAAACGACTGACTTTGTCCCTCCGTCCTGCTATTCTTTTTTCACTCACTTGTTTCCGTCAAAAACAGACCTACAATCTGGAGAGTCGGGCTCCAAAGAAGTCGATAATTTTGCCTTGAAAGAAGCTGCCGTATGGTGAGGCCATCAAGCCAAAATGGATTTAAGAGGCTACCAGCGACTGTGTGAGTATGGTAACAGCTTTTCCCCAAGACGGAGGAGAAAGCTTTGAGGGAGCGCCAAAAACTCCGGGTGTTGAGCACACCATAATGTGCAGACTCTCGCTCTCCCAGCTTTAGTTTCTGGGAAAAACTACAATTACCAGTCAAGTTGCAGTTTACATCCATGTCTGTCCAGACTCATAATCCATGTTGTGAAGACTTTCAAACAAGAGTTTAATAAAAAGTGTTGAAATGTCACTATATTGACAAGTACGGCACCAGAGAGTAATTTTCAGTGAGAGACAAGCTGTCTTCACTTAGAGACTGTTTTTGCAGAGGAGTGCAGAGGAACGATGGAGTAGTTTCATCACATGGTGCAATGACAATTATCTGAAGTTCAATACCAGCTAAGCTAGTGAGATAGTTGCGGAATACAGTGCTTCAAATGAGGATGTTGCTACAAAAGAGCCTGAAATAGTAAACACATTTTCCAAGACGCAAAACCAACATTAGTGTCACCAATTCAGTATCTGACTAAATGCAAAATATGGTCACAATCTCCCTTCTGTTTTCAGTTATGGAGTGGAATAATTGTCGGTAAAGTGTTTTGTTTTGTTTTGTTTCAGAACATACTGACGTCACAGTGAAGTGTACCTTTTTTGATTAAAAAAATTTCTTCTGCATTTTTATTTCTAAGGTTGCAGTGACTTTCACCTTTGACCCCAAAAATCTAAGTAGTTTATCATTGAGTTCAAGTA
>JAPZDZ010000021.1:7496801-7506898 GCA_029783805.1 Acanthurus tennentii
TTTTTAAGAAGGACCCTATGTGAATAAGTAGTTTAAAGAGCTTTATTACTGCAGCTGACACTGTGCTAACATCGTATATAGTCCAGAATAAATTTGCTTATTTGCAAATCTGGGAGAACTTGGAGCCATATGATATTCCAGCCAAGGAAAACTGTGCACAATGGGAGAAGCAACAGCCCCAACAGCTCATTCTTTCCCCAAGGCCCACACAAGGTTTACCTCAACCATGACAACCATCATAACTTTGAAGAGAATATTGTAATCCTGCTAAAACAGGAAGCCTACTTTAGTCGTTGGCAGTGTTAGGGAAAATAAAACACCCTATAAAATTACGTCCATTAAAGTTTTTGAATGATGACATTAAATGACTTAATTATTAACTTTAGAAGAGACAGACTGGGATCGAATTATTTAATAAAGTCAGGTGTTATGGAAGCTTCACTTTTCCCAACTCTAATGCCGTATCACTTGACACAGAAAATTGCTTATAAGCGAAGAGAAAGACTAACAGAAAGAACCGCAAGAGCCAGATGAGTAAAACCTGATTACACGGCACACAGCCGCAGTTTTTCTCCGTCCTTATTTGAAGACGTTGAGAATGATGTCTTTGTCTGCCACGTTGCCCTCTTTTTGAAGGAGAGCAATGAACAGGCCGCTCTCAAAACACAAGGCTCGCTGCCAGCTCCAGAGAAAGCCATTTGGACATCTAATAGCTGCGAACCGGGCCAGCTTAATGTAAGCCTTATTGTGATTACCTGATGTAATGACAGCCAATCCAAATACAGCCTGTAAGCCATTACGAGCGGCACAAGAGGAACACATTATGTATTGCACTGTGTCAGCCTGACGGGATCTGAACAATGAAGCATGAAAAAGTTTCCACCCTGTTATTGTGACTCTTTTGGGAATAGAGAGGAACTGTTTAGAGCAGTTAAGCATCGAAAATGCCCCAGAGTGTACCTTTGAAGACCAGCAACAGGCCTTAAAAAGCCCTACCCACTATCTTAACATAAACACAGATAAAAGATTCCAACACGTAATTGGATTTAGCTCTTGATAGTCGACAATTCCATTCGAAATGTGTCTCGATGTTTGTATCGGTGAAATTGCAGGAAAGGTGAAATACAGGGAGGAAGTTCGTCACACATCAAACTTTTAAAACATCTGTGAGAAAATACAACTTGAACAGTCAATTAGTTCTAGCTCAGGACCTGTTTGCTATGCGTTTTTATAGGGGAGGGGGGGAGATTAGTGTTAACAGGTAGAGCTGATTGTCTTGGTCAGGAAGAAAAACACTGACATACATGACAGAAATTGCCGGAAATGTGTCATATATGATTGAGGCCAATTTTCCCTTTCATGGTCCGAGAGAAACACGCAGCGTTCTCTGTGCTGTGCATGGGTGCACCTGATTTTCCACCCGCGCTCCTATTAACTAAATTGGAGCCAATTCCCGTCCAGATATGGTAGTTGTGTGAGGCAAAAGTTGACACCAATCCAGTACCTGTTGAGTCTCAAGCAGTCTGAGCTGCTCTGAACATCATTCACCTCGTGCCCATGTGGGAAAAAACTACATTTCAAAGCATTTAGAAAAGCATTTTAGTGTGTTTGTCTTCAGATAGAGCCTGTGGGATCCCCCGCTCTCCTGACACTTTATAACTCTTATCGTTAATCAGGATTACAGTGACTATCTCATTACACGAGAAGACTTGCGAGGGAGAGAGAGAGAATTCATCAGTTTATGCTCTTCTGCTTGCCTCGGGAATGTCTTTGGAGAGGCATTGACTTTTTCAAAGTGCTTTATCCTGGAGGCTTGTCCAACGACTTGGCTCACACGCTGCAGGACAGGATCTCTGCGTTTATCTAGAATAATTTCCTGGCCGAGAAGAAGCCATCATTAATACAAGCCCACACACTCTTGTTTCGGTGTGTCTTGTGAGAGACGCAGGTCTGCTAGGGCAATTAGAGCTGGCTCGAACACTTAGACGAGCATTAGCTGGTTTCTTGTGGGAGAGGTGTTTATAAATACAAAGGAGTAATGAGTGTTTGAGTGTCTATGACAGACATCTGCTTGTGAGTTATTTAGTATGTTAATATTTTTATTTCTGTGCGACCAGAAATGAAAACAGAAAAAAAAAAAAAGAAATTTAAAACATGACCAGAGTTCTTCTTAATGTCATATTATTTTATTTAAATGGTGGATGTGTTGGTTCTCAAGGCTACAGCTGTGGCTCATGGTTCAGGCTGAGAGGCTGTTTTGGTGGTTTTGGAGAGCAGAGGAAGGGGAAGGCACCAGGTCAGTAACAGAGATGTGGGGTGAGGTTGCCCTAAATTGCTGATCTTAGGTCAGTTTCTCCATTTGATGACATGGTTCAGGAAGACATAGTTGAACATGATTCCAGAAATTACACAAGGCATTTTTTTTATACCTCACATTTAAGTTTTACAGTGTACTTTTGAATCTTAACATTTTGTTTTCCCCATATTAGTAACATATACCACTAATGTGACAAAACGTCTTATTTCTAAGTTTGAGTGAAGATGTTTCAATGTTGGCAGGTCTCCTGAAATCAAAGTGTTAAGACAAAAGCTGATTTGTCCTTTGTTTTAAGAGGCTACTCATTGTAGTCTAATACTAAACAATGTGGCAGTGTGTAACTCTAAGATAAATCATGAGCCTCTTGTGTATTTTCTGGTAGTAAACCTGCATGTTGAGCTTCAGTTCTGTTTCTAAGAGTGTCATAGAGATGAAGCCTAGACAGCATTTGAGGGCAGCTTCACCCCTGTGAGAGTGGAGGTATCCTGTTGCTGTGGGTGAGTGGAGGCACTGTGGCAGAGGAATCATGTGATCACAGTGGGGCCAGTGCGTCCAGTTCTCTCCTGAAGCTGAGAGACCTTCAGGGCGATGTCTACCAGAGGGGCCAGCATCACCTGCACAGAGAGACAGCACCAACACAAAGAACGTGACTTCATGTGCAGGTCATGTGGCTCTCAGCACATCTTCCAATGCACTTTCTAACACCAGACTCTGTCCAAAGATTAAAATAAACAACTTTTAACACATTGTGGCTTAATAAGTAACTTTTCTTGTTTTGTTCATCTAATTATCAAACCATTTCTTGGCTGGGCACAGTGATTTAAAGCTGCACTCAAAAAGAAAAAGTGTAGCAGATAACACACTTTAAAAGCACAACATGACGCTCTTACACTCTTACATTTAATCATTGATCATCGTTGGTTTGTCCAAATTAAAGCAATCAAAATCAAAAACCTTCTGATGAGAGAGCTTTGAAGATGATGGTAGTTTAGTCTAGTTTATTTACCTGTTTCCAGTCTTTATGCTAAGCTAAGATAAAAAGCTGCTAGCTACAGCTTCATATTTACCTTACAATGAGAGATGTATTGATCTTCTTGTGTAGCTCTTGGTAAGAAAGCACACAGGTGTACTTTAAAAAAGCCAAACTATCCAAATAACATGAAAGAAATCTAAATGAAGAGCCTTAGTGAGATACTTTACATATATGATGCAATTATTATTAAGTAGGATGGAGGAAAAATGTCGACTCCCTTTGCTAAGACCTACCAAAATCCAACGATTAATAGTTATAAAGTTATTTTCAACTTTAAGAAGCCTTATATTACAGGACTTCATGTAATAAAATGAACATACAGTACGTCACAGACCAAAGCAAAAGGGGAAAAAGTTGAATGTTGTGGATTGACAAAACAGCTGCTGTTGGCAGAAATGTGAAATGTTTGTTGCAAAGTGTATATCTCTTTCTTTTTCAAACGTTTTATATCTACAGTCAACACTCTTGGTGTGTAAATCAAACCTACCAAAAGTCAGCCAACTGAACCATTAACCCACCGGCCATCTATCTGTCAAGTAAAATCCTGAGGCAATGTGGTTCTGTTTATCCGTTCATTCAAGGTGTGTGTTAGCACCAAAGAAGATAGAGCGCCTGAGCACAACTTTTACTCACTTTTTTTTGGAGTCTTGTCTCACTTTCTTGTTCTACATCACCTCCCTGTCCACACCAGTCAAAACGACTTTATGAAGTGTCTAGTTGGAACTCTCTCTTTATTTTTCCCTTGTGCTACGTTTCCCTCTCCTCATACTGGCTCTGATAAGCTGCCATAACTCAAGACGAGGCCAAACATCTCCATCATCTCCCATGTTGAATACGAGCTCTGGAACTTGTTTTTGGAGTGTTCAGCCCGATGCACGCTGGCTGTCCCGCAGGTTACACTTCATTGTGGTCAGCCTGAGGGGCTTTGGGGCCCGT
Source organism: Acanthurus tennentii (assembly GCA_029783805.1). NCBI lineage: Eukaryota > Metazoa > Chordata > Actinopteri > Acanthuriformes > Acanthuridae > Acanthurus > Acanthurus tennentii. The sequence continues at coordinate 7,501,088 of JAPZDZ010000021.1, forward strand.
GTTTGCTCACCTTTGACTGCAGTAACCTACATGAGAAGACTTTACTCATGCTATTTTTTTTTTCTCTACTTTCTGTGATTCTATATAAAATATTCAAAAGAAAGGAGAATCTGCTGCAAGTTCCAAAAATGTTTATTTTGTCTGTCTGATGACTTCATTGTCTAGTCTTTCTCTGACTGATTCTAGCTGGCTGAATTTATTCCTTGTTGTACTGACCTGCGGGTCTTGGTAAATCTTTTGAGGGTCCTTCTCATAACTGTCTACGTAAAGTCTGATGGTTGCTCCAGCGCTGCCGGTACCGCTGAGACGGAAAATAACCCTGGAACCATCAGAGAAGATGATCCTGAGACCCTGAGAGAGTGAGAGAGAAACAAACAAAAAAATCCCCCAAAAAACGAGAGAGTGGTTATGATCAAATAAAACGTACAATCCATGAAACATACAGTAAGTGTAACGTGTGTGGAGGGAGTGTTTGAGGAGCAGGAAACCTGCACATGCTGGTACTGTAGTTATTCATTGACTGTGACCTCCTCCACCTGACTTTGTTATATTTTAAAGGAGCAAAATGTCATTTCTGTGCTAAAGGTCACTCAACAAAGACAATAAAAACAACAGACTTAGTTTGATGACATGAAGTAGCACAGTATCATGGGATTTGTTTAATTCGTTCTTCAACTGTCACTACTGCATTTGGAAATCTATCTGACTAAGTCAAGCAGAAATGTTCTATTCGAGGTGATGTATTAAGGTTTCATTCATGTTTCCTTTAAACATGCCAACCGACTTCCTTCCTCACTCTCTGACGTGTTAGGCCAGATGTTAACATCAGGCCTAAACGCACCATTACCTTGAATAAACAGATTTCTCTGGGTTTGAAAATTTGAGATGATGTAAGAACACCACCACAAAAAAAGAGCATGGAAGTTTTTGTTTCTGGACATATAGATGTGTAAATGTTACATTTTGTACATTTAGGTCCATTTTGAGCTGAATAAGGTTGATGTCACATTTTTAGAAAAACTGTAATTTTTAAATAGTGCTCAGGGCTGAAACGATTGCTTGTGAATTGGAATAACTCAATTTCTGAATAACTTATGCCAAGTTTTGCACTGAAGTTCTGTTTTATTCATACATAAGTGTATACAACTCACAGAAAACACAGAATGCATTTTTAAAGGGCTCTGCTCTGCATGTGCAGCCTCTCACCTGGTTTTTCGACACACTCCCGTCCACAGGGTCTGTGTAGGCAAAGTTATCAGAGATGGCCACCTCATAAGTCTTATCCCCAGAGGAGAACTTCTTCCCTTTGAAAGCAGGGTCGAGCATCGCTGTCTCAAGATCCTTAATCATCTTGTTGGCAGCATCTGAGTCAACCTCCTCGTAGTCATACCTGGATGTTAAGTTGAATTTAGCTGGTGCAAAAATATATTCTGGTGTAGAACTGGCGGCAGACATTTAGTGATTTTTATTTGAAATAAGCATTTAAGATATCTGAGAGATAACGTCAAGGCCAAAATTCTGCCTTTTTGCAAAATGTGATTTGGCCACAGTTATCACAGAATAACCTGATGTTTTTCCAAACAGAGGCTTTCATATGTTGCAGTTCACTTAGTCACCACTAGAAGGCTCTATAGTACCATTTGAGCAACTGGCACCCTTGTATTTCCCCAGCAGGATAAAAAACATTCTTACTACTGGCACCTCAATACTCGCCTTTTGGGACTCAAGCTCACATTTCATAAACTATTTTACAGGCGTCATTTCTGACCTGGTGAAGAAGTTCCTGCCAAACTTCTGCCAGTGATCCTTCATGATCTCTTCTGCGCTCTGTTTTCTGGTGGCTAAGATTGACAACCATGCAAGCACGGCCCACAAGCCGTCCTTCTCACGGATGTGATCAGAGCCTGGTCAGTTAGCAGAGGGAGAAAAGAGGGGGGAGGGTTATTGAGCGAACGACGGGTACTGCTTTCATTTAATTGAGCTCTGGGCAACTTAATATAATGCCATTCGCTCACCTGTACCAAAGCTTTCCTCTCCACACAGTGAAAGTTTGCCAGCATCCATCAGATTTCCAAAGAACTTCCAGCCAGTTGGAGTCTCGTACAGCTGCATCTGCAGAGCTTTAGCCACACTGGAAGAAATTGGCACACACAATAAACCACATAAGAAAATAATCTGTAACTGATAGGAGTTCAGCACTTTTTTCAATTTACCCAAAAATGAAAACTTAAGAGAACTATTACGCTTTGTGGTGCTCACTTGTCAAGGGCTCCACTGGTGGGCATGCTGCGGGCCAGTCCTTTGACACCGGTCTTTTGGAAGTAAGGGATGCTGGTGATGTTGGCGGCGATGACAGCCACGGAGTCTGAGGGGTTCACGAAGAAGCCGTGTTTACCCAGCACCATGTTACGGTCCTGCAGACAGAGACAAAACAGGTGCCAGAAGAGGTCAACAGTCACGGAGAGTTTATAGGATATGTAACATTTAAGAAATTGTGTGCTAAGCTGCAGTAAATGTATTTTTTTTGGCAGCAAGACAGTTCAGTTATGACCCTGCTAAGGTTTCCTGGTTGAGGACATGGAATCCTTAAGATGATGTTTAACACCTGGCTCCATGTTGAGGCTAATGGAACTTTTTCCACAAAAAGCATCTCAAAAACTGGAACACATCTTTAGTCTTATAATGCACTCAGACGGTTTCAAAGGATTGAAAAATTAACTAAGTATGACTTAATGGTCTCAGCACATTTTCTTTTTATATTACCCATCCTGCTGTATATTAAAAGTTGGTACATACGAAAAGTTTCATGAGGAAATCTTGAGAACAGCTAACTGAAAACATTCACTGTCCTCATTAAATACTGCGCCAAAGTCAAAATGAGCTCGATTCAGTCTCACTCCACGATCCAGGCCCATTACTTTGGTAACTGACTCTGGCCTATTAAAAAATAAACTCAGAATTAAAAATCTAATGGACCAGAATCTAATATATTCATTTTTTATGTGAGTTGACATCATAGATTCCAATCCAGTTCAAGAGCTCTGCTCTCTCTTCTCCCTCACATGCCTGATTAAACAGCTGAAAACTCATCTTCCCAGAAAAATAAAGTCGACTTACACCATCACCATCAAAAGCGGCTCCAAAATCATATTCTCCGCCTTTCATGGTGTTGACAAGGTCGGCAGCGTAGGTCAAGTTGGGGTCAGGGTGGTGGCCCCCAAAGTCCTCCTGGGGGACACAGTTGACAGCTGAATTGGCAGGAGAACCCAGTTCTTCACAGACTATCTTCTTCACATAGGGACCAACCACTGCAAGCAGAGACAGAGTCTTTAAAAGGGGACACTTATTGCGAGTGTACGATATTGTTTAGCTTGAAATAATCAATGATGCAACGTCTTTCACTCTGGTACTCTTAAATGTGATATGAAACACTTAGCTTATCTTGGTTTATTTTAACAAAGGGACCTAGTACTCATGTTTTAAGTCCTGTTTAATCTCTACTGCCTTTCTTAAGAGTCTGAGGTTTTGCTGTTGCCTACCTCCGTGCATAGCATCCAGACGGACGTTAATGTGATTGGCTCCAGACAGCAGTTCCTTTAGTGCAGCAAAATCAAAGATGCCCCGCAGCATCTCGGCATAGGCCTCCACTGAGTCCACAATCTCCACTGAAACGAATAAACAGGAAACAGAGAGCAAGTTAAGATAGTGGTAAGATGCAAAGATAAAGACTTGTCGAGGCTAACTGTCATCATGTACTGGTCAAACTTGTTTCATGGATGTTTCACAATCACAAAGTGCATTCTTTTGTTCATTATTCCAGGTGACTTGTTCATTTTGAAGAGAAAACCAATGTTTGCCACCACATTGCATATCAATGGTGTCAATTTTCAACCTTGACATAAAAGAAATTATAAACTGTGAACCACTTATTTGTCTTACAGGTGAGATGAGGACACTGCTCCCTAGCCACTTTACCTGTGAAGGGCTTGAAGGTTTCCACTTCAAAGGTCTGCTTGCCGATTTTGGACAAATCCACTTTCAGTTCTGGGCAGATCTGATACTCCTGCAGGCTTTTGCTAATCTCGAATATTTTGTTAGTGATGCCCTCCGGAGCAGGTCCTGATGGCAAAGCAAAAGGCTGATGAGAAACAATGATAGATAGATATACTGCTGCAAGTGCAGATAATGATGTGTACAAAAAACTGAGTGGTGTTCTTCAAATGATTCCATGCACTTTTCTCCTTAATGCTTGCAGTGTAACATAGTAGGCAGAAGTCCCATGCATTTGTTGGCTGATGTGACGACTGAAGCTAACCACTGACCTCCGCTGGAGATGTTGTATTTAATGCCAAAGTCTCCATTGGGGCCTCCAGGGTTGTGGCTGGCTGTGAGGATAATGCCACCCACTGCCTTAAGTTTGCGGATCACACAGGAGACTGCTGGGGTGGACATGATGCCATTCTGACCAATCACCAGATGGCCAATCTGTCAGAGGGAGCATAAATGCACAGAGTTGCCCAGATTAATTCAAACGTACACATACAGACAAAGACAGCAAGGTGAAGTGCATGAACACACCAGTGTCACTTGGGCGTGTTGCACATTGATGACAACACAGGTACATTAAATCATCATTACCTCTGCTGCAGACACAGTTTTATTCTGTAATTAAGAAGGCAGCTATGAATTAGATACTGACACGATATCATCCCAAAACTCAGTACTTGTCATTCATGCTTCATATTCTTTTAATCCATCCACTGCTTTTCTGAAGTGTTGCACTTCTTTACAGTCAAAAATATTTCTATAAGTTAAAGGTCCAGAGTGTAAGAGTCATATAACTGAATATATATTTCCATTCACTCTCCCCTCTAAGCATGTCAGAGAACCTACAGTGGCTGACAAACTCAAGAGAGAAGGGAAAGGCCCTCAGTGTTTAGTTCATCTGTTCTGGGCTACTGGAGAAACATGGCGGACTCTGTGAAAGGACCTGCTCCCTTTGCAAATATGTGAGACTTATTCTAAAGTAACACAAACACAATGACTGTTAGTTTAAGTGACTATGCACTCATGACAACATATTTATGAATATTATATTGAATTTCTGCTGTATTCTATGAATTGATACCTCTAAACTCTGCACACTGGACCTGAGTTTAACCTCAGTTAACCTTAAGTAAGGTTAAAAAGTAAAATAGAAGAAATTCCAAGAATGGTTACATAATAGTAGAACAAGTGTATCTCTAGATTACTTTTTTTTACACAGTTTGTAGCACTATCATTATATCTCTGTCAAAGGCTTCCTATTTTAACATACACTGGTTTTCATTTTCTACTGAAAACCTATAAACAGAAGTGCTCATGTCTGTGCACCTTTAGCAATGCCAGTTTTATTTCCTAACATCAACCACTTGTGGAGATATTTCAAAAACATTCGTTCAGCTTTGTGCAACATAAACCTACTGGCAGGAACCCTGCCTGTATTTACCAACTGTTGCTTTGCAATGGCTGCAGAAGAGACACAATGGTCATCTCATGCAAGAGGATGTCACAGATTGAGTTTAAACACCAAACACATGAGGCTTCCTTAGATTTGCACAGTTGGAGTATGCTAAAATGCTTATAATGCCAAATAACAGCAAACGCACTAGAGGCACTATTCATTAATTGATGCATTTGACCATGCAGTTCCCATCTATGTCACAGACATACGCAAGGCAACGTGACTCTCTGCACGTTGCCTGTCACGCCCCCGCCTGCCTGAAGTCTTTTCAGCATCATCACAGTGAAGGCAGCCAGTAGCATCTCACC
>JAPZDZ010000021.1:7517201-7533555 GCA_029783805.1 Acanthurus tennentii
CAGGCATTGCTACGAAAACACAGCCCGCCCTCCACCCAGCACCTCCCAGTTATCAGCCTGTGGCAATATAGCAGCCAATATAGCGAGCAGAACTTCCCTCAGAGGTAATCTCTGGACACTCATTCTTTAACCTCCATGAAGTCTGGGCCTTTCCAATCTCAACACAGTGCTTGGACCTGAGAGATGGAGCAGGGAGCTGTTATTCTTATTTATTTATTTTTCTTGCTGTAAAGAAAACCAGCCAAGGTTAAGCCAAAAAGAGTGAAAACAAAGAGCGTGGGATCAATACAGTGTATATCTATCCACCCTGGGCTAAATTCGCCCATCAAAAACACTCGGTATCAGTGACAGTGTGAGAGCAGTGGAGTCTCTCACTGGAGCCCACGAAATGGCATTTTCAACTTTTGTTAGTGATGGCACAAACAGGTAATTGTTCAAAATCAGAACGTGGCGTTTTTCTGATACAAGGTAATACTGCAGATCATGTAATGAACTAGTTATTGCAAGAAATTTCTGCAAAAAAAAAAAAATCAGTTTTCTGTAATTAAAAGCCATTCAATAAACAGTAAGGATTTTTACAATTCTGCTCATGTTATAACTTTTTTTAGTGAAAGAAAAATTTTTTTTACTCACATGTGGGACTGAGAAACACAAGCTTAAAGACTTAAATAGACTCTGTATCCATTTATTAAAAAAGGGTGTAATTGAGGTATCACAAAGCTTAAAAAATAACTAAATAAATAATAAATAAATAAATATATAATCAATAAATCAAAAATAAATGAATGAATGCTGAAGATACTTGCTAAACGCAGTTTTTAAGTTATTATTACTATAAAGGGGGTTACCTGTAAGCCTGAGGGCTCTTGTGTTTTGCTGGCCCTTGTGTTGCTGGATGTCACAGTGATGGGGTTGGACAGGGACGACCGTCTGCTGCGAGCAGAGGAAGGACGGGAGGATGATCGGCTGTCTGTGACACACCACAGACAAACATGAAAAAAAAAAAAACTCACTGGGATGAACACAAAAACACATGCTGAAACAATGCATACAAGATCATAACAAATAAATCAAGTCATAACGTTGCTGCAGCAAAACAAGAAAGCTCAACAGGCTGACTGACAGATTAAGTACAGCCCTCCTCTCTCCAAACAGTAAACACACTTTCAAAAGAGAGATGAGGTGCACAACATAATTGACACCGTAATCTGTCTTCTCAGAAGTCCGTCCCCGAGTTTAAGCGAAGATGGCTACTTTGCATTTGGACTCTGCAAAAGTGTGATCTCAAGTTTAACTTGCTTTTAATCAATTATGGAAGCGTTTTAAATCAAAAATGGCATAACAGCCCCCTCTCGAATCCATTACCTCGCACAACTTTTTTCCTCTAACACTAATTGAAGCCAGAAAATATCAATTCACTAATGAGAGGCCTGATTGTTCCCAGCCTGGAAAAATCAAGATGCAAATTAATGTGATAGGCTTACAAGCGAATTATAATTAGAGAAATAAATAGACCCACGGTCATGGTATTTGTCATGGATCTATGTTGTATTGATGGCAGTATTCAATCTTGTGCACTAAATTGTAGCTGCTGTGAGAATGTGGACAAAGATGCACTGACACGTGGCCTAACAAATGCTTCAATGTGAGTTTATAGCACTAGTGGTTTCCTGTTACTGGGAAAGCTGCAAGAATTGAACTAAATGGACCAAGTATCAGACAAACACCATGACAGATCTTTTGGTTTTTTGCTAAAACATACTAGACATAAAACACCTGATACATAATAAATCAGTTCCTTATTATTCGTTTGTAAAATTAGCCAAAAATGACCTTTGTTGTTTGCTATTGTAAATTAATTCTCAGGGTAGTACCAGTTTATACTGACAAATGTAGGACCAAATGAGCAGTCAAAACTGTTTTTGAGCTCCAAGAATAACCCATTCAACATGTGCGATCATGTTCCATCTTGTGCCAGAGTCTGGTTAAAATGTAGGGGGTATAAATCAATATGTGGGAGAGGCACAATAATGTGATAATCCAGACAACTATGTGGGAGCTCATTTGTTTTTGCAGTGGTGGTCGACTGGGCCCTCCTCCCGAACACCGTCTAATCCCTCATCATCTCCCCAGTGAGAAGTGGTGGAATCCTCCGAATCAATAACATGAACATGGACTGACCACTTAAATCAACCCCATCTATCTTCTCATCGCGAGCCTGTCCCCAGCTCGCTCATCCAGGATCGCTGCTCTTCTCCTTCCTCTAAATGCTGTTTTTAAAGTGCAAAAAAAGTGGACTTTTAAATTGCATCCATCTTCAACTGGCAGAAGGTGCTGTCTTCTACTGAGAAAATAAAATCTCTGTGGGTTCATTATGTATGGTTGCAGAAGCTGGAGACAATGTCAGTCATTGTTTGTTTTAGCTATAAAAACATAACTTTTGGGCAAAAGCTACAACTCCAAAGCTGCAGATAAAAGGCAGTATTTGTCTTCGCTGTAGATGGAGCTTTTGTCTATCTGTTAATGGCAGAAATGATTACCCAAATCGCAATGCTTTACAGTCTCCTCCCCCCAAACAAGATGCCCTAATTGTGAGGCTATTATGATGTATGGACTGTCTTAATGAGGTGATTTGTCAAAAGGGGGAGTGAAAAATCGATCAATAACAGAGCTATTATTTATTCATCAAAATTAATCGGTGAGGCGTATTGGGGCAACAGTGTGTATGGGTACACATCTGATGTATCCTTCATGTCAACCAACAAAGGCTGCTACTTGGAACCTGTAGATTACAGATGTTTTGATAGTATTCTTTCCCTCTTATGTTATGGATGTGCCTGAGGTTTTACAAGTTGCTTGCTGTTAACTGGCTACGTTTGCAGAAGTTTACAGGATGCCAATTGGAAGTAATTGTTCCCATTTTGTTTTTTATAAATATCACAGTATTGGATTGATACTTTGACTTGTGCACTTGCCGAAACACAATCTAGCATTTTAGGAAGTATTGAAGGTACTGATAGACAACCCTACAGTAGATCGAGCCAAACTGACATCATGTTATACAGTCAGAAAGACGTTGGCTTTTGCAGACAAACATGAGTCTCAAAGTATAGTAATAAAAGTTATGCAAAGAAACAGTCAATCACTGACGTCAATAGCCTGTTCCTTCTGTTTTCCTGTGGTCTTATTTTTTTATTGGCCCCTTTGTCTTTGGGACATTGATGGATTTAGGATTCTTTAAAAAGTATATAGATATAAATGTGTCAGTTTTATCTTTTGTGTTAAGGTGTCCTGGATGTTATAAAGAGTACATTTTTAAGGAGGAAAATTAGAAAGAGAAGTGAAAACATTTTTCCTTGTGGTACTGCTAATCTTATCAAAGGAAGTCACATGCACCTCTCTTGAGCGTCCCATCTGAGTCACCCCTGGGTGTCTCTGGAGGCTGAGGGAGAGTCACTGCCGCTTGTGGTGCTGCTGCCGATGATGCAGATGATACGGAGCTCTTCGGAGGGCTGTATGACTGACTGCCAAAGTTCTGTCTCTTTAGCTTGGCGTTAGCCTCAAGCCTCTCCAAAACAGCCATCTGACACTGCTCTACTGTTGACACAAGCATTCTGCAGAACTGACAGCAACAGAAAACCAGGAGTGAGGGGATTATGGGGGGATGTTCAGAGGCATAAGACACTAAGGAAATAATTTTCTGTTCCACTTTCCATCACTGATTCTTCTGTATTTTATATGTATTACATACAATCCCATTGACCTTCGCTTGTATATTTCATTGTTTCAAAGAAACTTTTCTCCTGACTATTTAAGATAAGAGCCTTTGTTACGCTGGTGTATTGAAAATCTTAAGCTGATCAATCAGATGAAATATTCAAATACACACAAATGTATTTCAACTTTTCACAGGCTTAGGCAGAGAAGAAGCTACTTCATACTTGTCTGAACTTACTTCTGCATAGTCCAGTTTCCCATCTTTGTTGACGTCAGCTAATGAGAAAATAGCATTCACCTCTTCAGTGGTCATTTTCTCCCCTCTCTGAAAGATTCAACATAATTTCCTTAGGTATACAAACAACAGAGGGACATTTGTGGTCTGAGTCAGAAGATGTAAGCACAAAAGTGATTTCTATCATTTTATGTTTTGACATGCCACTGTGATTTGTAATACAGCATTGTACAATTTCCATTAAATGAACAACTGTAGCAAAAACCTAGACACAAATCTAAAACACTGAGCAGACAATCTGTTACAGACACAGAATGTTTTAGGCTACTTGATGCTATGCTTGACTGGAATTCTGCATTTGACACAGCTGGCCACAACATTCTCACTGCCTCAAAGAGTTGGTATTAGGCACTTCCTTTGTTTTGATTCTGCCTATTTTGCAAAGCAATTTAAGATGTTTTTTAAAAAAAATACACTAATATTATAATTATTACTCACAGTGGTAAGGGCCTTTTCCAGTTCACTGTGTGAGATATACCCATCACCATTCACATCCATCTTTTTGAAGGCTCTCATCAGCTCAGCTTCCTCAGTTTTCTTCTCACACTTGAGAATCTCACAAAAGTCATCAAAGGTCAGTTTTGATGTTCTCAGGGTCCAGTATTTATTGAGAGTTGCAATAGATGGATTTCTACCAGCCTGCTGGAGAGCTAAATAAAGAACAGTAAAAGAACATTTAATCTACAAGCACCTGCTAATATTTTTATTCTGCCAAATAGAAATGTCACAAATGTCTGGAGCAGCTTTTTGTTTAATCAGTGTTTACTGTAACAGCACAGCATGGGTTTGTAAAAACTGATCTGCCAGCAGCTGAGAAGAGGCTCAACAGTTTAAAGGGGGAATACACCCTAAAAACAAATGACATTGTCCTCTTTCAAATATTTTCTTGGACATGTACCTCAACATTTAGCTACATTCTAAAACAACTGTCTCTCCAAGAGCGCCAGTACATGTTTTCAGCTTATACTGTGGTCTTTTCCAAGCCTGTGGGCTCCTTGATGTTAATGATGCAAAACTAATCTTAATGCAGGGCTTTTGCTGGTAAAAAAAAACATGACGCCTCTTATTCCAGTAACGTCTTCCTAACTTGTTTTCTTTGTGAGCATTTGCGGATATCCAGCAGACATCCTTATCTCTAAATAAACATTATATGTTGTTGAAATAACATGAAAATTGAAACCAAAATTGAACCAAAGATTCAGTTTCCATTTTAACTGGAAAACCCACTGGATATAAACATTGGCACGAAAACAATTGTCGAACAAGCAAGCCATTTAGTAAACTCCAACAGTTTGAAGTTAGCTTACCATGACATAGCTGCTGTTTCGAAGCGATATTTGTCAAACTAGATTTGAACACAGCCAGGTATGCGGCTCTGCACTGCATGTAGAAAGCCCCCTCCTCCTCGGATGTACGAGGAGACTCCTGAAACGACATGTTTTGAGGGAAGATCTCGACCTGGTTACCGTTAGTTAGCGCTCTCCGGAGAGAAACCAGAAGACAGACAAAAATTGCTGATAACTTGGGCCAAATACAACAAATTTTCTTTACAAAAAAATGTAATTACGTAACAACTGTTTGAAAGCATGCCGAATGTTTTTATCGCATCAAATTCACGTTAGAAATGACAATTTATGACACATCGCATCTGCAGTCTGTTGCTAGGTAAACAAAAACTCATCGGTGTTTCCTAAAAACGACACTGAAGAAACAATCGTTAACAACGCCCGACAAGTTGCTAATGTAACAATGTAATGCACCTCTCGGAATGACAAAATTAAACGCAATATTAACAATAAAAATAAGGCTTTCTTTTTTGATTCTTCTGTTGAGTTGTTCGAGTCTCTTTTGCAATTTGGAGCACCCGGAACTATGTATAAGGTAGGTTATGCTTTACACGAACGACTTTAGTGTAACAAAGGCGCCAGTTTCATACGTTTGTGGAAAAATTTCTGCTGATAGCTTTGAAGTGCTTTGTGTAAACAAGCCGTGTGTCTTTTTTTACTTATTACTTTATATTTGTTTTATTTTGTGCTCTAATAGAGATCATATCGTCTTAGTATTATAGTAATGTAATGTTATATAATAAATATGGTAAAAAGTAATAATGGTTACCACTGACAGTAACAGAATTGGTTAAACTAGTCCGTGTCTGACTTCAGTAACTGTTATAACTACTAAACTGGTTACTAACTGGTTATTTGTTTGTGCATATTTACATCCTTTTTTGAGCTAATTGTTTGCCAGTGAAACACCATCAAAGTACACTAATTCATACATTTTTTTTAATTTTATATGATTCATATAACTGAAACTGGCTATGCTGTCAGGGATGTCTGTTTTTTGACAGTGTGAGAAAAGCTTTGAGATGTCAATCATTTAGTAAACAAAAGGTCTTCGTACCAGGTTCACTGACAATATGATCATTTGACAGATTGTCTGTAGCTGACCTGCTTTCTTATTTCTGTGTAAACCGAAAATGTAACATGCAATTCATAAGCTCCACTATCTGTTTAACTTTAAAAAAAAACATATCTGTGAAATTGTTGCAACTGCATTTTTGATTCTAGAGCTGGAGTTGTCCCTCAAAAGAAAGACATAATTTAAAACTATTTGGATTCTGGCTTTTACTTAAACTCATACTGTGTCTACTTTAATCCTTGTGTGGTTAATAATACAGTTGGAAAAGTTAGAAAAGCAGGCACTTAAGTCTTAGCCTTTGCATTTCCCATATTTAAGACAATTATTTTCATTAATCACTTATATTGTAGGCTGCAAATTAAGTTTTTTTTTACTGCCATCAGTACATAGAGAGGCGAAGTAGAGCACAGAGTTAGAGGGTTACAGAGAACTCCCTTTTATGAGTTGCTATATTTCAATTGCCACACTTTCCTGATGGTCATAATGACATATCAGACTTTAATGACAGGAGACATGGAATGACGGAGATCCATCACAGGCCAAATTATCAGTGATTTACATAGCACTAAAAATAGTTGTATAAGAGTCACTTAACACAAGAACCATTTCCTTAGTCAAGGCAGACATTTGGTGTCTGGCCCATCCATCAAGACAAGCATTAGTTTTTAATTTAATAGTGCTGTCACTAATACATTACATGAGCTCAGTTTACAGTACATTCATAACACTCACTTGGTTATGTCATATTGGGGTCATTTGGGACACAGGAGTGTTTTATTTTATTGTAAATTTTTTAGATAAATGCAATAGCATGTAAAGGGAAAACGCGGAACCACAATGCTGAACCCCAGAGTGACCAGACTAAAAACAGACACTTTCAGAACACTAAAATACAAAAGTAAAAATAAAGCACAACATAAAAGGTGATAAATAGCTGCATATTTTAGATATTCACACATTTTGATACAGACAGTTGTTCTTGAATTAGACGGTTGCCATTTTAAAGGTTTAACAATTAAATAAAGTTTGTTATTGTTTTGGACTTGATCTTATACATTTTTTTTGTTGCATTGTTCACGTGGTTACAAATCATTTAATTCAGGATCCATCAGTTACCTACTTTTAACCGACCAACTACAATGTACAGTGTAAGATTCTGTACATGCTGTGACAAACTATAAGTGTTGTCCTTTTAAGAGACATTTTATAGGTTTAACAATGATGCCAGTCATTTATTCAAATGATTTCACAATGTCAGAATTACACTACAAAGACTTCTGAACATACCATCTTTCCATTGTCTTCTCACTCTCTTTTGCTTTGGCCTGATTTAACTCCATGTGATCTAAACTGGAACAATCAGTGGATGCATTCATCAAGGCCAGGAAAGAGCTGGAGGAAATACTCATGAGAAAGACTTTTTCCTTGGTTTTAAATCTTCACAATAGGCGGAACCATCTCTGTCTCCATCATAGTGTGAGAATGAGAGATAATGGTTTTTATTACATACTGCATATTCACTCCTGACATGTCTTTTCCTTTCAGACCAGTGTTTTTTTTCTTTCTTTTTTTTTACTTTGTTCATCCATTTCTAATGCTGTGAGCGATCTTTGCCATTTCATGTCCTTGGTCCTGTATTCTAATTAGTCAGCAGAGGGCAGCAGTGAATAAGGACGGATCATCTACCGACCTGAAGACTAAGCTAAAGAGACAAGGAGCCGAGTACGTTTAAAATACAATAAAAATGCTGTTGGTTATGACTTTGAGAAAGTCTGCCAGAAAAACAAAAAGTTAAATGAGAGTCATTTGCTGCATTTATTACTGTCTCAGCTGGATATAAAACACAAAAAGAAGTTAAGAATTATGTTCTGTTTGCAGTTAGAAAAGAAAGTACTAATTCAAATAAAATAACTGTAATGACCTTTTTCTGCTTTTAAAGAGGAGTCATCTTAAAACAAAAATAAAGACCACAAGCAGTGTGGGTAAAATTTCTGGTAATAAATATAATGAAACTAACACAGTGTGTTAGAGTAAACAGTCTTTTATCATCTAATGCTCATGTGTTATTATGCTTTTATGCCTTCAACATAAACACACCTACTTCCCTTGGATATTATAATACTGATCTCTCTTCACAATAAGGCAAGATTTACTGCATATTAAAGGTCATACGTGTTTGAGAATAAGTGTAAAAACTAAGCAACCACTTCTTCAAAGTGCATAATAATTTTGGTTGTTGGACAACTTGATTGTTTGGGAATTTCATAGTGGATATCTGCTGTACTTTATGTGAGGGATATAAAATTGGCATCCCTACTTTTTGCTTCTATCAAGCCTGTGTTCACATTATTTTTCAATGACATCCTGCACTGAACAGCTCCATTTAGACGGTCCTCATCATGACCTTTACTGAGTAAGTGAGAAGTTGTTAATTCATTTACTTTACTTAGAAACATTTAGGAGCAGCAGAGAGTATTTTGTGTGCAAGCACAGTTGATAAGAAAGTCTTGACAGAGGTTTATTCAAGTGTATCAGGATGTTTTATGGGCTGCAAAATGATTTTAAATGACCAGGCAAAAAGCTGCACACCTGAACCATACAGCTATGGCACTGGCATAGGTCACATTTTTAAAAAGATGCAGAAAATTCAATTGTGTTCTCTAATATTGCTTGTGTAAATGTGCTGTACCTGTTTATTTCCCTTCAAATTAAGAATGCAATAAAAAGTTCTCTCTCTCTCTCTCCACAAATGTATATGTATGTGTGTGTTTGTGTGTGTGTGCGTGTGTGTGTGAGTGTGGTTGACTAAAAAAAAACAAACAAGCTGTTTGTACCATTTGTCCCCTTTCCTCTGGCATATCTGGACTGAAGGTGCAGCTGCAGCGGAAGCGGACAAAAGTAGCACATGACTACAGAAAACACACACACTAAGTGTAATAGTAAAATGAATAACAGTAAAAGGTAAAACATAGTGTAAAAGTAGGCCAAGTAGAAAGGAGTCATATTCAGCAAACTGACGGCCTCAGTTTAGGTCTTTGAACAGCTGTAAGAAAACATTTTTGTCCCAATTGTTTGGCTTATTTTCAGAGGAGCGGAAAAAGAAATACAGTCACGAGACGGTTTCATTCCGAAGGACACCCCGTCCACCACCACTTCACCATTCGATTTGCTTCTTCCTGGACCTGTCTTTGCCATTTAACATTAGCAGCATCAATGGAGACTTGTTTCAGTTGCTCAAACAATTATGTGCTCTGCAACCTTTGGAGAAAAACAACATTTTGTTATGGTTGCACAAACAAGTCAGTAAATTTCCTGAGGCAAGAATTAATTTGATTATTTTAGGCACATATTATGCCCGCAGCAGAGCAATTCTTGTGATCCCCTCATACAATGGTGACTTGTTTAAAGTTAATAGCGGGTATTGTCAGGAGGCAAGCTTGTTTTCCGTTAAGGTTTTTAGAAATTATTTTAATTCGTTCCAGTAAGGAAGCTAAACATACATGACGCATTGTGGATCCACACCACAGGAATGTCACATTTTTGTCACATGGCGGAGCCGTGAAATTTATCAGTTTTACATAAGCCTCCTTACAACAACAGACTTCACAATGTCAAGGCAGATAGCTGTGGGAGAGAATTGGGCCTCTATGTGCATTGAGACACACATTTTAAGTAAACAAACTGTTATTCAAAGCTGCTGTAGAGCTCTGGCCTATATCTGCTGGGAGCGGGAAATCCAGACAGATGATGTTGATGGTATCTTGAAGCATGATTCGGCTCTAGTGTAAAATGTTTGTTTAGATCCGCTGCTATGGCCTTTAGGCTGTGGATCCATGAACTAAAGGGAGCTGGTGTAGGGAGTGGAGTGTAAGAAAGTCTTTGGAAAAGGCTGAGGGCTTCATGAGGACATAGAATTACACAGTATGTGCTGGTTGTTCTCTTATCTTGACAAAGTCAGTGGGAATCATGTACTTAAGTTCAATATTATGTGTGAAAATGAAAACAAGAAAAGTATAATGAGAAAGAGCTTGTTTCACCTGACAAAATGGCTGCAGTGTGTATATCGATAAATTTTTTTAAGAACGGTATTATTTTATATTGATAAAGAGGTCATATTGATTGGCTACACTGATCACTACAAATAGTGTATGTATGTAACGTACAGATAGTTTATGGATTCGGATCATTTCCGCACTACAGCCATTTTTTTTCTTCAGAGGCACTGTAATGATTGATTTATGATTTACTGTAATTAAGTGTTTTCCGCTTGTAGACTCAAACTCAATAGATGCAGAGTCAATGGCCTTGAAGTGAAAAGTCTTACACTCACTACACTGTCCAGGAAAATGGGTGATGAGAGACATTAAACTTAATGTGAGTGTGTGTTCATTTATTTACTCAACCTGGGGACTAAATGGAGTTGCTGAGGGCATTTTTTTGTGTGACGACAATTCTATTTATCATCCTGAGGTCTTAAACAGAACTACACTGAGGTATTTTAGGATGTTTTAGGGGCTGCAACAGGATTTCAACCGAGGAGGCAAAGCACTTAATACCTGAGCCATGTGGATATATCATTGGTTTGCTCATAGCATTTATAACGATGCAGATACCATTTATATACAAATCCAAATGTGTTTTACATTTAACTTCTCATATGTAAGAGAGGAAGTGTCTTAGGTCACCTGTCATTAAAAAGTCCTGCTTTAAACACTACAGAATTAGCGTTTGCACTTAGTATGAAGAAACCAATCCTCCATGGTGGCCTTTGCACACCAGGTAGAGCCCTTTCTGCACGTTCAGACCCTGTACCCCAGGCTCACCCCTCGCTCAGGGCAGATGTGTAAATCCATGAGGACATTTAAACCTTGAGGGCCAATCCTCAAATCCCACCTCTCCTCACTATCTTCTTCCCCTTCCCCTTCCCCTTTCACTTCCTTTCCCTCTTCTCCTTTTTCCTGCCAACTCATCCCCCCTCTCCGGCTTTACGCTGTGATAGTTAAAACTGCATCTTACCTCAGAGTGAGAGTGCAATGTTGAGAAGTAAAGAAGCGCTTACGTCCGTCCTTTAAGGTTAACAAAAGTTTTAGTAAGCGTTCTAAAGTCGCTCTTGGTGAGCAATCAGGATCAGGGCGAGCATAAATCCTCTGTGTGTAGTCACAGTATTGCAAATACCCCCAGCGTCTGTATTTGCTGATGACCACAAAATTGAAAAAGAAAGGCCTTAATAATTCTGAGGCAAGTTTCCCTCAGCAGTAGGTATTGATTATTTGTGTGTGGTGAGAGATTTGGAAAATTCAATTAAAGGAGTTGTGCAAAGGATTCATAAATTCAGCCCCTCCAACCCGTATCGAGACATGGTTATGTTCTAAATCAATGCTACACTTCACAATATATTTTCTTAGGAACATAAAAATAAATAACATTTAAACAGTTCTGCTTACTACAGAAACAAATTTTATTCTCTCCGAAGCTTTTAAGTAACAGCAGAGTACTGACTTGTGCGCATCTTCAGGGCGGTAACATATTTTTATTACAGTTTTTCCAATAAGAAAATCCTATATAATATGAATTTTGAGATGACAAAATGAGGGGGAAAGGGGACGGCTCAGCAGTGTAAAAATTGATCAGGCCATAGATGGGGCCACATTGGGGAAGATTTGTATGTCAGCAGTAATAGGCTGTATTAAAAAGAAGATTCCTTAAGATGTCATAAAAGTGATGGGGCTTTGTCGCAGGTTGCGGGCTGCCGGCCCAGGCGGCTCCCAGAACCTTTAACATCAATCCTAAAGGCCTCATGGACAGATGCCACATACACCCACAGAGAGTTTTATGCTTTCTGATTGAACACACAGCCGCAATTAAAGGGGGGAGTTGTATATTAGCCTGTTTTGGTCCAGGTGAAGCCAGCGGGCTTCGATCGAGGATGTGGGTTGCAGAGTATGCAGTCTTTTAAGGAGTGATTTCTGATTTAGTGAATGTCATTGAATTTCATTGTAGGGTGCAGAAAAAGAACAGAATATAGCAAATACATATTTTATAAGAAAAAATAATTTAAGGTTGAATAAAAAAGACCATTTAGTATAATCAAAAACTTTAATATTAAAGGTCACTAAACATCTCTTCCAGTTATGTGCCATTTGCTCAGCGGATTTGTCTCTGTGTTTGCTTTTCTGCATTTTTTGCCTTCAGCATCCCTCAGATTATTTAAAAGTAGGTGTTTGTTTTTAAAATGCCCACCTTTATTATCTATAAACGCTTAACTTTAAGTTTTATCATCTCCCTCTTTTTTTAAGAATTGTGAAGACTTTCTGAATTTCATTATGAGCTCAGGAAGAGTAATCCACTTCAGCTCAGTTTCTTTTTTTATGTAACATGAATTACCATTTCCTGTTGAAAGACTGACAGAAATCCATTGCCACACATCTTGGTTTATTTACAGATTGCTTTGGTTTATGGAAAATATGCCTCCTGTTTACTCTCTTCTTTGTGAACATTCAATCTTGACAGTGATGGTGGTGTGTGTAATATCACTGGGTGCCAGTGGGGTTACAATCATGTTTTCCTCTCCCATATTCCCCAGGTTTTTGTTGGCGAGGCAACTCGTCTGTTGACAGCTAACGGAATTGCTCTTCACCTCCTGTGCGTATGATCCTGCGGAGATACGGCAGGAGATGAATGTGGAATCTGTGCTGTCAGTTGTGAGGCTGAGATGTCTTGGAAGCCGTCATTCATTTGCAGGAGAAGTGTCTGAAACGGTGGGAGCGAATCCTCTGACATGCCAGACTCCGTCTACCCGGCTGAGCCTCTGCCTGGCAGCTGACAAATGTTGATTCTACATTAACCACAATGCTGCAACGCTGTGCAAATAATGTTCTTTCAGATGGCAACCCTCATCCCCTTTATGGTTAAAACTATGCAATCCTCCCCACCTGTGCAGTTTAACACCTTTGAAAAGTAAATTTGGGGGCGAAGGGGGGGCAAACTGTCTTACACAACACAGTAGTCTCTTTATTTGGCAGTGCCTGGGAAGGCCGAGGCCTCTCTCTGCCCGAGCCGACCTAAGCAACAGCTGGTGTTCACAGCAACATTTCCTATTTCTGCCCAAGGTGGATCGTGTAGCTCTCACTTTATCACCCTTAGAGGCCACGTGAAGGACAAAGCCAGCACGCCCATAAACAAAACTAATGTTTTGATACAAGCCCCTTTGGAGAGCAATAGAGGGATCTGTGGTGTTTTTAATGCCCCCTCACCACCTCTGATGCATCAAGCAATCTCTCACCTATACAAATGGTTTTCACAATAGGTTGGGATCTATGCCCTTATTTCTAATAATGTGTGTTAAAAGTCAGGAGTCCCTTCAGAACAGTTTTATCATTTGCATTAGCACAGGCTTCTGGCTATGAGGGAACTTTATCTACTTACTGTGCCTGCCTCTAGTCCAAGGTTTAGAGCCACAGAAACTGAGGAGATGCATCCTGGGTAACTAGTTAGAGAGGAGGTGGTGACAGAAGCCTTATTTTCACAGTGATGTGAAAATGAAAAAGGTTTGTACAGGAAGCTTTATTAGACTGATATTGTTTATTGTGACATTAATATATGAATTTCCAAAACTAATCTGTCTCAAAACACTAGCAACACCAGACACAGTGTTTTGAGTCATCAAATATTATATTTTATATTATAACATTACACTGCTGTATGATTGGCAGAGGGATGCCCTGTGTTTTATTGGGTTGTACGATTTTTAATTTAAAAAAATGCCTTATAAATTGCAACTAACGCTTGCTTTTATCAGCAATTAATTTTTCATTTTTTCAGCAAAATCAGTTACTCACTCAACTAATCATTTTGGTTAATCAAATGACATAGTTATAAATATCAAAGGATCAATATTCCAGTCATTCTAAAATGCCATTTATTCTGAATTACCAAAAACTTAAAGATATTGACATTCTGATAATGAATATCACAAAAATGCACAAAATCCTCTCATTTGTTGAGTGTCATGAAATTGTTATTTTCTTGTTATCAGTTATTCAACTTTTCTTTTTAACACTTTAATTCCAGTAAACCAGAAATGGTTGCTTTGAATGCATTGATTTTTTTATGGTTACTTAGCTTTATTAGTTGTTAAAGTGATTATTCTAACATTATCAAATCACCTCCCCATTTCAGAGGTCAGACTTTTCCTCAGTTTTTCCTCACATCCGTCTAATTGAACTAGCATGACTTTATATAAACACATGTAATAAAAGGGCAAACCAGCGCCTTTCACCCCACCTCTAATTGGCCCCTTGTGTTCTTGTTCCATTGAAGTAACAGTTAACTCAGATCTTGGGCTCCTATTTGTCCCTGTGGCCCATTACAGGCTGCCGGCCTGGAGCCTCAGATGCACGAGCAACCCTCACTGACCTGATAACATTTATAGTTGTAATGGATTTTTTTATGCCCGTCATTAACTGGCTCAGAGATTGGAGAAAGAAATTGCTTGTACCTTTTTCTGTGGTATTTCAACTTTATAGCATTATGTTCTGATATGTCACCTTCCATCATCTCTTTTTAAGGCCTGTCCTGTCATTGGCTTTGTTTAAAATGAACAGGTCTCCTGTGCAGGACCCTTGTAGTATCACGGACTCGTAATGAATATTTAATGATGTTGAGTCAAAGCTTTGAAAGATATAATTTCTGTCCAATTATTGGCTCTGTCTCTGCCAGACTGTTAGCGGTGATTTAGCGGACTACTTGGTAAATGTAGACAGTTTATATGAAGCTGCTCAAAATCTAATCATTTCACAATGTGGCAATAAAACTAATGTTCACTTTAGGTCATTGAGAAATTTTATTTTCACAAAAAAGTTTGTACAAAATAACTTCAATGATGGATAAAAATATACAGTAGAAAATTGTAGAAAAAAAAGTTCCAATGAACAGATAGTGATAAACCTTTACTGCTGGAGTCCAGTTTCATCAGCCGTGCATTTTAATTACAGTCCCCAAAAATAGTTACTGAGGGTGAACAATAAACAGCCTTAACACCTCACATCACTCAGTCAGGCACCACCAACAATAACGATTTTAAGAGTTACAACAAAATCAAATCAACCCTTCTCCCCATTATCCAAACAATAACTGCACATTATGACAGGTGTTTCTATTTAAGTCAAGTGTATCAGTTGCACATTGCTTGTCTGGTCCTATTTATAAGGTTAGCCAGCAATAGTGTAGTTTAAAGAATGAAGTATTGTTGGTCCAAGTAAAAATAATTTAAGAGGAGAAGTTTCTCATGGAGGAGGTCATAATCATCCTCACAAATAATTTATTTTTGGTCCAAACTGCTGTCACTTAATGTCATGGCTACTCTGAATTGCCGTTTCGTTAGCATAATGATTTTCAAATTATTTTAAACCTTAACAAGCATTTATTTGGGCTGAAAATTATTTAATATTTTATTATTGATTAATCTCCTGGTTAACTCCTTAAATACATTTTGGTCCATAAAAGTTCAGAAAACTCTGACAATTGTCCATCATAGTTTACAGGAGCCTGTGCAAGCCACAGTCTTAAACCCAAAGAGATTCATTTCATAGTAATGTAAAGAGGAAAAACAAAAAAATTATCATATTTTAGAGGCTGGAACCATCAAATATTTTCTATTCCTGCTTGAAAACGGACTTAAAAATAATTCTCTCATTATTTTTTCAAGTAACTATCATAGATGAATATTTGTGCCATGTGCATTGGGGCACATCCTGGCACAAAGGAAAGCCTTTAGCACATTGGGACCAGACATTCTCCGATGGTGAACACCAACATTCCTGATACAAAATTAACTAAAAATCCCCTGCTGTGTTTATCACAATCTTTGGCACCATTCAGTTGATCTTCTTCTGACTCTTTTTGCTTGGTGGCCCACTGAAC
>JAPZDZ010000021.1:7554404-7572684 GCA_029783805.1 Acanthurus tennentii
CCCCCCCCCCCCCCCCCCCCCCCCCCGCACCCCAAAAGAAAACAACAACAAATACAATATACTTAGCGTTTCATCAAGAACTTACTTTTTGATGTTGATAAAAAAAATTGCCACTTTTTAAAAAATGGTTTAGATAAAAAAGGGTATAAAATAAGTCAACAATCAAACACTCAATGTCGACTTTATTCGTATGAAAGACTGTTGCTTGAGACGAATATAGCCTTGCTGGTGGAGCTGTGGGAACCAAACTCCAGACTGCTCTCCACCTGCGCGCAAGCACGTGCACCTGCCCTGAGTGGGTGCGCGCGCAAGTGCTACTGTTTGTTCGACAAGTTAAAGTATTCATCCAATCAGCAAATTTTTTAGGCTATGTTGGTGAGATAAAAACACTACACATCGAAAACTGCGTTCGCTTACGATGAAATAAACGAAAATATGTTAAAGGCATGGTTGAGCTGACTTTCTTAGTGGTTTTAAACAGACCCCAGTGATGTTTTCTGGCTACAATTATTTTGAGGAAATTATCATAAATTTGTTTGTCTATACCGCACAATTAAATATATCGTTCAAGATCCCATAATCGACTGTCTTTTATCTGAAATTTGTAACACTTTCGAACAAAGCTTTCACTTTAGTGATCATGTCCTTCTAAGGTCATATTAAATCTGTTACATTTTAAGATTGTCCATCATTTGTTACCGATACCTTACATTACACTCTCACAGGATTTACAGCAGTTAGTATCTTCAAAGATAAAAAAAGTCCTATTTTATCCAAAATCCAGGAGGCCTATGCCACGAGGCTGCATATTTTTTGATTACTGAGACTAAAAAATTAACATGGATACAAATATTTATTAGGTTCATGTCTGTCATCATTATTAAAAAAAGCAATCAAAGTCAGCAATAGGACCAGATATTAATAGATTATGATCCCCCTCCTTCTTCAAATGATTTATTAAACTAAATTATATTACAAAATTAAAAAAAATGAACTAGGTGTGCCAGAAGGGTTACTCTCCGTCATGTTATCTTCGCCATTGTATTATCTTCCTAAATATTTCTTTTATTTTTGATATTCCTGATGAAGAGCCAGAGGTGACAATTAACGCCCCCTAGCGGGGTTTAATCTCGTTTATTCCGAGGTGTTGTCAGCCTGCAGCATCACCGTTGCAACAGCACACACAGACATCACACCGAGTCTATATGTGCACTTTTACTGCAGGCACTCTCATTCAGTGAGATGTGCACGTGAGGATTTAGCTTAAAAACCCTGCTTTGTGGAAGCTGATCCCGGATCTGTAAACACACGTGCCTCACACCTGCTGTAACGGAAACATATCAGATAAAAACAACCGATACGACAATCAAAGAGGTGTTAGTGAAGTGAAAGTTTGTTTTTTAATGTTTAAATGTTTTTGATGTTTTCACTAGAAATTTATGTGTCAACTAAAACCGCCGAAGGACACTCATGGAGCTGAATTTAGTGACACCCGTTAGTGCTTTTCCACACACACCTTATATCAAAAACATATTGTCTGACTGAACCCTGAAAGTGACCCCTGGTGGTGCCTGGACGTCTCTTTCACAACCACCTTAAACTGTCTCCATGTGAGCTTTAAATGGGCCTCCTTTGCTTATGAATTAAGAGAAACATATAATGACAGGAATTACCAAGAAGCCTTTACAGGGCATTCCGTTTATTCATTTCTCTTAGTTTGTATTCATTACGTGTTTCGATTGGAGGAATTTGCGGAAATAAAGAAAGAGCGTTAGTGTGACACACAGGTTTAGTGAGCAATAAAACGATTTCTACATGGTGCTACAATAATAATATCGTGCTGTATATTGCTACGCTAATAATAGGCTTATAATAACACTGATAGTCCAATGATAACGAATGAATGAAATGCCACAGCGACACTGGAGACGCCTTTTGCATCATCAGCACCTTCTTCGGTGTCTGAAAGTGAACTGAAGCAGGAGGGAGGCTCGTTTCTCTTTCTCATGGGGATCAGATAAATATAGCGCCTTTAACCCTCCTCACACACGCACACACACACACACACACACACACTAAGCAGTGCATGTGTGAATACGGTTGTACACTCACACACACACACCAGCTCGGTCACCATTTGCTGTTTGTGTAAAAGTGATTAGCCAGACACAACTGCGAAACTGTTACCTTTATAGTAGCCAAGCCGCAGAAGGTCCTGTAAAACGACACGAGTGGTGATGTAATGGCAAATTAAAAGGTGGCTAAACTGTGACCTCCAGTCAGAGATCAATATCAGGGAAACAATCATGATTATGGTTAAAAAACAATTAGGTCGTTTTATTTTTTTTACTCCTAAATATTCACGTGTAAACCCGGTTTGTGTTTATATCTAAAATTTCCTATCAGTCAGATTTATGTCAGTCACAAATTATCAGGTTGGAAAACTACATATTTGGGTGTAGCTAAATATCAGAATACAATATGTCTATATGTAATAATAGCCATTTTCACCGGTTTTTAAATTTTAAAATATACGTAAGCATCAATTTATTTTTTGTCGCTTGTAACTTTTGTCGGCAATGGTTTTGATTCATTTTAAAGAATAATTCCAAAAACATTTAACTAGATCTTACAATAAAGTTGTAATACAATCTAATCCTGAAAAGGTTTTAATATACGGCTGTTTGGCTGTTGCCCTATAATAATTGTTCAAATTCCCTTTGTCAAGCGGCTCAATATAATTATAGCTGTATTGTTGTTGTTGTTGTTGTTGTTGTTTTTTAAGATACGTATAAAAAATACGAATTTTAAAGATCGTGAAATTTGGAAAATATTAATATGAAAATATGAAATATTCTGGAAAAGATAAAGTAAAATTAACCACATATGATAACCTATTCTCTAGATTAAAGCAACTTTAAATAACATAAAACTCCAAAGTAAATTTTATTTAATTTAAATTCCTTTGTCTTTGATTTTTTTTGTGCCCAAACAATTTTGTGCCCGTTTTATATGAAAAGAAAATCTTCGAGAATATTCCTCTCATTCAGTCTGTTATCAAACAATTTAAGAAAATTAGTAATGAAATTGATTTAATTCTTTCTTAAATTTATTTACAAATCGATTTCGTTTACAACACAATATAGCTACATAGAATTACATATATTTGATCTTTTTTTAATTATAAACAGACTATTTTTTTCAGAGCTTTTTGTGTCTTGTATGAAAAGGAAGCAAATATTGTGTCCAGTTTAGCTTCCAATACAAAAAAAGGAAAATGCAAAATAATTATCACAGATCTCAAACAGAAACAAAATAAACAAAAAAGACAGGTAAAAGTCAAACATGGTAAAATCATTCTTTTTTTTTTTTTTTTACAAATATTTACAAATATTACCTGTACAGAAATATCTTCTTTTTCTTTTTTCTCTGTTTCAACAGTCTTTACATGGCTACAGAGTCCAGTGTTGCCTATTGATTTGTGCTGTTCAGATTTCCCCCGGTTATCAAGTCTCTATATAAAAATAAGAGTTATTTTTTACTCTTGGTTTTAAGTTCACTGTGAAGACCATTTGGAGACTGCCGCCGCCGTCGCTGAGGGTAAAACATGTCCAGAAATAATATTTGATGGTACGCTGAGGATGGGAGCGATAGCGGCTGAGGTCCGGGTCAGAGAGAGGGACTGCGCACTCAGCAGGGCCGACTGAACGGTCACCGGAGGCCGCAGGAAAGCCTGAGCAGCGCCCGGTGAGGACGAGGAAGCGCTGGAGACCCCAATGATGTTCTCTATACTAAAAGACGGTCTGTTTGAAGGCTCTGATTTGATCATGGACGCCGTGCTCAGACTGTTGAGCTGAAGCTGAAGACTCGGGCTCAGCTGGGAGTTGAACGCTTTTCTGTTCAGCTCCGCCGAGGGTAGGAGAGGGACGCCCGGGGGTAGCATGTGACCCACAGGGGGAATGTACGGGTATTGCAAAGCCGCGGGATGGGAATAGGCAGCAGGATGGATCCCGTAGTGCCTCCCGTAGGGCCCCCCTAGGCTGTACGCGCCGAAACTTTGCATCATGAGAGCAGTCTGGTCCCTCAGCATGTCCGGCTGAACTCTCTTGAACCTTTTCCTCCTCCTGAGGAAGCTGCCATTGTCGAACATGTCCTCTGAGGCTGGATCTAGGGTCCAGTAGTTGCCCTTGCCGGGGTTGCCAGGTTCCCGTGGGATTTTCACGAAGCAGTCGTTGAGGGACAAGTTGTGGCGAATAGAGTTTTGCCACGCCGGGAACTTCTCCCGGTAATACGGGAAGCGGTTGCTGATGAACTCACAGATCCCGCTGAGGGTGAGCTTTTTCTGCGGGCTCTGGAGGATGGCCATGGTGATGAGGGCGATGTAGGAGTAGGGCGGCTTTACCAGGCTGCTTTTGGGCTTCTGGATCCCACCTCCCGCCGCTGCGCCCTGGTCTTGACCCTCCGCCTTTCCGGTACCCGTCTCTCCCTCCCCTGAGCTCTCACAGCACGGACTCCCTCCACCGGACCCGATCTCCTCCTTCTCCACCTCGATCTCATCTTCCAGCTCCTCGTCGCCAGTTTCCCCTCGGAGATCGTGCAGGATGCCCACCCCCGGGCTGTCGCAGTCGCTGTCCACCCTCTCCATGCCCTCTTCGTCTCCCTCGCCCACCACGTCGATATCCACGTCCTCCGCTGTGAGCACAGTTTGGCCGGACATGTTGCTGGCTCTTTCGCTGCCTCCAGACAGGGTCATCTCACGGCTTACTCACACTTTTTGTTTGAAAAGTCTGCCGGAGTCAAAACAACCGAGCAGCCGGGCGTGATGGGTAGGCGAGACCAGCGCCGTCAGTGCGCGCACACGATGGGTCTGCTGGACTTCTGATCGCCACTGTCAAGAGAGCGGAGGTCTCCAAAAATCTAAACGCAGCTGAACTGTCAACAAGCCAGCCAAGCAAAAGAGAAACTGCAACTTCTACAAATATTTCTCCACTCGGTAAGTGAGCAGGCCCGGGGAAAGCAGCGAGTCTTGCCTCGAAGTTGTTTGGAGATGTTACGACTTCGCTCGCCGACGTCCCTTCTCGGTGCGCGTATTTCCTATAGGAGTGATATTTGGAGAACCAAGTCGGGATGACACATGCTGCTTTTAAAGGCCAGAGCTTTAAAAAGGACTGTCTGATAGATTACTTTTCCCAGTATAAGATATACTATCGGTGCAGGACACGTGGTTCGGTGACGACAGACGCCCCCTCTCCTCTCCTCCCTCCCTCCACCCCTCTCTCCTCTCATCTCCTCTCTGTTAAACCATGCAAACTGGAGTTGTTTCATGGATTTGTCAACAATGGGACATCAGCAATGCTGCTTTCCGCTGATTTCTCTGTTCGTCCGTCATAGACCATTTAACGGTGGCAGAGGGAGGAGGAGGAGGGGGAGAGAAAATTGGCCTGCATGATTGAAGGTTCTGATGCGCATTAACGCGGCTGCGTAAAAACAATCCAAACCTTTAACTTTGCTAATGCAAACTCTGTTGAAAGCTGCAGAATGAAAACGACAACAGCTAAGTTCACTTGACCTTCCTCTAAGTTGCTTTATATGCCAACGCTTGTTTTCTCAATTTATGAAATCGTGCATGCATTATTTTTGTCCTGCGTAAATTTAAACCAGTTTCACTGTATGATATGATCGATGCGTATGGATTTAACACTTTTAGTCTGTTTATTTGTTGCTGAGGTGCACGTTTTGATATTTCTAGTTTTACAGCCCGCCGTGTAAATCCAAGCTGCGACTGCAAAGCATGAATTGAAGTCTATTTATTCCCGCAGGATTAGCCGAAGGTGGGAAGAATATTGAGCAGCAGCGACAGCAGCACCGGCCACAATGAATGGAGAGAATAAAGAATTTCCCTAAGAGTTTGGAAGAGGTGCTAACGACCACGATCATTGCATGATTTTACATATGAAAAAAAGTAGGAAATGCAGGCAGCGGGTGAATGCAAAGAGAGCATTATTCACAAGCATGAAGGTGAGCGGGGTAGGCTGGGCTCAGGGAGAGGATGTCGGATTCAATACAGAGGGTTTCCTCTGTAGTGTGAGAACATTTGGGAGGACAACAGGGCTTTCGTGTTTCAGCTAATGTTCAAAGCATCTTGAAGACATGTGGGCTAAATTGAAAAAAAAAACAAAACAAAACAGGAATTTAAACTAAGGCCTGTGGCGATCTGTTGCAAGCGATTAAAACCCTTAACTGATTTTATCAGAGGACTTGTGGCAGGTTAATGGAATTATCTGTATTCAACACAAGCTAGTTACTTGTGACAAAGCTTTGTTAGAATGAAGTAAAGCATGTAACGTAGATGAGAAATTAAGATATTTTCTAAATTAATGAAAGCGTCTTTTTTCTCGTTTAAAATACGTTTTAAGTAAAAAAAACATTTTCATATAGTAATTATTTTGTCATCATCATCATTATTATTATTATTATTATTATTATTATTATTATTATTATTATTATTATTAGTTTAGCATTAGTATTATGGTGTATGTATTAGCATTGGTATCAAAATTAACAGTATTTATTTTATCTTAATGATATTCTATAGTTATTCGTAATATAATTTTACATCCGGGTAAATTAAACATGTCGCCATTATTAATGATATTACTAATTAGCATACTTTACTTACGTGAAGAAAACAGAGGATAACTTCACAAAAGGCGAATTTGCATTAATTAATTTTGACGTTAAATTTGCTTTAAAATCCCATCTGTGTATCTTTTGTACCTTGTAGTTTGTGGAGAGAATTTGAATCTTTTATTTTATTTCAGCGGTGCACAGAGATGCTGCTTCATTCGCCTCCTCCGATACCTCTGCTCTCAGGTTAAAAGTCGGATTAATCAAACGCTATCATTAATAATGCGCGTATGGGTCAAGGGAGGGAAACGAAACATGGCTTCCGATTAGTCTCGCCTTGTGTTAATCTCTCGGTGACCTGTGTGATCTGGAGGTCCATCAATACGAACTACTTAGCAGATGAAACCAGAGTCTCCATCAACTTTTATCCTGCCCATCCGCAAGGCAAAGCGAAAGCGCTGCATCTCTTAAAATTCTTACTTTATCGGGCAACCTAAATGAAAAAAAAAAGACTTTTATACAAGGTTATTTGTTTGGAGATTTTTCTTAAATCGAAAACTTATCCGTTCAGATATGTTTTTGTTTCTTTAATTGCTGATTTAAACGCCTACATTTCGTTCATTTCTTTAAACAACCAAAGTCCATCGAACTCCTTGATAATAAATGGCTTTTCGCCCTCAACAGAACTGAATCAAACCTAATTTTTAGTGCCTTCTAAAATTTTTATCGCAGCAAAATAAAGGGATTTATGAACCACACTTGGTTGGTTTGTATTTGCCATTTTTCTTATTTGGAGGAATTTTAAGGAACCAGAAGGTCAGAGAGCCACAGTCTGAACCAGCCTCTCTCTCTCTCTCTGTGCATGTGTGTGTGTGTGTGTGTGGAGAGTGAGAGTGAGTGAGAGAGAGAGAGAGAGAGAGAGAGAGAGAGAGAGAGAGAGACAGGTGCAGACAGCCTCCTTTCAAAAAATCCCAGGATCGCAGTGTTGTGTGAAAGGCGGCGTAACTGCTGATATAACCTGACTGAAACAGCACCGAAAGGGGGTTTCAAACCCGTCCTTCCTGTGATCTTTTGAAGCCTCATAAATCCGCTTTTATACCTCCGCAGTTTGTTAATGAAATGTACGTTTTAAGCACACATGCACGGCTTAGCGCGACAAAACCTTTTAGTATAATAAGCCAACTCGCTCCGGCATGAAACCATTAGAGGGGGGGCAGATAGAAGATACAGCGGAGCAGCGGCACAGGTGATGGAGAGGAAACAGTCAGCACATGTGATCACCGCAAACTACCAACAAGGTCACCGAACAAATAATTGTGATAATGTGATGCTCTGGTTATTCCAGAGAGGGAGAACCCTCCACCCTCGTGCGTTCCTCTGTCTCAGCGGGGTCAGAGGTCACGGTCACCTGCAGAAGACGGCAGGGTGTTCCGTGTTTGCTCAAGGACACTTCAGCAGGAGGGAAGGTGGCAGAGAGAGGATGAATACTGTTAATTCGTTTCATTTTCGAGGGAATGCGTTAATAGTGGGATCGTATTTCGATTTTTTTTTTGTGTGTGTGTCATTATTTGATGCTACTGGTTTAATTTTGCTATTGTTCTCCATTGCAATTTCCATATAGCCTAGGACAACTATTTCAAAGAAAATCTGAAAAAATGTTCAGGTGCGCACGCATTTTTAAGCATATGTATGTATTTTTCTTGAACATAAAAAATAAACGAATATATTGCTGACTAATAAAGATTTGAGGAAATTTCAAGACATTAAAATTCAATTTTCTATGTGTGTAGGCCAAATGTTACGGGCGTTCAGGGGGAACATGAGGCGGATACGGATTTTTGCCTTGATTGGATGGATTTTGACATCTACCCCAAATCAATAGAGATCCTCTTGCTCCCTTTTGATCTTTTAATTTCTTTAAATTATGCTTACGAAAGGCCTGTGGTTGTGTAGAGACCTAAGTTTGTGTAATAACTGTAAGTACCCATTTGGAATATCTTTTAACACCTTTACAAAATATTAGTTTATCATCATGAGTCTTACACAATAAGTGCTCAAAATATAAATTATTTCCGGGACAAATTAAAATCCAAAACCAATCTGAATCTTGACTCACATCCTTGCATCGAAATCAGCTGTTTGTGAAACCACATTTTTGAAAGGCAACTCATTTAATTAATTAGATGAGCGAGCAGTTGAGGGCAGCAGCTAGTAAAACGATATGATAAATTAATGGCATTGTTAGCGCGCCTGTAATTACGATCATTATGTTAATTATTTTACACCAGTAGCCAAATCTTTAGCTTGTCAGATTTAATAAAAACAAAATGTACTTCAAAAAAATGAAAAAAATAGCACCAAATCCGCAACGCAGTTCAGTTAAACAGTTTAGTCGTTAAGTCAAGCAAAAAAACAATAAATTGATCTTTTTTTTTTTTTTTTTTAGCCAAAGTGGATTTTTCATGGTCGACAGTGTGAATTCTGCAGAGTCCTGGAAGGCAGGCATGGGAGCTGGGTTTTTTTTTTCCCCTCATCTTTTTTGGAAATCACCATTTTCAGCCCTTCTCAAAGAATCCACTCTATCAACCTGCGAGTTTCTGTCAAACAATATGATGGAGCCCATATTTAACCCTCCCTCCTGCAGGATGAGCCGGAGCCAGATCTCTCCTGCGCAACAAAGCACAAAGGGCCCAGAAAAGAAGACACTGATCCACGTCTGTATGTGCCCGTGTGTATATGTGTGCGTGATTGTGTGTGTATGTTGAACGTCTCATCTCTCGCGTCTGTATAAAGGCAGCTTGCAGCAGATGCGGCTGCACAGTTACAGCAGGTGATGTAGAAGGACTCAGCTCATCACTGCAGCTGTTCAATTCGTTCATATCTTTGGGCTGGTGTTATGCTGGAATGTGTATTCCTGATTTCCTTTTTAAAAGGTATACACCACACGTTTTTCATTAGTAATGTGACCAACTGGCTTCCTCTCATTTATTGTTTCCTCAAATGGATGTAAGCGGCAGTGCTGCTAAAGCAAGTAAAAAAATAAAATTATATTAAGCAACAGATTTAAAAAAAAAAAAAAAGTTTTTGATGTACAAAGGTAGTGAACAACCGGTTATTTGAATCTGAGTCTGAGGTCCGCGGGCCTGTCTGCGGCCTGTCTCTTCTTGCGTGCTTCCAAAGCGCCACAATTTGCACGCTGTACTTTGGCCTTCAAATTTGCTTCATCATTTTAAAAATTACAGGCTACAGGAACTTGAGAAATGAACGCTGAAAACATCTGGATTTTTCTGATCGGATAACTATGTGGTGTGAAAGGAAACGTTTTGAAAATCAAGCAGGAAGTATAGACATTAAAATGCATTATTCTATCTATATTTTTTATTCATAATAAAAATCGTTGGCTTGCGTCAACAGTTTTACAAGTGTATTTTTTCCTGACAATTAACGATTGAATAATGTGCTACGAAAAGTCCGAGTACAATCATGACAAAATCTCGAAAAGAGATAAACATGTTGAGAAATCCCCTCTCATCAATCCAGCAACCATAACTAATAGTCCATCTTGTGCTCATACTGCTGATCAGCAAATCACACGTGGGTGTAAGGGTCTCAAAACAACTTCCACTGTTATCTTTTAATAAGCGCCTTAGGCTGTTATTTTGCAGTTAAACTGAGTCATTTGATATTTATTCATTTAAAAGTAAAAGGGGCGAAAAACAAGGTCGAATCATTTACTTGACAACTGGAAAATTGTTTTTCTCAATTTTCATGCATAAGCTTTTGTATTTAAAATAACAAAGTCTTTCATTCTATTTCACAAACTTCCGAAAACACACCGCAGCGTCTCCACGCAGCCCCTCCGCCCGTCCATCGCTCCTCTCCCTCGGCTCTCCGTCAGTGGGAAGCCCTCAGGGCCCCCGCGGAGGCTGCATGAAACTCGCTGATGCTGGTGGGAAAGTGACACCTCCAGCTAAATGCAGCGGGATTAACATGCCAATGTGTACTTGTTAAGTACGTGCAAAGACACCCAGTTTGTAAGCTTTTTGTCATTCAGATTAAGGTTGAAAAGTTGCACATGCAGTATATCGCCGTGTTGTGTGAGCGCAGCGATTCAGGCTTTACGCAGTGCAAATTGGCCCTATCGCAAGCATTTAACACGGTGTCAAAACACATGCAGCCTGGCTTTGCACCGAATCATTGTCTGCAGAAAACGATAGTAAACAATGTGCTAATACAGCCGAGGGTGTTAAATGGTGGTGGTAATGGGAGATTAAGCGGAAACAGGCAAAAATCGAATACAAATCAAAGAAATCTGCGTGTACATTAAAACACACATAAGAGCATTTCACAGTGAACTTCAATTAGCATATTTCTCTAGTGAAAAAACAAAACAGAATTTTGCATGATTAGGTATTAAATAAGGAAACAATTACATATGTTTTAAGCCTGGAAAATAATCACTTGTACACAAAAACTAAAAAGAATTAAAAAAAAAGAAAATCCTCAATTTCAACATTGTTTCTCAGGAAAAAAAGGTGTCCGATTGTGACTCCCCATGCACTAATCTGTGTGTTTGCACGTGAGGCAGCTTTTCCTCCAATTCACACCAAAGGAAACGCTCGTTCATTGCGACCCCTGAACTCAATATCCTCTTGCCTATTGATGCATATATATGTAACATCACACTAAATTACCTCCTACATCCCGCCTGCCCTGCCCATAATAATACTGCTTCACATAATCTGTCAAGTTCTCCACAAAGACACTTTACCTCTTCCCGAACCCAATTATAGGAATTGTAGAGGAGGAAGAGGAAGAAGATGATGATGAGGATGGAAAAAAAGCTTTAAACTTGTATAGAAATTATATTCAAATTTTAAAATGGACTCTGGTGTATGTTTATGTTTCTAAAAGTGTCACAGTTTATTTGTTGTTCTCATGGCCTAACGTCATCACAAATTTAATTCATCTGAAAACGTATTATCAATCTAATCCATAGTTTGAGCTTTATCCCTTATTTGCTTTGATAAAAAGTGTCCTTGTCTGTTATTCCGGAGGGGAAGTGCATATCCCACATCCTAATCAAAGGCGTTGTGCTGTCTCTCGAAATTAAGGACTGCACCTTTAAATTGTCAATTACTCCGAGGTTAAGTGGACTGAATAGACCCAATGATTCAAATCAGGTGTTACAATTTACTGCATGGCTATCCGAATTCAGCCTCACTGACAGACAATGAACTTATTTGTAACAAAACGGAAAATTATGTAAATGTGTATATTTGGTCTATACTTACATTTTGATCTTATTTTAAGAGAGAGGAACATAGATTTAAAACTATACATCAGATGTATTTTGCATAATGCAGTTCTCTAATACACTACAAAATCACTGGGTCAAAATGGACCCAATTTTGGTCAATCTAGCACCCACCAATACTCTGGTATGTGAATACAGCAGCAATAGGTTGTTTTGACTCTATGTAAATGCTGTTTTCTTGCATTACTGTTGGGTAATTTACTCAAACCAAAATATTTGTGTATTTTAATCCAATGCTAACAGAATATACTCGAGTTTTACCCTGGAACTCTCACAAATTTATTGTGAGCTAAGTGTACCCAGTAACCGTCTGCAGAAAAACACCAAAAACGGCTGTTTTGACCCACTTTCAGTGTTTTTTTTCACATTACTGTCATTTACTTAAACTAAAATATTACATATAATTGCAATCCATTGTTATCCAAGTTCTTTTTAAACTTACCTGCCCATGTTTTTATTTGACTCTTAATAACATGTTTATCCTTTGCGTATCAGATATCACATCTTAGATAAAAATGTTTTGTAGAAGTGATGTAATATGAACATGTTGTGGCACCAGAACAACAGTGTACAACTGATCCTTATACTTGTACCAGCTGTAAACATAATCACAAAAGTGATCAGGAAAATGTACTTAAAGTATCAAAACTAAAAGAATATGATGCAGATAAATGTATCCTGTGGGTATTTTATCACAGCATCACAACATGCATTGATGTGTCGAATTGTATTGTTATTGTTGCGGTGGTTCAGTTAATGTTTTACTTATTTTCTATATTTCATGTCTGCAAAATGAAACTATTTTGACAATGGATTAAATTTGCTGATTGTATGCTTGATGCTTGTATTGAATGCTTGGTTTGTAAAACTTCAGAAAATAGTGAGACATGTCAGCACAATCACCACCAAATGACACCTTTAAAGTAGAATGAAATGAAAATACTCAGTTTGTACTAAAGTTGAACACTCAAGTAACTGTACATAGTTACTGTCCATTGCTGCAGAATAAGCATATATTAGTTTATGTAAATAATACAACAGGAAGATTAAAAAATAACATTAGCACAGGGTCAAAAACCTAGTCGTTTTTAATATGTATAAATGAGCTCACATTACAGTGTTTGCTTATACCTTTAACTGCAAGATTAAACATGTCTGGCTAATAAAGTTAACAGCCAAACAGTGTTAACACCCAAACAAAGTTACCACTCTCACACCCACGTTGGGAGTCCAAAGTCAGCCACACAAGCATCAATATTTTACATTCCCTCAAGAATCCTCTTTAAAGATGCAATCAATGCCTCCTATTCATTATCCATGTGTCTTCTAGGTATGGCCTTTGTCATTAAGCAATAATTCACCCGTCCACAGTCCCACATTACTCCGCTGCTCCATACTTTTACAAATGCCTCGGGGCTATAAATACTAATGAAATCTCTTTGCTTAATTTGATTTTGCTGGTACACTTGCAGTTATGGCTGAACTTTCCCACGAGAGAGGCTGATTGAACACTTTCAAGTCCTTATGGAAGCAGGAAAACATTCCAAAGAGCTGGGGAGATCATTTCCATAATTACCCCGATTGGCAGCCTAATGACCTTCTGTGACAATAAAAAGATCTCTTGTTAATTCCATTTCTGTCGCTGACATTCAAGAGATTCCTATCTTACATGTTTGAGGGTTCACAAGATAACAAGTGTACTTTTTTTTTCCCCCTCTCGTTTTCAGCGGGCAAAAGAGCAGCCCCATTCGGAGTTCGCTCCCCCAACGCACTGCAGTGATGTGGCTCAGCTCTGCTGTGAAAGGGATCTGCTTGTGGCTGCACGGCTCGCCCACCCTGTCCCAAAGTTGGATAATTTATGGGCCTGGGGGAGATTATAAAGATGGATCTTTGAGGCAATCAATTCTCATGTTGCGTTTTGAATGGTGGGATAGAAATGAAGTGCAGAATAATTAAAAAGATCACAAGTCCCCCCTCGCATGTAATAATGAGTGGCTCCAGAGGCAGTGGGCTCTGCCACACAGTGCCAGAGGAAGTGCCTTTGATTTGACTGAGAGGATGGCCAACACGGCCCCCTGCACAATGGGGGGGTTTCACCCTTCACCGCACACTGAGGCTGCAGTGCAAATCACGCTCTGTGAATGTTTGAGGACTGTGTGCTTGTCCAGCAGATCATAAGCAGACACTGTAGCAGATACACAGGAAGGGGGTGTTCTTGTTGCTTGGATGTCTAAGTCAGGATGACTCAGAGCTGGCATGAAAAGTGATGGGGGCGGTTGTTTGGAATATGTTTCACAGTGACCACAATGCTCAGAGTGTTATGGGATGTTAAAATAAAATCCATCCATCCATTCTTGCAAGTGAATCAGTGTCAAAATGTGCCATCAGCCCTCTCCACAGACAACTGGGAGCTGTTGTGCCTTGATAAATTCAAATGGTAATCCCAGGCCCCTTTATGCCCCTGAATGTATTAGATTAAATGTGAAATGTGCATCTGTTTTTAGCCTCTTTGCACGCTTCTTAGTTTTGCCATCGCCTTCCAATTTCTCCATTTTCTCCATGTGGAGGAAAAGCTCGACCCACTTGTGCTGTATTGCACTAGTGCGTTGAATGTAACACAAGATGTTGTTCAAAGGATGATAAATAGGATCAAATTTGTGCACACACACACATGCACATACTGCATTTCCTCAATTATGATGACAAAATAAAGTAAAAAGGACATGGCGGTGAGCTGGCGGGGAGTCCTGGAAACAGATGGTGGCATGTGTGACTGCTTTTCTCTGCTGGAAGGAGAAGTGTAATGACACCTGGCAGCGGGCTCACTTTGAATATCATCCTGCTGGTCACTTGGTCAACTCAACATTGGCACACTGCATACACATCCAGACACATGCACTACTGCAAGGGGGAGTTCATTTACTGTGGATTTCCCTTTTTAAAGGTGTTAACATCTCAGAACTGGCAACCGTAGATTGATTTGTGTGGGAGGGGGGCAGGATCTCATTTTTCACGACCTGTTCTGTGCCATTTCTAAATCCCCTGACGATGATGAAGTTGTTTCATCATCTCATTTTATAGAAAAAATGCCCATCTGCAGACAAAAAGTAGGAGAGGTTCTTTATATATAATTATATATATAATTGAATCTTTCATACTTGTAATTTGTCGGATTAAAATAAAGAACTTAAAATGTGTCTGTGTGTGTATATTTGTTCAGTAGAGTGGTATTGTCAATTGATACATCTCAAAAAGCTATTATGAGATATAATAATAATAAATAATAAATAATAATAATATAATTATAAGATGGCAGAATTTTTAATATCCTTTTTACATTCAGTCTGATGCAGCACATGACAGGATATTCCTTGTATGGCATGTATTATAAAAACGCACCATTCCTAAGTAGCAATTCATTGGCCAAATGCAATCCTGGCATATTTTGATTCTTCAAACAACAGATATGATAAAAAATTTTTTATGCTAAAACTTTACATTTAGGTTAAGTTAGAAAACCATTTGCTCAGGAAAACAGAGAGCTTTTCGGTTGCCACCAACAAGGTTGTGAAATGTACAAACATCTCCTAAAAACATCTGGCTTTGTCTTAACAAACACAGCTGGAAAATGTTACAACATATCCTAAAAACACCCAGGTTTGTCCCCACAAACACATTTTCAAATTGTCCAAAGGTGTCCTTCAGAAACACTTGGGTTTTTTTGCCTCAAACATAGTTAGAAAATATCCAGCTAAGATTTACCCAGTTGAGGTGTCGTATGTAATGTGAAAGAGTCACTAGAATATGCCAATTTGATTTAGAACAGCAATTTTCCATGCAAACTTTCCTCCACTCACTAACATGTCTGATAACTCAATAAAGCTTGATCTTAAGACAAAAATATCACTGAAGTGACTGAATCAGTACATCACAACATATCTATATGATAATATGTTGAATTGATTGCGAATTTATCCAATAAACCGAAAGTTAAACTTTGTATGTTTTCTATTTTAATTCCCAGAGTAAACTTAAACATCTGGTTTATTTGTTTTTTCCAGTCAGTAGCTTCTGCTCCATTCAAGGGACTCTAGTAGAAGAGAATCTAGTAAATGGGATCATTTAAACGCTTCAAAATGTTTCAAAGTGCTGCAGTTAATAGTTATTTGGCTCGCTTCTTCTTGGCCCAATTTCACAATTCAAGAACCAAAGGAGAAGATAAACAGCTAATGGGGCCATGTGACTGAACTTTAGACAGCAGAACAGCAAATTCAATTATCATGTTAGAATTCTGCATGAAAACAATCTATACTAGAAATTAGAGGTATTCCTGTCAGATGACTCGTGTTAGAGGAGCTAATGTCATTTGGAGCAGCCTTACACCCTCTTTGAATGTTATCAAATGTTTACAAAAGAGCTTAATGTGCTAAATGCAATCAGAGAATCTACTGTGCCGGCATCAGCAGGGAGCAGTGCTCCCTTGGGGATGCATTATGGGTAACAGGCCACCAGAATGATGACAGGTGATTCTGCAAGGACCATTCACTATATCATTTTTTTGTGTTTCTCACCATGTTGCTTTGTTGCAGTGACCTTCCTGCATAGTTTCCAATACAATGATACTTTTATGTACTCAAAAGTACATTTTTCATGCTTCTCCAACACAGATGTTTGAACTGCAGGTATGTTTTATTTTAACTGGCTAATGTACATCCATATACTGCCAGGTCTTTGGCTTTATTCTGCTCCAACAGCAGAAACGACAAATTACCTTTGTTTTTATCTCCATTTGTAAATAATGAAATCACAGGCATGAAATTATAATGGTGGCATACATGACAATTCACAGGTAAATTTTAAAATATATATGAAGCCATTTAACCTACACATCTCTATGTATGAGAACTAATTGTAGCTACTTAACAAAACTCAACATCCTCCAACTCTTCAGCTCTCTTACCGTGCAACAAGAGGGTTTTTCATCTGTGTTCTAATTTGAAGTTAAATTACAGTGCGGTTTCAGTGATAAAAAGTTACTCAAAATGCTCTCTTTCTTCTGTGTCTTAGTTATTTGATATTAGTTGCACTTACATAACTGTTATCATCTTATTTCTCCGAAAGGAAGTCAGACCCTGTAAAAGTCTCCAAGAAGGTTGCTCAGGTTTTACTGCATCCTGTGAAAGGCCTGCAAATTTTCTGAAAGGCTCACAAAGGCCCCATTCTCCTCTTTGTTGCTCTTCTTCATCACCCTGCTCCAGGGCACAGCAGATCTGCTCAAACCCCAGTATTGTCTGGACAAAACCACACATTAAATTTGCCCCAAATAAGCCATTTCATTGAGCTGCAGCAGGAATTCCTTTGCTGGGTCATTCATCTGTGTACATGGTTTGGACACACATTCAAGACAAAGCAAGCCAGTCAAGGATAATATTGAGGAAGTTACATACATTTCAAGTTTTGCAGCATATGTCATTTCTGTTTCGTGCTCTTTTGGAGCAACACTGTTGTTGGTGCGGATACAAGCAGTGGGAACATTGCAAGTCTGTAGCTGCGAGCCATCCAAAATTTCTCCCTGCATATGTAATGTTTTGCACTTCATTAGGAATTCTGGATTTTCCCCAACAGGAATGTCAACTGAATAGAAAGAGAGGGAAACTAAGAGAGCTCTCTATCCACAGCAAACAATTAACAATGAATAATAAAGAGAAAAAAAATCTGATTAGAGTGAGCCAGTGGTCCTGTGGATAATTCATCAGTTCTGTATTGGAATAGTACATTAGCTTATCTATTGCTTGTTCATGTACTTATGAATACGTTTTTATTAACTATCTGTTGCTTCATCTCCGCACCAGCACAGCATGTAAACAATATAATATTTACCCTTGT
The DNA here is from genome assembly GCA_029783805.1 of Acanthurus tennentii. Taxonomy (NCBI): domain Eukaryota; kingdom Metazoa; phylum Chordata; class Actinopteri; order Acanthuriformes; family Acanthuridae; genus Acanthurus; species Acanthurus tennentii. The sequence continues at coordinate 7,572,235 of JAPZDZ010000021.1, forward strand.
TAATGCTTTATGTTGTGCTACTGTCTTTAGTGTAGTAACAACCGCATAATTTCACATGAAGGGATATCAAACATTTAGAGAAAACAGCCATTGAGACGTAAGGTCTTTTGCTACATGGTGTAAAACAAATAATGGTTTATGGTTTTGTTGGTGTATACTGAAGAAAGTGTAGTATTATTTAAAACTTCTAATATGAGCTTAATGCATAAGAAAGAGCATGCATATGGAAGCGCAAGCAAACAAAGCAAAAACTGCAAATTCATACAGCACAAACAAATTCAGAAATGCACTGACCGACTTCCCGTCAGTGGAGTTATAAAACGAGCTAACGATATAAGTTTATTTCTGTTTCAACATTCTGACTGCATGATTTAGATATTATATCACAGTGCATACAGTGTACAGGCAAAGCCATGGAGGGAGTAACTCAATGAGCCTCAACCATGGCAA
>JAPZDZ010000021.1:7591267-7609419 GCA_029783805.1 Acanthurus tennentii
CTTCTTCTTCTTCTTCTTCTTCTTCTGTCCTCCTCTCTTCCCTTGCCAGACACTGTTCCAGCCAGAACGGGCTTTCACAAGATTTACCTCACCCAAAGAAAATAGAAGGGCAGAGAGGCAAAAGAGCAAAAGGACTTTAGAGGAGAAACGAAGGAAAGAACTCAATGTGTTGGAGGGGAATATGTTGGGCACGCAGATAAGTTTGGCTGTTTGGCTTTTGTTGTTTGAATTAAAATAAAGGTTTCCTTCTCTGCTGTCACATTAAATTAGCGGCAGCTGCGATGGCTGCTATCAGCCCTGCTCCTGGCTGCGGCTCTGTGTGGAGCGAAGCTGACGGTGTGTGGAAACTAACACAGGCACTGTGCTGTGACCGCGTCACCTGCAATCAGGCCCAGCAGCCAGCCAGATTAATCATGACAGTAGGCAATATTTCCAACATTATTAGAAGAGAAACCTAATATTTTGGGACATCAGGGATCTCGGTGCCGGTGTCCATCAAAGTGAGAGCCTTCATTTAATGCTCCTTGGATGGGTAACCCTGGCACTTAACCCCTTTTAGATATTCCATCTCTCTCCTCTCCTCCTCTCCATACACACACACAGACACACACACACACGCACACAGGCACACCCGCACAAACACGTACACAGGTTGATGGCTTATGATGAGACATCCCTCCCAAACAGGGGTGATGCATTTATTCCCAACACAATTTCTCACTGCCATTACACCATGTTTTCACAAAGCCAAACAAGAAATTGTACACCTATATCTGCCCCGTAACATCAGGCCTATTTGCTGGGGATTGTGCAAAGGGCTGTGGGGGTTAGTGAAAACAAAATGGACCTGCCACACCTGTGTACATGTGTGATTGTGTGCAGGAGCAAATATTTTCATGTATTGTGTGCGTGTGTGTTTCAGTAACCACTTTGTGTTCTTTACAGGTGTGTGTAGAGAGCCTTATATCTGTTATTCAGGTGTATGGGGCCTCTTATTGTACTTCTTTGTACATCCCTAACATTGCTTACACTTTCTATTTTGTTTATGTGTGTACATGTGTGTGTGTGAGGGTGTGTGAGTGTGCATACGCTGATTTGATGTGATTGTGTGTGGCATGTAGTGTGTGCAGGTGCTGTGAATCGTAGAGATCCCACTCGTGACGCATGCCCACTCCTCGGCTCTGCTCCCAGGACGTTTCACCCCTCAGAAGGTCTGTCGATAGGACAATGTGTTTGCATATGGATTAACAAATGCTCAGACACACATGTGCACTGCTAGAAATGCACAAATACACACTCACAATCGCGAAAATAGTGAATACATACCTGTTTAACCCTGTTGATTTGATTTTAGAGAGACCAAAAATCATCAGTGAAAAAACTCACTTGGATCATATCAGAGATACTGCCAAACTGCCAAATTGACTGACTTATCAACTTCAGCCAGCAACTCTTTTAAAAATAGATGTAAAGATGTTTACAAAATTATCTTTCCACACGGTCCAGTCAAAAGCCCTTTGATCATATCACATGCTGCTGATGTTCATTTTTGTTTTCCGAGCACTTTAAGGAATTTCTGCAGTTCTCAAGCTTTGATCATATCACATGAGCTTCATCATCAAATGGAGTTATATAGCTATTTATGTGATAATAAAACAAATATTATTATATTTTGTAAGGCAAATCTTGATTTTTCTCCCAGCTCTTTGAGTACAGTTTGCAAAAACTTCACCACTATCTTGCATCTGTAACTAAAAAATAGTGTTTATGTTTTCTATTCATTAACCAAATTTAAAGTTAAGCTAGTTCATCAAAAAACTACAAAACAAATACAAATGATATTTACAACAGCGTTACAGTATGTCAACGTAACATACACAGCTGAACACTACCAAGCAACTTCACCTGCGAACAATACTCACTCATTGACATCCATCCATTTTCTGACCTACTGTGTTTTCACAATATGCACACACACACTACAGTGAGGTGCTGTATGTGAGACCAAATGACATATCAATCATATTGATCCCCAGAATCGGTGCTGTTTATTTGCTTGTCAAAGGACTCAATTGGCAATCAATGCACGGTTAGTTTAATTTTGCTCATTGACTGTCTGCAGCATGTGTGTATTAGCGTGCGAGTGGCAGCGTCCATGTCATTGTCTGAGCCTTGTTTAGGGGAGGAGAGGAGAGCGAGACAATGTTGTCCTGCTGGCATGTGCCTCGGCTGTGTTCATCAGGGGGTTTGGGGTGCCTAATACACCATGGCGGTCCCCCATTTGTTTAATTTGTAAGGCTCTGACATCAATTGTTGAGCTTCATTTGCCCCATCGAAACGTCACATGTCACCGCTAATGGGCCAAGCTGTGCATGTGCGACGTACGCTCGAGATGTGTGTGTCTGTATGTGTGTGTATGAGTACATCAGACGAGGGACCGTGTGTGTGTGTGTGTGAGCTGAAGAGTGGATGGTTAGGAAATATATTCAGTTTTCATTAAGGGCTGCCAATTCTCCTATGAATTTTATTCATATATTTTAAGAGAGAACAAATGAACAGAGATGAGGAAGAGCAAGTACCTTAAAGTGAATCTGGTCATTTTGTCACATATAACGCAACAGTGTATCAGCCTATAAAGGCAAACAAATCAAATCAGCAACTGACAGAAGCCGCTGAAATTTTGATGAGCTGCTTATGGACAAACTGCTTAGTTTGTGACAAAATAATTTTTACCAGACTTTTAAAAAAGTAAAATCCACTTCTGAAATGTTAGAAAATATGGATTGCTTTCAGTAACAGCCTATTTTAAAATGTTAGTTTCACATATTTATCACAATATACATGCAGAAAATAATGTATAGTTAGGCATACACAGTCTAGTTAAGATTTCTCAACAGACTGGTGTTAGAAACAGTCAATGCTGGTCTGAGCACACACCTTACAGTAAAATCAGATATGCTACAGGCTCCCTCACCATGCCCTTACCTTTGCTTTGCTGCATAAATCTTGCTTGAGTGTTATAGAATCTTGGGTGTTTTTCATATTTTTGTCCATCAGGAGTGTTGGTAATGATAAAATTATGTCCCCTAAATAACCCTTATAGTTTTTTTTTTGGAGATCCAGAATCCAGCAAGAACAACACTAACTGGGGCAACTCGAAGACAAAGTTCATTTCTGTTGCATTAAAGCCTCAAGCCGTAGGAGGCTCGCACTAAAACTAATCTTTGCAGGAGTCTGCAGTTTCCAAATCTCCCCGGCACAGGTGGTGAGTAAACTGTTGGAACAAAACATGTTGATACTGCTTAACTTGAAAAATACCAGAGTTTTCCTTTAAAACTGTGTAATCAACATGCAGCAACATGCAGTAATCATGCAGTGCCTATTCATTTAATATGACTGTAATTCCAAGGGATTCTGGGCTGTGTTGGACAAAAGAACAGATCATTAGGTCCTACTGGCTGTTTTGAACGAATTAATTGTGTTTACTGCTCAATGGACCTTCATGAGAGCTCACATTTGCACAGATGCTGCATGTGCGTGATAATGACCAGAGTTCTGCTTGCTGTTGGAAACGATGACTTCAGAGAGGTTTGCCACTGTGTGAGTGGCCGTCTGCTGCTGCGGTCCATTCCTTTCCCCGGGCTGCAATGACACACACACACACACACTCTCACACACATAGATACATGCTCTATACTGCCACACATGAACATGTGTGCACGCTATTATCAACTCCCACACATACATATACACGCTCACACAGAGGCACACACATACACATACATCTTCATAAAATTAGTCAGACAGTGAAAAGCAAAGTGCAGAGATGGACAAACAGAGGGACTGAAGGCCCACGCACCGCAGCGATAACCCTGCCGCATGACTCAATTCAGGGAATATGCCCAGTCACATCAAAATGTGCTCTTTGTCGCCAGGGCCCGAAAAACATGTTTGTCATGTTGCCCTCTGAGGGTTATGTGTTCCCCAACTCACAGGTCCAAGTATAATTATTCAGCATCTCAATGGTCACCATTCATCTTCTCTTATGGCAAATCATTGCCGGAAGTGATCTAAACATGACCGCGGGAACCTATCACAGAATATTTGAAAGCAAAGCGGGGGAGTGCAGGGGCATAATTCTGTTGTGAAGGGCTAATGCATTCACACCCACACAGATTGACTCACCCTGACAAAAGAGGCTGTGTTGTCTATTCTAGGCAGCTGGGCAGGATGGCGAAACTTGGAATCCTTTGTTTGCCGGAAGAGAAGTCAGTCTTTGTCAGATTTTTACACAGTATATTTACCATACGCCTTTGCACGGCCGGTTAGGCATTCAACGTTGCAACAAGGCTAAAGAAAGTTTGCATAGATTAGCACTGTTATTGCAAATGTTGAGCCCACTTATGTGTTAATTCAAGCCTTTTTCGAAAATGCAAGCCTTGTCTGTTTTGGGGAATTTTTCTGAGGCACTCTTTTGCCACCCAGCATGTTTATTTTTGTAAACTGCGCACAGGCAAACTGCAGATGAATAAGGCCTGTTTGTAATAGAATGAGGATAAATAAATAATAACCAGTTTGTCTTAAGGAAGGTAGTTAAATGAATATTTTTGTTTCACTAGACCCATGTGAGTATGAATTGCCCACAGTCACTGAAAATAAATAGAGTGAAAAATCTAATTTTCATTTTTCCACAAGTGATTTTTTCATTTCTCCTTAATGGAATAAGACAGAAAATGAGACCATCTCATTGCTACCATGAGCCAAATTCAAACCTGTAGGCTTGCATGTAAACTTTCACTGTCATTGGAGCCAGTTTTATCTACAATACATGGCCATCCAAGCATTTTATCCATTTGTGAATGTTGTCCTCATCCTTCTCTGTAAGGGGTTTTTGCCAGATTTTGGAACCTGGCTGCAGGGATTTGCTTCCATTTAGCCACAAGAGCATTGGTGAAGTGGACCACTGACATCTGACAATAAGGCCTGGTTCACAGTTGGCTTTGTAGTTCACCCCACAAGAGTCAAATGGGGTTAAGATCTGGGCTTTGTGCAGGTCTGTCAAGCTCCTCCACACTTTACAAGGAAGCCCATGTCTTTGTGGAGCTGGTTTTGTGCACTTTTGTGTTGAAACAGGAGCCTTTCCCACTGTGCAGCCACAAAGTTTGAAGTTCACCTGTCTAAAATATTTTTGTAGGCTGTAACAGTAATAAGTAACCACAATTAGTGCAAGTAATGAAAAACAACTAAGGACCAAAAATGTAAAAACCTGACTCGGTGTCCACATGCTTTTGGCCGTATGTTGCAACACAGACAGCAGATATGATCATAAACTTTTACCAGAAAAATATATACACATATTTTCACCCCATAAAGTTTAAAGTTTCTGACCTGACAGGAGGTCAAGGTCATGGGAGTCACTCTTTCAGCTTCCTGTTCCATTACTCTTTACAACACTATCCCCTCTGTGTTGATACAAATTGCTTGTAGGTCAGAAACTTTCCATTTCCTGGTTGTCTTGAACGCACTAATAGATAGGGAGTACCCTTGCTGCCAATCAAAATAAGCCTCTTGCCCTCGGCTGGGTGGAGATTGTTGCAGTAGCACTGAAGCATCCTGTTTAGTTATTCAATTACCATAAAGGCCGGTTACCTCAAAACAAGTTTATTGAGTTATAAAAGAATCTATTCTGCACGTAAAATGCTGAAATATGTAAAATGTAAAAAACCCTGTCGAGCCTGTGACCTCTCGAAATGTTTTGATGGTCAGGTTTTGAATATTAAAATAAAGTGTGTAAACGTACTCTGGTACACAGGAAAGCAGTTAGAATAGTTGATGTGGCTTGTTTAAGAATGAAGAGAAGTGAAGAAGGAAAAAAGAAAGTAAGACAAGCGATGAGTAAAAGCTAAGACAAACTAAACTGCTAATATCTCTCCGTAATAGATATGTTTTCCCGTGATGTGCTGCAACAATTTTTCCTCACATTCGATTAGCTTAATCTAATATTATGCTGAACACTGAACATTTTTCATTGTCTTCTCGGTAATTTCTCCACAGACGAATAGAAAGAGAGCAGAACAGGAGTGTCTGACTTTGTGCTCAGGTGTGTGTGTGTGTGTGCGAACCAGGTGTCTACGCACATGTGTCACTGCACGAGTGTGTCTCTGTTTTCCTCTGTGTGCACTGTGTTTTGTAAGAAACAAAACACACTACAGGCTGTCACAATGCATTTAGCGCTCTCATCCACTGTGAAATGTTTAGTTACTCTGTCAAACCTCTCTGGCACGGCGCCCAAGTTGCAAATTAATGTATAGCTCCTATGCACCTTGGTGATTCGTTATCCAAAGGACTGTTTAAATAAGGCATTTAGGCAGCGGTGTTAATCTACCAACAAAGGCCCAGCTGTTTTTAGCAGATACAATGACTGTCAAGAGTCTCGGCTGGAAGCGTTCTTCTATTTGTGCACAGCTGAGTCGCATCAGTCCCTCCCACACACATGCACACACTCATAAAACACACTCAGTTTGGCTGTGGTACTACGGCAGATGAAACATGATCAATTCTGATGATCTGAGACTTCATGTGAGTTTTAAATTGAACTAACACGCTCAGTGTAGAATTAAATCCTGTCCCAAGTGTGAAAGAGGGTTGTGTGTGCTTTGGTGCACATTCATCGTGATGTGTTTTCTCCGTTGGAAGATAATTTTACACCAGCTGTTTCTCTAAGCAGATGTGTGTGCATCTAAGTAATCCACAATATATATACACTGACTTGATTTTATAATTATTTCTCTGCTGTCACAACGCTTACAGATGAGAAGCATGTGGCTTTTATTGGATGTCCTCAGATAATTCTCCCTCCACTTCAGCTGACTTATTATTAAGTTAAGCTATACGATGTTCTTTGGCATAATGTTTTTGGGTGAAGACCAATCGTCGCTGCTCTTGATGTATATTCATTTTGACTGAGTTGCTGCTGATGAATGTATGAATGGAGTCAGTAACGTGAGAACAGCCTCACATGGGGAGGACATCACAGTGTTATGATAAGGATGACAAAAGATGCAGCAGGTCAAAAGTTTCAAAATGTATTTCGATGCATTTTAGGTTTCAGTGATGTTTAAATATTATGAACAATAAGGGTGACCCAACATTTCCCGAACTTTCAGTCATAACTGTTTTGTTGGGTAAGAAAATTCAAAGCTTTCAAATCTGTTCAACCAAGGTGGATAAACGGCCATCATTCAGGTAAACGCTGCTGCACTCTATCTCTCACTTTCTCCTATCTATCGTGCTAAAATGCCAAAAGTTTCAAAATTACAGATTAGATTTTCCTAAATTTCAGTTGACATAGGAGCTTCTTCACTAGTATTGTTCACTTGGATCCCTCAGTAAATTACAACTCTCTTATCTTTGTGTCTTGTGCACTCATTGCTTCACTAAAAGGATGCAACTGATATTGTTTTAACAACAGCTGCTTTTGCAACTAACTAATAGTAAACCTTCTTACACGCTGTGGTGTCTCTAGCAAACTCTGATACTTTAAACTCAACATTATTCATGTTAGACCCCCAGTAAGCAGGCTGAAAGTAGAAATAAGTGCTCCTTCCTGGCTGATATTGGCCTACATACGGCTGCATGCCTTGAGCTTGGTACTGCTGCACACTGAAGTGGTGCTTCTCAGAGATGTGATTTCACTTTGAACAGACTTATTTCTTGAGAAAATACCAACTTTATTGAATTAGAACTCGTGTTAAGTTCAACCACATGGGCTGAACAGCTTCAAAATGATATTCAATCGGATAAGCGCTTGCCTTGTCTTTGAGGGAAATATAGACCTGATTGAAGGTGAAGCATGTTTCCCTGCAGGCTTGTCACATGTTTCACAAACCATATAAATCAACTAAAATAATCTAATAAGTTTAAGATTAAATTAGTGTGCAGAGAGAGAAAAGCCTCAGTTGTGATACTAAATTTCGGAGCTGAGATGCTTACAGACTACCATGTTTGTATATCGTAAGGGCTTAAAGCTGCAATAGATGAGAGTGAGCATGCATCATTTTCCTGTCATCTGAATGACCTTGCCTGCTTTTGGGTGGAAACAAGTGCTATTAAAGTGCCACTGAAAAAATAGTGGCACCGTGCATAAAAGGTGCTGCACTGCACTGCTTCCCAACAGAGTGAAAACAGTAAAAGAAGAGATCTGGGGCTTCAGGCCGTCCTGAGAGAGGACAGAGTGCTGAACTGTGTGACCTAGTCAAACATTATGCGTATGTCTGCGGTAAACACTGTATCACATTTCATTAGTGATATTATTCAGCAAATGTTTGCTGATTGTCCCTGTGGAATGAACCAAATCAAAAAAGATTCTTAGCAATGGTATTGCTTAAGATTTTATTTTAAAAATTCAACCCTTCCATAGAACACAAGCTTTTAGAAAGTTCAGTTTAATGGCCTTTTCTCTTAAAAGACCAACAGGGCAAAAAGGATTTAAATGTCAATAATTCAAATAAATTGAGCTTATCTACCTTCTCAAAATGAACCAAATAAACAATTAACATAGAAATTGGGACTAAAGCTGGTCTCTCACTGACCTCTCACAGCCCAAAGTAACAGGTAGCAACAGGTAAACACAAGCAAAAACTACTAGCATTGTTTCAGCTTCACTGCAGTGATGTAATCAGTTTAAAGTAATTAATAATGTCCTTATGATAAACAAAAAAAAAGAAAAAAAGAAGAAAAACAAAGAAAAACACACACGATGCCAGGGCCAAGTGCATGGGCGACTGTCATCTATATGCAAACTTCATATGCGGCATAGTGTCACATATTGTTAACAGCATGCAGCAGAATGTCACTGATCAATCAGGTCACTTTGTCTTAAATATAATATTTTGTCAAAGTGACAAAAAGCAGCGTTTGCAGTTTTAAAACACCTATCAAACACTATCTATACATGTGATCAGTAACTAAATATTCTGTATTATTGTTATTTGTAAAATGGCACCCGATTCACGTCAGAGGTGCATTAACATGCATTCTCTCCTCCCTACATTATAAGTTATTACGAGGTGTAAATGGCATAAAACATTTTCATGTGTGCAAATCTTCGGAAAACATGCTTTTGATGTTTGATCGTATACAATCAGAAAAGGATCCCAATGACAGTGTATGTATAAAATAACAATAATTTATCTTGCCCTGTGCAAGACTATACAGATAATTACTTTAGTACAGAAAAACCTTTTTACCTCCTAGGTTTAGGATTAAGTTATTGACTACATGGGAACAATATGACAAATGCTGGGATGAAGAATGTTTTTGTCAAACACTTGTTTTTTTTATGTTTTTTGCATTAACATGTCAAATAAATGTTTATTTGTGCAATCGATGGTCCAAATCAGAAGAAAAAGACTGTAGTTTCAGCCTCATCAGACATATCTCTTTAGTCAGAATCATTGCTACTTTTTTAAAGAGCTGGATGATAATTTTGCTTCCTAAATGGTATGATTTAATCTGAAAATGTGGCTATGTCAAAGGAAATGCATATCAGCTTGGCACACAAGCTACTCACAACTGAAGTACGCCAAAGCCTCAGGCAACATGAAAAGGTGAAAGACCAGAAAAAAGTTATCAAAGAGAGAGTGAGGACTCTTAAAAAAGTGGCTCATCCATTCTTGACAGTTTTGTCTCTTGACCCTCTGTGTCGGACCCTACACATCCAGCTGTGTGACCAAAGTTCAGAAAAAAAGGCCCTGAGGTGTTTTCTGATTGATCCAGCCTACAAAACAATGAAGGCTGTGTTTTCTTGAGCACCATTGCCATCTCGGTGTGGGTCAAAGAGCTTGCCATCTTTGCTGCCTCTCCTGCAAACAGTTGACACATCATGATGAGTGAAAGGTGTGCAGAGAGCGAGGGAGCAGGAGCGGCATGGTGGGAGTAATGGTACGTGACAGAGGGGTGGAGAGAGAGCTTTGTTTGGGTCTGAGTATGTTGCAGCACTGCCTAATTGAAGGATGTTTTAATGCTGTCGGAGGATGGCAGGTTGGAATAATCATAGCTATTTGTTTACGCAGCAGACACCCCGATTGACTTTTAATGGCTGCAGCCTGTGCAGTGCACCCGGGTGGATTGACTCTCATTACCGTGCGGAAAACATTCGCTCATTTCTGCTGCTTTCCTCTCTTGGTTTACATGAAGACGGTGGATTCTGCATAATTGATGAGGCAGCACGGTGGCTTGTTGGTTGTTGACTTTCTCTTTGTAGAGTCTTACTTTGTCTGTGTCTTTGCAAGACACTTTCACCTCTAATCTGACCCTTCTGACAGCGAGTATGTGTGCTGTGCAGAGGTGAGATTCTGTGGATGCTTGCTTTATTTACCGTGATTTACTACAAGTGCGATTTGGCATGTTTATAATCTAGACTCAAAGAAAACGAGTTTTTCCTGAGCTTTAAAGCGACACATCATAATTGGCACGGCTGTTTACCGTGAATTAAAAAATCAACACATGCTCCACTTTGTTCGAGCATGGGCTGCAGGCAATCATTAACATGCTGACGTTAAACTGGGCACCAGTTTATTCATTGTGAGATAAGTTTTGTCTGACCTTCTCTGAGCCTGGGTCAGAGGTCACATCACCAAAGGGTATTTAAAGATGGCTGCTGCTGCTACTGCTGGAGCCCGTCTTCACGTTAGCGTCCGGGGCAGAAACTTCCTGTGTACCAAAATGACAAACAAAAGCTGCCTTGTTATCATGCGTTAGCACTACCCAGCTCGTCTTAGAGAGTCCTGAAGTTGGGGGGACTGAGGGGTGAGGGTAGGTGCTGTAATCTACAGCTGCAGCGGGGGGTCAGTTTAAGTGGAATGGAGCCCCCTTTTAAATCTCACAATGCCCCCCTTAGTTCCTAATGGGGCATTGATCAACTGGCGTTGGGGGGGGAGGAGGGAGGAGAAAAGTGCAGTTATCTCCTCGAAGATATAATACAGGTGTTGCATTTTTAGGCTTTTTATGTAAAAAATATTGCGCAGAGTGTAAACTGGAAATGGAAAACAGCAAAGGAATGTGTATATCTTTGAGGTTTATTTAAAGTCATTTTTTAATAAAGGAAATTGAAATTTTTTTATCATTCATTGATACCTTGTTCAAAACATTATATTCTGAATTTCTATTGTTTGAATCAAGAGCCACTATTCCCACACAACTGCAGAGGAACACTCTGACACAAACACACACTGATGTACTGATGTTTAATTACATTAATATGCAATATCAGTCGTTGGGAGCTCTTTAATTATGAATGGAGATGTAATGACACTAACATTAATATTTAATTAAAGGGCAATAAAGTGTTATTTGGCAGCATTACAAAACTAGACACTAATAAAGGGATGTCTTCAGCTGGTAATCATTAGAGACAGAATAGCCCTGTGCCTCTTAAAATCTGACAGCCTGAAAAGGTAAATACAGAGGACACACAAAGGTCAAAAGTGTACGTACATTTGTGTGTTCACACTGATTTCAGAGATCTTATCAAGCTGCAGTGAATGTGTTATCCATGTCCTCTTTTCCTCTCAGTGCAAAACACAACGTGACAGCGACCTTAAGGATACAAGAAAGAGGGGAGAAAGGAAGCAAAAGGGGCACTATAATGATGGTAAAATCCCCCTGGGACACTTTGAATATCCTTTCATGTGGAAACCTCCAGTCAGGTAAACAACTCACTGGGTCGACACAATCAGCTGAGGGTTCAATACACTTTGCTGTGGTTTATTTCTGCTTGATTTCCTTGATGAATAACACCTGAGGAAGTTTGACTTTTACTATCTCACTCTTTTTATTTTTACATCTTTTTATATAAACTGTCACAATTTATTCCTAAGTCCCTCGCAGAAGTCAAGAGAGGCCCAGAGGGCAGGATTGTGTCCAAAGTTTGCCCAGGCAGGAATGCATGATGCCAAAAGGCACAAAGCATTGCTTAGCTCCAGACACCCATGTGGTGACATTGAGATGCTAAAGCTGTAGCTTGTTTACACAAGTTTCCCCCTTTTCTCCTCTCTGAAGCCACCATTTAGCCAGACAATGGGCACAATGTGGCCCTCATCTGTGAGTGGGCCGGGCTGACGAGGCGAGCAGTCAGCTGGGGCACTCTGGTTTGCTCTGGAGTGGATGTTTACATCAGTGGGAGAAAGCATTGTTTTAACTTAGGAGGCCATGACACAAACACGGCTTTCTGAGGCAATTAAAATGGTAAATAACTGTTTGTGATCTTTATGAAAATATTTTTCTCAATGCAGTCTTTTAATCTACGATAGTTTTGTCTCATTTTCAATCGCTCCTGTGACCTCAGAGCAATTCTCCCAGTCCAGGAATCATACTTTCTCTTTCTCTGAGCTTAAAAGACAGACTGAAGAAAAAGATTTTTAAAAAGTGGCCGTTGTAACGCTGTCACTGTCCTCTATTCTGCTTTCTACTGTTCGTTGTTACCAACATGGTTGTGACATCAAATGTGCACAACGGCAGGTCCTTTACTTATCAGACAGTTGGTGATTTGATCCCTGACTCCATCAGTCTGCATGTTGAAGTGTCCTTGAGAGGGAAACTGAACCCCATATTGCTCCTGATGGCTTTTCCATCGGTGTGTTAATGTGTGCACATGAGTTCCTGATGGTTGGTGCTGTATGAAAAAGCCACCTGTCATTAGTGTGTGAATATGTGTGCCAATGAGTGAAAGCTGACTTCTGTTAATAAGTGTTTCCAGTAGGTGAAAGATTAGATAAGCATTGTATAAGTGCAGTCCATTTACCATTTGACCTCTGGCCAGAATCAGACAACACTGAAAAGCATTTACCACATCTGATCTTACTTTCTTTCTCACTACATAAAGGGCACACCTTACCCAGCGTGGTACTGAACAATGGTATCACATATTAATCATTAGGGTGCTAAACTGTCTAATATAATGATAATTTCTGATGATACAGGGCTGACAAATTAATGTGGTTTTGACAGCAATTTAGACCAAACATACCTCTTTTCAACTTAATCAGAGAACAAATATTAAGGATGGCAAATGTACATGGACAGACATAACACAGTCTCAAATAAATTGCATGTCATTGTATCACTCTCTGCCTTGTCATTGCACCAGAACACTTGTATCCTAAATGTCTACATCTGCAAGATAACTTCTTACAGAGTGCAGGACTGACACGCAGGCCTCAGAGCTCCCTCAGCGTATATTAAGTCCAGCTAATGAGCTGGTCAATCTGACGAGAGGCGGCTGTGATCGATGTCCCCTCTGAATTGATGTGCTCTCTGACGAAGGACACTGACCCACCAAGAAGTGTTGATGAAGTAGCCGCCTGGAAACTCGCACTTCCCACACAGTCTGAGAGGAGTCTGTGAACACGGCTGTGGGGACAGGGTCATATCAGTGGACATTTGCATGCTATTAGCAGCAGTTTTGTTTCAGATTGACACTTTAAAGTGCATAACTACATGGGTATATATCTCTTCATAGTCAAATAAGCTGGTTGCTCAATGAAACAGCCTTCTGGAAAGCTAAAAATAAATAGGAAGTTTGTGTATATTGATAGTACAGGAGATAGTTCTTGCCGGTGATACAGGTACATAAACTCAGGAATTATGTTGTCATAAGTATAAAAACTTGAAAACTGAAAATTTTGTTTAAAAAATGTGCAAATGATAGAACATTCCTGTATGTGCTGCATCCAATTACAACTTTTTAAATTGCATCCACTCTTCATCTTTGTTCTGTAGACTGTAATATGCATGAGAAAAAAGATAATAAGGCCAACAGGTCTGACTTTTGCAAGAGTTTACTAATAAATAACAATGTTTGCATTTAATCGATATCTAGACTATATTTGAAAAGGTGTAAAAGTTTTTGATTTAGGTGCATTAAAGTTTACACTCCTGTATATACTCTACAGAGCAGATTTGTAGTTAGGGTTTTAAGGAAATTTTGGCTAGTAGTACACCCGAAACTATGTTTTCTCAATGATGTAAAACTTGATAAGCAGTTCAGCCTTACTCCTATATGTCTAATTATGAACAATATATAGATATGACAGTTTTTGCGCATTTCAGGCCAAGTGGAAGAGACTGGGCTGAATCTGCATATAGTAATCATCAGAAAATTCCCCAGCAGAATATATTTGCATAAGATTATTACTCATTGGCAGTGACCCCGAATAAGGATGAGCCACATTACTAATAGGCTTTCCTTAATGCTAACATATAAATTCTGGGATATATATCCGCTTTGACATTAATGACTAAATGTTACTTCTCAGCCTTGAGCAGCGATGATCAAAAGTACTTCACTTCACTTTTTTCCCCCTTCTCTTTAAAATTTCAGTTCAGTCTTCCTTTTCCGACTAATATTGTGGATAAAAGATTTCTGTATGTCAGGCTTAAAGAGGTGAAATTATTCAGTGACTCCGGCAGAGAAAGTTTTGGAGGAACAGCTCTCAAGTTGTGAGGGGACTTTGGACTTGGTGTAAATGTAATGTATCAAATAGTTTGGGAGAAAAGTAAAGAGATTTCTCTTCTCATATTCAAAATTTTTAAGATAAAAATAACACCAGTGTTGCAGCTGTTAATTATTTGGCTAACAAGTTGGTGATTGATACATCTCACTGATAAACACTTTAAAAATGTCTTTCTTTTTCTTTTCCTTCTTCAACTTTTCTTCCTTTTCCATCTGGCCTTTTTCTGTCTCAAGTGCACATTAACCAGTTAAGATGAAATGTCTCCCAAAAAAAAGTCTGTGTCCCACCCAACTCGTCTGCCATCCTCAGGTCCTGTTCAGTATGCAGCTCGGGCAACAACTCAATTAACCAGAAGCCCCCAGCCATCACACCAGCAGGCTGCCTCATAATATTTCCCATAATGTTTCATCCAATTTGCAGAGTTTGACGTTTACCCCCTGCAGGACTGCAGCAATAGACAATGACTGAAGGCAAGGGGGCACTGAGGTGGTAGTGGTGGTGTGTGTATGTGTGTGTGTGTGGTGATGAGTACTGAAAATCATTGCCCAGACCTGCAGGTGAGCATGCATCATCTGTTTTTTTTTCTTCTTAACCAAGTCCGCCAAAACTTTGCAAGCTTTGAAATGAATTTTTCAAAATTTTGTACAACAGTCTACAAATATATATATATATATATATATGTGTGTGTGTGTGTGTGTGTGTGTGTGTGTGTGTGTGTGTGTGAGGGAGAAGGTGTGTTAAAGTAATTTTGTAAAATATAGCACACACTGCAAAAGTAATGGACTTCTGAGACGGAGGATGTTTATAGCTCATTACCATTGGATAAAGATAATGTTTTAAGAGAGTTTCACAAGGCTAGCAGCCATAAGACCCTCCACTCTAAAGCAAGACTTTTGAGAAGGCTGAGAGCTATTTTAAGGCCTCCTGTCATTGTCCTGACCCTCTTTTTACCTCTCCAACAACCTCCCCCCTTTCAACTCTCCCTCCTTCTCTCCATCTCCCCCACTTTCTCAGACAGAGGAGGACTCTGCAGCTTCTAAGTGATGGTGAAGGAGTCACCCCGGTGGAACTGATGCCCCCGATCAGCGATGGGCTGGAAAAGCATAAAGACAGAACAGGAAGGGGTGGAGGGCGGGGAGTAAGAGGAGAACGCTGAGACAGCACTTTCCCCAACCCACAGAGGGAGAGAGAGAGGGTAGTGGAGGAGGTACATATAGAGAGGTAAAGAGGGGGAGAAAGAAGAGGGAGGGGTCTCATTTATGATTAAAAGATAGGCCAGATAACCCTGTGAGCCAGCCCATCATTCTCCTTTAAAATGAGGTTCTAATGGCATCAGGGGAGGAAGGGGAGGCTTGGGCATCATTAACCAGAATCTCTGAATCCTTAACTCAGGGTAGGGTACCACTCGCCTGGGGAAAGAAACCACCTAAACTGCCTCAGAGCTGTGGATAATGGTGAGGAGCGTGCACTGAGTGAAAAAAATCTATGGTCACTGCATGCATATTGTTAAGTTTTTTGACTGTGTGTCTGCTCAGGAGCAGGAAATGCCTGGAGCCATAGATATTAGAGGATGTTATGTGTGTGTGCATGTCACTGTATAGCTGTATATGTGTGTATGTGTGTGTATGTGTGTGTCTGAGAGTGTGTGTGTCATTGTATGTCCGCCATCACTGAGTCTCTCTTCAACATGTCGCTCCTAATGAGTAGGTGATTAACGATAATGTATCTCATCAGTTAAAACAGGTTTAATAATGACACAAAGTGCTACTATGCTAGAGCCACCACTCTATACAGCCCTCTTAAATACAGGTGGCTCCATTTAAGCTTAAGCTTAGTTTGCAGTTTTCATTTCCCTTTACAGAAAAAAGCAAACAAGTTATCTCTGATGCCATGCCTGCATTTGAGATGTTAATTATTTTAGGGTTTTCACAAATTTCACAGAAACACACAGTTTTTTCATGATTTAGTTTTTTTTAAAGTATTGGTTTATAACGATTTTCAACCAGATTTGCACTCTTCACACCCTGTCTCAAGAACACATCCTGATGCCTGTAGTTCACAGTAACCAATGTTTTTTCGTTTTGTTGACGGCTCAGAAAATAATTCTCATTATAGAAAGTGAAGAGAATAATGGGGCATAAATAAAGGAAGCCTGCTGATCACACAGTGGAGTAAGATGAGACATAGGTGCCCTCTAGGCAAGTATAAAAACAGTGATAACAACTGATACATGGCACAAGCTTACAAGGACATAGAAAACCCCTTTTTTCCCTTTTCATTCTCTTTCTTTTCTCCACGTGTACCCTCTCTCCACTTTTTCTATCTTTGTTCCACACTATCAGTACCTTCTCACTTCTTTCTTTTTTCTTTTTTGCCCTGGCTTTCTTTAAATTAGTCCCTCTTCTGTCTGTGCAAAGGTCAAGACATTGTACAGACTCCCCAGCCCGTCTTACAGCCTCGGTCCAGAGGAATGCTAACAGTTTGCAACATGACCCAGTGTCTCACCAGCGCTACCCAAACAGGACAGTCCAGCCACCCTGAAACCTACACCGTGAATGTTTCCATCACTCATTGAGATATCTGTATCTTTATAGCTAGGAATCATCCATATTTTACCACCCCTTCTCCAGCTGCCCCTATAACTCTTGCTTTGCTGGGTCTCAAAAAACATATCCATCTTATTTTGGTACCCATATCTACACAGAGTTCAGTCTGAAAGAAGATACGGAGAGGCAGTTAACATGAAGCCACTGGAGGAGATGATGTACAACACTTTCCATTTCTGACAACATTTTATCAGCTTGGGAACTAACTGCTAAGGTGCAAATGTGTTGAACAAGACAATACTTAAAATTGTTAATACTTAATAGCCAACTTCTTTCATCATATTTAATAAAGGTGAACTACATGTTGTGATGAAAGTCATTTTCTTCTTACAAGTTGCTTACACTTCATCATCCAAAAAGACACATTTTATTTCTTATGCTTTGATTTGTGTATTTGTTATGTGAACATCCATAAGCATGGACAGTTGTTAGTTTCCACTTCCTATTGAATACTCAATGAAAAATGACATCAAGTTAGTTGTGCAAATTATTAGCTATCTTTATTAATTACTATAAAAAGAAATCTTTTAAAATAAACTCAACCTCTGTTTATTTTCTTGGAATAGCAAGATATACCAAAACCTGGGAACATAACAACCAAAATTAACATGGCTAAATATGACCATAAAATATGCTTTCAGTGAACTGACCACTTAAATATCCCGTGGACACATCAATGATACCAGGATCAGCTACAGGTTGAGTTTAGGATACATAATTAACTTTAGTGCAGTGCACCTGTGACAAGCCACAGAATAGCATGTGAAATGTTTATGGTGTTGCTAATAGCTGTGGACAGACAAACATTGATAGTTTATGTGTGACTGCAGTCCTGAGGATTAGCACAAACTTTTATAACAGTTAACAGGAGTGAGTTTACCAAGACAGTCCTGAAGAATCTGTTTTTGGATCAATCCCTTTGTAATTTACAAAGACAGCATTCCTGGGTTGTTGCCTGTGGTTAAACTTAATGCATAGGATTTTACACAAGCTAACTGGTGAGTAATGTCACATTTCTTAATTTGTGTCGATA
>JAPZDZ010000021.1:7630325-7671626 GCA_029783805.1 Acanthurus tennentii
ATTTGTAATCCATCCAGTAGGTTCTAGTTGGTTTCCTGATCACGTTTGAAACATCTTAACTGGCTCATTTTAACAAATAAGAACAATAGGTTTGCTTGTTTACTTTTTGGATGTTCAGACTCTGTATTTCAGGTTAGTAGAGTAATTAATCTGGTAAATGACCTACAGACCATCTAATAACAGGGATAACCCATCATCATAGTACAACCTTACTTCACCACTTTACAGAAAATGTAATTTGATTTTGCCATATTTTGTGGATAAATATGTTGGTATATAGCTCATCAGTAAATATTCTTCAATTTTTGCATTATTTCATGATCGCTGCTTGACTTTAAGACTTGGACAGTAGGGTTAAAATCCAAGGAAGGTGGATGACTGTAGAGCAGAGCTGGTTTAGGTCGGCTGGATGGGAATGAGATAGAAAAGGCTGTCTGACCCAGAGCTGTCCCGGTGATTGTCCCTGGATGAAATTACTCTTCACCATAGATGTGGGAGCGCTGGGATAAATGTTCACCAGCGTGCATCTCAGATTGGCTCCACATTGTTGTCGCCAAAGTACATTCTGTTTTCCCCTGCGTGCCTGAAGCGCTCCCCTCATTCCTTTTGCTGCATGTTTGTTATTCTTATGGCATGGTGGACAGCTCCTAGTATGAGAAATGCATGAGATTCATCCTCGCGCCCCCCGACCCCAATGCAAAACCACAGCCTCCGCCCTGCCGAGCTGTTTCATCCCAGACCCTTCATCTGCACTGTCTCTCTATTGCTCTGCATAGCATAGCATAAATCACACCATGCAAGAGCTCTTGCTCAGCCCCCAGAGTCGTACCCCTTCTGCCCATGTTACATTGTATTCACAGATTTAGTGGCATTGTAAATAGATAAACACAAGCAACATCTATCAATGCAACTCCTAGAGAGGTCTGTAATCAGAGTGCGGGGCCCACGTCCAGCGAGGGCTATCTCCATTTACCTTGGGATAAATCCATCGGTGTGACCACCACAGGCACGCTGGAGGAGCCTGACAAATCACCCCAGTCAGACCACCGGGCTGCTGGGCCTTATTGGCCTGGCCTTTAAGTGGTCTCCCCCTTCAGCGCAAAGGATGGGCCCTGTCAAGCATGGCCAGATTAAAAAGCATACTTTGAAAGAAATGATTTGTTATTAGAAAATGCCCTGTGGTGAATCTTCAGGCTAGGAAGCAAGTATGTAAGACAGGGGTGAAGGATGTGTCACCTATGTGTTGTCTAAGGTGCTTGCATCCACCTGCTTACTTGTGTCAGTTTCTCTTGCTTGCTTTCTTTCTTGCCCCTCTCCTCTAGTGCCTAGCTCTCTCTCTCTCTCTCTCTCTCTCTGTGCACAGTGTCTGCGTGAATGCATTAAAGGGATTTTGAATGAAATGGGACCAGGCTATCAGGGTTAGGGGGATGGGTAGTGAGGGGTTTGGATGGGTTAAGAAAATCTATTACACTACTGAGTAGGGTTTAAGGGGTAAGTACAAGCAGACATGATCAGTCAGACAGCTGGACAGCAGTTGGATGTTTTATCTCAAAAGCAGGGAGATTGTCATTAGAGTGTCTTAAACAGACACACCAATAAATGTTGATAACACATGTGCCAATATTTAGTGTATCTAAATTACATAAATTGTATGTTTTGGACTGTGGAGAAAACAGGAACACCAAGAAAATATTTAAACTCTATACAACACCTCAGTACTCCATTTCAAGGTCACAAGCAGAGGCTTCTTGCTGCAAAATGACAGTGTTAACCACTGTTCCTGCTGATATACAATAATCCTCAGAGTATAGCCGGCATGGAGCATATTAGTATTTCCTTTCTCTAGAAAAAAACAAAATTTCTTCAAGAATGTCATTGAAATTGAAAGGTGTGAATGTTATTAAAGGAAATTCTCAGAATCTTAAGAAGTAAAAAAGAAAGAGAGGAGAAAGGTGTCACCACATAACTATAAACTTTCATCTACAGAAAATGTAGGAATTATTTTTGAATGCTCATGAAAACATCAGTATGCATTTTTTGAGGACGACACTGTGCCTGTTGAAATCAGACAAGACAATCATCAGCATCTTTTAAACTTCTCTTAAAACTTTCATTTATTTAAAGTTATGAATTCCTAATGGGTTTTAACTTTCAACCTTTTAACATGTTCAGAGCTGCTTTCTTTTTCATCGTTTTTTCTAAAGTACTTTTTAGCCCTCTTAAGAAAGTGTTATATAAAATAGTTTTATTACTAGCATTGCATTTTTTGACATTAGAAGCGATAACTATAGATGCATCATCAGCTTTCTCAGCTTGTGATGTCTTACACTTTCTGTTGTTTCTGTGTCCTTTAGGGAAAGCTGAAGCTGAGCCCTGTTGTGCCTTTTGAACAGTTGTAGAAAACAGCACACATTCTTTTTCCAATCTTCTTTAATCTGAGGGAGATGAAAAAGCATGTGAGGGACATGCAGATGTTTTGTAAACAACAACACGTTCACGTTCCTGTAAGTTTTTTGCAGCATATTGCACTAATTTAGTGGTTTTCAAACGTATCATAGAGTTTCTATGAAAAGTAGTTACATTTTTCAAAGATTTTGTCTCAATGTCCAACATTAATATGAATTTTGCTTTAAGATGTGTCATTACAGAAAATATGTGAAACCTATGACCAAAACAGTCAATCATTTTTCACAGTACTACTAATGGCTGGAATTATAGTGGAGGTGAATAAGCCTAGGACCCCACATTAAAGCCCACTGAACTAATAATTTGGGTAATAAGACCTCTTATTACCATGAGTGACAACAGTCAGGTCTTGCAATACTTCTCTGGCCAAAGGAAAAAGTTGTGTGTCATTGTTTCAAGACTCAAGTATAATAAAGAATCGTCTTTCAAAGGCTACTTGTACGGATCATTGGGGAATTTGTTAGATATACGAGCTCCTGGTGCACTGACAGCATGGTTAAGAACAGGGCCAGGGCTGAGAGAAAATAAACATTATTTCTCTGCGGTTTACCTGACGTTTGACTTTGAGGGCTGAGATTTAGTGACACTTTTGCGCCAAACACTCAGTAGACACATGGCAGTAAATTATTTGAAGGTTGGGGGTATGCACAATCTTGCTGACAGAAAATATTAGGTGCTTTTTTTTCCTTGTGTATGTGTGTGTATGAGTGTGTGTTAGCAAGAGACAAAAAGACTCAGAGAGCAAGAGACCATGTGAGTGTTATATTGCCTGTTGTAGCCATTTCACACCTCAACGGTGCCCTATTGAAACTCCTCCAATGGACAGGATGCCCATTAAATACATTTCATTTGTGTTTGCATCGTTTCATTGAGTTAATCCTAAATATTTATTAGATGTGAGCTGTAAAAAATCTGTTCATTGGAAAGCTAGCCAGCAAGTTTGACACCTGGGACAGAGAAGGAGCAAGCCAGTTTTTCCACAGAGAGTTACACCATCTGTGCTCTGTACTTGCATAAGAATCAACGCAGAGAAAATACTAACGCCCCCTGCAGAGACAAAACTCTTAAAACAAATGAAACTGCTCCCATTTCATTATGACTGTAAAATACCCTGAGAGGAAATAGTTTTCAAACAGTTTTTCTTTTTTTTTTCCTGAGGCAAAAGAATAAGACCAAAAATGGAGACATTATCACAGAGAGAAATAAAACAGAAAAGTAGGAACAACTGTGCAAACATTTACTCAGAAATATTCAGCCGAACACCCGCTGGAAGCTGACCAAACATTTGCCCATCAAATCGAGTTGTTTGCAGATGAAATTCTCAGTTAGGATCGAGGGCAGTGATGAGAGGGAGAGACGGGGAAACTATTTGTCATCGCTGGGTTACTCTGAGGTCCAGAGAGCATGGCCTTTTATCACAGTTTGAGACACACACATACACACGCATAGTACATGTACTGTCTCTGCTCGTTCCTGACACTCTCATCCTGACACATACCTTCGCATACCTACACACACAGAGACAACACAGCTGGAGTTAAGGCTAAAGGTTACAGAATGTTACAGATATACAAGTAAACTGAAAGTGTTTGACACAGGAGCTACAAATCCTGATAAATATTTAGCCTATATTTTTAAGAAACTACAAAAGTACATTAAATTTCTTTATTCAAGTTTATTTTAAGTCAAATTTTTCTTTGATTTTTTGGTCCTTTTTGTCATTAGCATATATTTATGAACATGACAAAAAGGTCAAATTGGCAATAAAAAGGTCCCGCAAGAACCGTGGTGGCAGTTATGTGGCTTGATTGATTCATAATAAATCAGTTTGAAACAGTTTTTTTTGCTGATGTGTCCTCAAGCAAGAGTCAGAGAGCCTGCCAGCTCCATGATGTTGCTCTGAAGCTGAGTCTGACCTTTGACCTCCTCAAGAAAGGAGAATTTTAATATGGAGGTGAATAATCACATTATATAGTGGTTATTTAGTGCAGTGAGAGCTTCATTTCTATATTTATGATTGTGCTCTTTCCAAGCAGAAACTTAGGAAAGTAAGTATAAAGCAAACAAAAATTCTAGTAGTTATATTACATATTAGAAAGTTCATTCTGTTATTTAAAACCCTACAAAAGGTTTTGTTTCTATTACGATTCAGCCCATAATTAGATTTAAACCATCTAAGGTAATTTTGTTAAATAATGACAACACTTTTTATTACACATATTATTTGATCTTTTCATTTAAGTGGATTTATGCAAAGGCTTAAAACCCTGTACCTGCATTAAGAGCTTTGTGCCTAAGTTCATAAATTTTTAGAACTTTGCTGAGTAAAGTTGAAAAAACTTAAAACCAAGAACTGCATAAATATACAAAACAACATAAATGTCAGCTGACAGATTTAAAAGAAAGTTGTGGGGTAAAATATTAAATACTTAATCAAAAATGGCCTCTATGAACTTTCTCATTGAGCCCCTCTCACTCACTGTTTCGATAACCTCAGGATCGAAGTGTACCTACTCCCTGAGCGTAATTGAAATTTGCTTTATTGCCTGATATGCAATTCCCATTCTGTGGCCAATCCAGGTTATTTATTGTTTGACTGAATTGAAATACGCTTGCGTCAAGCTGTGGGGGAGATTACCTCTGCAAAAGTAGAAGAAAAAAGAGAGAAATAGTGGAGTTGCAGACAATCTTCAGGGACTATTACCCTAATACTCTCTTCTTCTCTCTTTCTTTCACTGTGTTTTTCTTTTTTCACTCACTTTGTCCATCTTCTCTCAACATTCATGCTTTTGTCCAGCTCCACTCAACCCAGCAGAGTAATAATAAGTGATAATGTTCTCCTTCAGTCCAAATGGCCATTAAATGATTTTTATGTGATATTTTTCATCATTTAACGTGTTTCATTGAAACATCATCTGATATTACAATGTTCTAGGTCCACCTTAAAGTATTTTAGCTCCGTAAAAACATATTTTTGGTGATTTAACTTGGATTATATGGTCAATTTTGTTTTCCTAGCCTGACTATGTCAGATTTATATTTGTTCACCGCATTCTGTGTTAAATTTTTACACAGGTGGATTAATTTTTCCTGGTTTGGTTATTTTTTAACCTAAACTGTTACTTTTTTGTGTTTTGGTGGCTCACTGTGCATCGAGGTGGAGGGGCAGATGCAGTAAATGCACCCCTCTGTCCATTGACCATGTTCAGACCATGTCAAAAACAGAACATGACTGGTTTCCTGCACTTCACTGATTTCAGTCTGTTCACGCTCATCCGACAGACAACAAAAATCATTAATACAACTCTATATATTTATAAATATATAATGATGTATCCCATCTTTATCCCACGTGTTCCCTGCTAATTTCTGTCTTACCCCTGTAAGTTGAGCTCAGACTGTGCGACCAGTCTATGCCATCTTTCAGAAACACAGGGTAAAAAGACTGTAACTGTTTTTTGCAGCTTTTCTTTCTATGTAACATGTCTGGCTAAAAGTAACTCTCCAAGTATCATTATTTGGAAAAAGGTAGGTTTGTGGATATGATGAACAATTTACATTTTAATTGGTTGTGTTTGGTTTTGTTTTGTTGATGGTGCAAGGAAAAAGACTGAAAACAAATTCTTCACTAGCTTTAACACACAATTTCACTCTTTGCAATTAAACGCCACCTTCAAAATCATGTATGCAAAACCAAACCAAAACAGGCAGGTTATACACTAGCATATTTTAGGGGGTGGCACATTCAGACTGAAAAAAACAAATCAAAACATCTATTTAAATGACAATAAAAACACCTGGCAGTGTAAAACCCAGATGAAAGAACAAACAGTTGCATTGAAACACATTACTAAACACTACAGGGAAAAAAAGGAGAAAGCCTGTGACATTTTCCATTCGTCCTGCCACACTTACCTTGGTCTTATTAGCCTATAAAATCATCATATTTGGTCCCTCTGTATTTGTTTGATTACATTTTCCTCCATACCACTGGAAATATGTGAGATGTTATGTTACACCCTATTGATTGCCGGTGTTAATTAAAATTTTAATTAAAGTTTTTTATGGTCTGCTTTTCTCTTGTGATAATAGTACAGAGAGTAGAGACCCTCACCTTCATAAATCTTATCTTTATTTGCGGCGGCTGGCCATCAACAAATACAACTGTGTACATAAAATTTTACTAACATTGATTTTGAAAATATTAATATTACTTTAAACATCAGAGATGCATTGTTCAATTTAGAACCGCAAAGCATAAAATCCTGGCGCTATAACTCAGTTAATGAACAGGAAAAGTCCATTACAAACCTATCAGTAGACGCATCATCTGATCCACATAAGCACCCGTGATGGAAGCAGAATCATTTACTCTGAGCTGCACAGAAGACTCCTTTAGTAACAGCAGGCGATGTTTTGTGAAAACAATATGAGTTCAGATGAATGGCAGGTTTTTTCTGTGTCTAAGGAATACAGAGGACATTATGAAAACTATCAAAATTTCATTTCTGCCTCGTGTATCTATCATGTAGATCACCACATATAATTTTGTAGCTATCATTTAAAATGAAAAACACACCCAGGGTCGGGTGATGTAAGCTTATGTAAAGCAGAAAAATTGATGTGTCTGTCTTTCTTTAAATACTTGCCTTTTGTACTTTAATGGAGTTAATTCTGTCGCGGTGTAATCATTTGTTATAATAAATGAACAAACATTTACCACATCCAATTTGTTGGACAAACTGTTTCTTCAGATTTTGATGCAGCCATGTTTTTCTTCTTCTCTTTAATAGCTATCACAAGACCAAAAACTTGTGTCTGGAGTCTAATTGTGTTTATTGAATGTACTTGGAGAAATGGAAGTATGTTTGTTTGTTTTTCACCACTTTCATTCCAAGAAGCCCACAAAGAAGAAAATAAAATGACCAGACAGACGAACAGAGTAAAGACCAAAAGCAATGTGATGACAGAGACACATTATTGAGTAGTAAAAGCAATGGACAGACAGACAAGGCTCTGTACTGGCTCATCTGTACCCAGCAGTGTGCGTTAATTAGAGGAATGTGAGTTTTAAATGAAGTGCTGAGTAGCGTGGAGCAGTAATGAACAGAGATTGGCCTGGCACTGAGTATTATGCTGGAGGCTTTATGGTATTTATGACCCAGGGGGCCTCTGCTTTATCCCTGTCCTGATGAATTTCACCCAACCCCAAAACATTACTCTCTTACAATCTCTTTTACAATCTCTCTGCCTAATTCCATTTGAATCCCCCTCAAAACAGTATATTAATGGGAAAGTTTAGTTTTATTAAGACTTTGTTTGATCTGTCACGCATCCCCAACTGATAACCAATAAACTTTGAAATTTCAACTTAGAAATATTAGTTTCATACATCATACAAATATTCTTTTTATCTTTTTCCAGTTACAGCATTATCAAGGTAATGCTTCCAACTAAAGGATTACTACACAAGTTCTTGGGGTAATTTTTGTGGCTATTTGAAAGTGCACAAGCTCAAACAATCAGTTACAATCACTTATTTTGCAGAGCACTGAGATGGAGCTGTGGTGCATGGCTTGTTTGTTCCAACAAAAAGAGAGAACAAAGACACATTTAAATGAGAATTTTTTTACTTGCTTCTAGTGCAAATCTGCTGGTTTTGAGAATTTTTCAAAGTTCCACAAAACTTTTCTGCAAAAGTTAAAGTGATCGCAAGCTGCTGTCAGATTTATTTATTTGTGCCAAGAAAAGCAGCACCCAATGCAATTAGAGAAGTTATTAAGACAGACGACTTTGCAGTTTATCCCCCCTTAGTTTTACCCCCTGCACCCTCACCATGCTGTTCTCTTCCAGGTCAGGCTGTAAAAAGAGCCATCCCGTTGGGAACGTCTTCCCAACAGGACTGCACCACGGGGGCATCATTGTCCCCCTGCCACCCTCCCTCCCACACAGGTCTGACTGATGTGTCCCAGCATTGTATTCCAGGAGGATCATTGGGATCATTGAGTGGCATGTTGTTTTAAGGGCTAAGCTCTAACCGAATGACTCCATTGTGTGAGCCATTCTGCCCTTGGCTGCTAACAGCCCAGGGGCAGAACTAAACAAGACGAACTCATTCACAGGCTCTATAATAAGCTCAGTGGTGTTGGGCTAAAACGAGGCTTTGAATGATTTGGGTTACTTAGTTACAGAACATCATGAGATTAAAAATTTTCTCTTAAATCTTTTTAAAAAAAGAGAGCCCAAGGCCCATTTACAAAGTGATGGCTTTTTCCCTCCATTCAAGTGATAATATTCTTGAAATGATTATATTGTTTATTTTAGTGAAAGCTGGTGTTCATGCTAATATACTACACTTTCCACTAATCATGTGACAGAAGTTTTGCCTCTTAATTTAAAGTCCTGACCTTAGACACCCCCAAACAAACAAGCAGGCTCATTTAACTTAAGCGCTTTGTTAAACAGAGGTACTTTAATGAAGAACAGTCATTATGTCGGTTTTATTTTTATATATTGATCCAAACAACATCAGTATTATGCTGCTTCAGTGTGTGATTGTTAGGTAGCATTGAGGCTTCTTTGGGAGCAAATGAGGCACGATCTGTAACACAATAGTGTAGCTATGCAGTTGCTCTAGCTCTTTCATAGTATACAGATGTCACTCTGCAAGCTTACTACCTCTGCTGCCAGATTAGCAGTGAAACAATGTCCCCAAAAAGCATGTTTGTACATTTGCATAAATAATAGCACAACACTTTGACTGGGCTAAATAAAAGTAGCTTTTCACTAGTAAAGCCAGGCTGAATAATGTACCCAAATTAAACTCTGTCTGAGAGGAACATCTCCAAAAAACCCAAGAGATGTAATGATGCCAGGCCTACACCCAACCTCACCTGTAGTCTTATTTAAAGGAACCATGCCCTGCTACACTGTCCCTGAAATAGTAGCCATATGAAGAAAACGCACAAAACTGTTCAGCCAGTTACAGTCTCAAATACAAGGAAAACCTGAAAGTCAGCATAGCAAACTTCAAACGAGACCCACATTTTTTTAAGACTAAATTAGAAAACCATATCCAATTATAAACATTACACAATTTGAATACCAGCAGAGGAAAATTTAAATCACCACTTGACTGCATCTGGTATGGCCAAAATAAATTCAACAGAAGTACAAAAATGTAAATATGGACATATACAGACACACACAGGGAATTATCACTTTTTTTCCACACAAAAAATACACACACACTCTCATGTAGGGACACATAAATTCTCACTCACACACGTACACTTTGCATGAACTGTGTCTGATCAGCAATTTTTCTAGAGGTGAGTATTGACAGGTTTTGTTATTCATAGCATATTCAAGCTATTATATTTTCTCCTCTGCTGCCATAATGTTGCCAGTGTTGCGGAACACATTGGTAGCTATCATTCGCCGGCTCTTTTTAAAAAACGTTTTGAGGCGTGACATTATTACCCATGAGCCATAAGGAGCCTATTCAATGACCAAACAGGGCCGGTTGTTCCTTTTACTGCTGCCACGCTCTCAGTGAGCACCAGGGTTCAAAAGGGCATGGCCTCCCTGCCCTCACAACACGCAGACACCATCTTTTTATACCTCCTTTAATCGAAACACTGTGTACTACATCACAGTTATGCTTTGGGCAAATTAAGGTCACTATATTGATTTCATATTTGTCATTATATGCCAGGCACCCGTATGCTCACAAATCGTCCTGTTTGCCATGTCCCTGTAGACATGTATCCCCCATCCTGCAGTATATCATCCTTCATAGAGCCATATTTGTGCAGGAAGTGCATTGTATCTTCCTTTGTTTTGGTGAAGCAGAGCTTTCTTGGCTTGGGCTGGAGTCACATTTCAAGGCTTCGTCCTTCCCAGGAGTCACTTAGAGCTATAAAGGAATCCAGTCGGCCGAGTGCTTTAAACATAGATTTGTTGTCTAGCATTTGTCAAAGGTCAACAGCAAACAAGCCCTTCGGTGGCCATTTAACACCACTGAACTTGTTCTTTTTCTCGCAGCGATTTGTGATTAGGAAATATCTCTAACTGCTCTCGGCCACTATTCTCAGCTCAAAAACAGGTGATTCATAACAGGGCTAAAAGGTCATGTCAAGTGGCATGTTAGTATTTCACTTAAACTTTGATTAAAGATTTTTGGGAAAGATGAGAAAACGACTTAATATCAGTGTGGTCCTCCCTCTTCTACCTCTGTGCCCAGGGTTCTATATTTCCTGAAGAAATCAATAAGGTGGGAACTGAAGAAACTATTGCCCTGCTCTCTCCAGGTGCAGTGCTCATTCATTCATCCTCAGCCTTTCTAATGGATTATGGGAGCTTGCAAGAGCATACAAAAACAGACAGAACTCCCTTTACCCTCCCTGCTTTTCCTTTACAGGCTATTCTTAGCAACAAACGGTATGAGCCATTACACAGGAAAAAAAATCAAAATAGTTGATCAGATGTGTAATTCTCAGTGAGTTTTTTCATGAAAAATGTATGGCTGACTGTTTTTATTGAAAAAAAAAACAGCACAGTAGACAACTTTGCTCTAATTTCCTTAGCTATGGAAACCTTGACATGGAGCAGTGGATAAAATTAAATTAGGAGGAGTAGCAAGTTTATTTCAGGTTTATGAAATCTCAATCTCCTGTTGCATTCTGTGGTTAAAATACTGCGGGAAGCCCCTGGCAGAAGATCTAGCTAAGAGTTAGAAGCATCAGCATATTATGGATATAACCAGATAATTGTATCTATGCAGAACTGAATAGACTTGTTGTTTCATAGGATTTACTACTGAGCAGCAAAATAAATTAAAGCAACAAAACCCCCTTTTTCTGAATTTAAGCATATCCTGGCAAATACTGCTCTTAGGAAAGCTGTTAAAATATTTCAGGCTATTATTTGTTTATCAAAAGTTAAAATACACTGTTTTGTCAGCCGCAGAGTACTGCTTTGAAGCCTCACTGCCAGACTGCTGTGTCCCGCATGGAGCCTGCTGTGGTTAACAGTGAGATATATTTTACCGTTTAGAGGACTCATGTAATGGCAGCAATAAGGAGGCACTTAAAGGTCCTTAAGAGCAGCTGCCTGTCAGCACGAATGGAAAACACACACAGAACAAGCAGCATAATGAAATTTACACATGCTATCATTCCCTAGCCTCTGCTTTGTCTCACACAAACACATTAGTGTGAGGACAACCCAAACACACATATACAAACACTTAAATATATGCATCAACATAATCACAGCATTGCAAACCTCTACGAGATACTGAATTATTCTGTATGCATAGTTTATAAAGAACACATGCAAGTTCTCACATTTGTCATCATGTCACATGCAACACACAAAGGTCCAAAGCCTGAGGTCTGGACAGGCTAAGTGGACCCTTTGGTCCTCTGCTGAGTAATAGAGTGAGAGAAATAGAATGAAGGGGGCATTACATATCATAGTCTCCCTTTATTTCTTGTTTTCCCTCTTGCTGGTGCTACTGTAGCTGAGTGCCAGAAACAAATGTTCCAGCCCCTTCATGGGAAGAGGGTGTGTGGGGCTGTGGTGTAACAGGACAGTTTGTTAGCCCCCTGCTGATTAACTGTAATATGAATGTAACTGTACGCACACTCAGGGGAGTTAGACGCCAGCCACAATTACCACTGACCCCAGAGTAATGGCAAACAAATTTGCAGGAATATCGCCGGCCATCCGTCTTTATTTACACGTGTTAATGAGGTAGTGTGTTAAACTACGACAAGCTTATTCTAGAGGGACGCTTGACTGGGCCTTCAAGAAGGCAGATATAGACAGGAGGAAGACTAGGGGGTTGGACAGCAAGATGGACAAAGAGACAGACCAGAAGGACAATAGGACACACAATCAAGGAATGTGAGAAAAAACTTAGCCAGTAGTAATGAAGTAGACATAGCATGTACACAGGTAAATGAGGCCTACTATAAAAAACAGGGATGTTAAAAGCAAAGACAGCAGAAATGGAGACGAGCAAGTCAAAAAGACTGTTAAAGCCAAATATAATACTACATGAGTATCAAAAAAATATAAATCTTAACAAATTTTGAGGTAATAGAGATACATGATCTAAAATTTTCTAAAAGCTAATTGGATAAAGCTCGTCTAATGTGCAGTACTGTGAAATTCTGAATTCCCAGTGAATTATATTGAATTGTACATTGAGGTGATAGCATAGTCTAAAATAGATCAATCGTTCAGCAGCCCCACTGCCTCTTATTGATCCCAAACTATGAGATGGATGTGTTCTCCAAACCTGCAGCCTGCGTCCTCAGCCAGGGAGCACTCTATTCTCAAGCTACATGTATTTCTCCTTGTAATAGTACAATTTTGTTTGTACAATTTTGAAGATCAATTTTTTTTATCTTTTTTTGCAGTCCTTTGTGTTCTCAATAAGCTTTACAACTTCAATCAATATCTATGCAAGATAATTAAAAACTGTTTTTAGTCTAAAAAGAACACAAGTCATCCCAAGCAACTGATGAGTGTAAGATTTTTTTAATACAGCATTTTTCATCGTTCTGATTTCAGTATGGATTATTTATCTGATAACAAAATAAACTCATTGTAGATTATGCCATTTATTAATGCATCATTTTACTTGTTCTTAAACTCATTTATTAGATTTGTTTGTAGAATAGTAATAATAATTATTTAAAACAAGTTGTCACATCTGAACTAAAAACAAAACAAACTTGCATGTAAAAAGTGCACAATTTAGGAATTCCAGTTATGTACCGTCTTTGAATCAATTCAGTGTTGACTTGTTATGATGAAAAACCCCACAAACCACTAACGAATAAATCCCCCCTTATAAACATAAAGCCCTTTGTGAGTATGTCCCTGTAAATATATATCCTCCTCTCTCTGCACGCCCCACTGCTTTCTGAATAAGCGTCACTAAAGCAGCATTCAGGAGGACGTGTTCCTGTCAAAGATGCTAAACCATGCAAGTCGGAGCTCAGCTTCCCTGCATGAGTCCCCCTAAATGAGATGTCCGTGGGGGTAATAGGACGGCCTGCTTGCAAGCTAGCGCTCTGTGTGGCTCTTTTCATGCCAATTAGAGTCTGTGATATAGTCACAGCAGATGCCGTGCCAGCTTCAAGATACCCATCTGATCTTCGGCCTGGTCGCACAACATGGGGGAAGACAGAGACAAGGAAAAAAGGAGGCATTCTTTGCACAATGCACTAACACCTTTGGTTGTTAGTACTTTTAAACAACTTTTAGAATGGTTAAAACGGATTCATAAATGCATTTCAGACACTAATTTTGTTATGGTCAATAAAGTGTCGGCATATATAGTAGCATCACATAATCAGATGATAACATATTCATGAACAGGAACTCAGATATTAACAATTCTCACCTTAATACCACTTCAAATTTCAGTATTTCAATTTTTAAGCTTGTATTGCTCAAAACTTTGAAATTCCAGCTGGTCAGTTTGTAAGCCAGAGGACACCATTCAAGAAACAGACTAGGAAGATAAATAGGCTGACTGAAGATTGATGTTTTTTGGAAATGCAGGGTTTTATTTCCTGCCCCTTACATCTCTCTAGCTCCCTCTACTGTCTCCCCTACCTGCCCTCAAGGTGTTTAATGTGTCACTGAGAACATTAACCCACAGACAAGAAAGAAAATGGCCTGTAATGGCCCTAATGAAGTGTGACAAGAGCATAGAGCCTACCCTGCTGACACGCAGGGCCCCCAAAATTGGATTAGTGATTAACCATGTTGTCCCGCATTGAGTCAAATGGCTGTGGCGACACAAAAGTGCTCGGTGCCTAGTTTGCTGGCCCACCCTGCTGGGAAGGGATGTCCCAGGAAGGGGGGGGGGGGGTTAAGAGAGAGAGAGGGTAAGATGGAGACCTACGGATGCTGAAGGAAACAAGGAAAAGGATTGAAAGATAGAAGGGAAAAGGAACAACGTAGGGGGTGTCCCCAGGGCTCATAGCAGTGCCATGTCTAGGGGCCCCACTGTGCAGTGAAATGAGAAAGGCTCCATGCACCTGAGCAAGCCCAAGAGTGGCCTAAGGCGGTGGGAGAGCCTGAGCAGGATCCTCCCCTTACTGCTCCCTCCTCCATCCTCCTCCAAGCCGCTCCTGACATATATCTTGCCGAAAGACAAGAGCGCCAGTGCAAATCAAACCCACCGCCTATAAATTACCTCTTTCATTCTCCCTTTAGCTCTCTCTCTTTCTGTTTCTCCACCCCCTTCTACCTGCCCCCAGTCCCCCTTTTCGCCAGTTACCACTGCATCCCCCTCCCTCCTTTCCTCTCTACCCAGCTCCCCTCAACATGCGCCTTCCCATTGCAATATAAACTTGGCTGTCAGAGGGGCAGTTGCGATGTGGCAAACTTGCCACTGTAACGGACAGCTTGACAAATGCAGAGGGTTGGCAGAGCGTTGTGGTCCACATACTATACCTCCTCTGTGCTACCCTCAGTGCATTGAGGAGAGGAGAGCAGGTGATGCAAGGAGAGGAGGAATGAGAGGAGTAGTGGTGGTGGTGGGGGGTAGAGATAGAGAGAGTGACTTTCAGAGGGATAATGAGCCTTTGAACGATGGCTGAAATGTTGCCGTCAACCTGCCCTTCTGCTGCTGGGTAATTAGGTAATCAGTAAAGGCCTAATTATGGGATCAGGGTGCAGGGAAACAATTAGCAGAAAGTATTGCCACATAAAACGGAAATTTACGTTCTGCCAAAGCATGTTTAATTCCTGGATGTGTGTGTGCCGTCCTACCTAAATAACCACATAAAAAGGACATTTCCCTTGCCTCCTACCTGCCAAGTGAAAAGGTTAATTTTAATGACCCAGTCGGCATTTGTGAATAAATATGGGAATTTTGTGGGTATATGATTAAATTGAATTTTGAAAGTAACTGTGCAATTTTCCAATCTTCTATTCAAACGCATATAGTTTAAATATCTTTGAAAGTCTGCCTTTGTGTGTATGTGTGAGTGTGTGTGTGGGACAATCATGGGTTTGTACTGTGCAAATAGATGTATTGTTAAGTAGCCTCATTGGTTTGGTAAGTGATTGCAATTAAATTGTGTTGCAGGCCCCCCTCTGACACAGCTGCCCTGTGTGTGCTAGAATTTGGTTAAAGGATGGAGGCTCTGCAAAGACAGAAGGCAGGGAGAGAAAACAGGAAAAAAAAAGGATCACTCAATGCACTCAACAATGCACTGGCAGCCCATACAAACATAAAAAGGGAGAGGAAGAAAGAGAGAGCGCAAGAGAGAAAATTGAGCTTAACAGCCTGATTCTTAACTATTATTTATCCATTATGGGGGGAATGGAGCCGGGGCGCTGTGCGGGAGAGGATTAGAGAAGATTTGTGGGCTTTACAAGGCCCTGTCCTCCCATCCGCATCGCTCCAGCTCCCAGGGGCTCCGCAGCCAGCGCCGGCTCAGCTTGTCTGATCATTTATCCATAATTAGAAAATTAATATTTTAGATGGCGCTATGATGAACCCATTATGGTGATGGGCCCCGATATCAATTATAACTTCAATTTCAATTTCACTTACAGCCACGGCAGCAAAATGGCTCCGGGTGGCGGAGTCGAGTGATGGGCTCGGTGCCACGGAGCATGACGAATACAGATCACTGCACATTAGGATGAGCAATTATTTGAACATGTATAAAAACTATTTACAAGCAATGTAATTGACCAGGGTCAGGGGGAGATGCAGGAAAAATGGACAGGTTGACAAATTTTGGTTCCTACCAACAGAAAAAAGGGATTTATTAATTTCTATGAGACTGTAATTGAATTTTTGAGAGGGGTTTCTTGTTAAGTCGGTCTTGTGGTCCAAGGCTCATCTTCTGCTATGACCTTACATACATCTAACGCAAAAAATTGTTCGCCACCCCCACCCTTATTTTCACACACACACACACACACACACACACATACACACGCACACAATAGCCTTCACATAGAGGAGGGGATCAGAAACACCTAAAAAAAACAGGTTGAAAGGGATTGTACTAGAGAGAGGAGGAAGAGAATAGTGAATAAAAGAGAAAGATGTGTAATCTTCCATGCTGTGAATCCACAGTTCTGTTGAAGAGAATGTGCTGTAGCTGGCATGTCTACTTTTAAATGGAAAATGTATTTAAATCAAATCTTAATTTCACTAATCAATCCATAATAATTATAGAAAAAACTTTTTGGCTACAAAAAACAGTTAAAACCATAGAGGCTGTCAGTAAGCAAAGTACTGATTAATTCTGATAAACTATTGTATCATATCATATAATTTTATATAATTTTATGGATTTTTTTTGCCAACAATTTTAGTTTTTTTGTGCATATATATTTATCACTGAACAACAGTTTTTCTATGTTATCCTTGTACAAATTTTATACTATACCTTTTATTTAACACATTGTATGTACAAAAATATTTGTGTTTTCGCCAGCAAGCTACCCTTCTGATGTTGCAGCATAAAGCGAATTACAATCCATCATTCAGCCCCATCCGACCATAGCAGAGAGGGGATATTACTATCTCACCAACTGCTCCAACAAGGTTAGATGAATCCCCGTAACAGCCCTAATCATACACACACTTCATCACTGAGGCTAAACCACTGCACGTTAATTATGTAGACATCACTCAAAATACACTGCTGCACTGGGCTCTGCACCTCCAAGAGCTCATTTGTCAACTGTGTGTGTCGCTGGCACACAAAACAAAAGGTCAACCGGGTGGACATGATTTCAGATAGCCTGCTTGTTCCCTTAGCAGTTCTTTAGACAAATTGTTTTGTCTCCTGCCTTTGAAGCAAACTGTGTTTTACATAACAAACTAACAGGCATTTTGCTTTGAATAATAACCCCAAAACAATTATATGTTGATCATTTTATTTTGAAATTTATTGCATCTATAAAAACCTTGAACTGTTGTTGATGACAGCATTCCTTTAAATTGTACTTTACAACAAGGATTATAATTCTTAAGAATTTTTTTTTTTACCCAAGACTTCTTGAGCAGTCAAAACAAGCGTGAACCCTAACCAACAACATATATTATTTCCATGTCCTTCATTCAAATCCTGACCCAGACTATGAACCCCCCCACCCTGTAGACCTGGCACATGTATGCCTGCTCAACGCCTTGTTTTCCTCATGTCAGTTTAATTGTTCACTGTCAGGGGCAGAGCAGCGGATAACAAGCTTAGCAAATGATGTCTGCTGTTGCTACACATTGATTAATATTTTACATGTTATTAT
The DNA here is from genome assembly GCA_029783805.1 of Acanthurus tennentii. Lineage (NCBI taxonomy): Eukaryota > Metazoa > Chordata > Actinopteri > Acanthuriformes > Acanthuridae > Acanthurus > Acanthurus tennentii. Next base: position 7,648,095 of record JAPZDZ010000021.1, read on the forward strand.
CCTCTGTCCATTACCACAGCAAATTAAACTATAAATCACCCCCTCTGCTGGTGTCACCGGATCATAAATTGTCTCTCCCCTAGCCGCATGCTGCGCCGTGCCATGCCGTGCAAGGTCTTCGCTTTGGTGAGACAACAAAGTGGGGAAAGTGCCTGTGTTCTTTAGCCTGAGTTATGGACTAGTCACGGTCACCATATAGATCAGAGCCATGAAAAATGAGGAGTTTGTTCTGCTATAAAACAAAAAGAAAAGCAAGCAGCCTAGTGTTAAAAGTTTGTACCTGCAAGAGTCATAAGCAGTTGTAATAAAGTAGAAAACATGCAGAGATGGAGGTCTAAAGCTTGTAAACTCAAAAAACGACTGTTGTTTCATATATTTAAAATAAATATATTACGGAAGTAATTTAAATTCAAATTCTGACAAAAATATTTGGTAAAATTACAGTCAGATTTATACAAAATATGTTACTGCTTAATTTGCATTTAGTTTGTAGTACCACTCTGCTAAAGCCGCTACAGATAAACAGCCTTTTGCTTCAGACAGAGATGCTGCTGCTGCTGCTGCTGCTGTTAAATGGAAATTCAGATGGAGCTGTAGATAAATATTTTTTCCATGACTGTTTAGACCCATTTTTCCCTGGATATCATCTAAGATATCAGATGACCTTTCCTGCCTTGTCATTTTTTTTCTCATTTTCCCCACGCCGGTGGGTGAGATGCAAAGGTGCTTTACCAGCAGCTGGAAATCAATTTATACAGTCCCGCGTTGCATGTAGGGAGAGATGGGACAGAGCGGGCCTGATATAATGACACGGCCAATTGCATTGTGTTGGGCTGCGGGGGTCAAGTGGGGTCTGAGTGTGCCATGGATGCAGGCTTTGTTCGTACGAGGGGCATTAGGCAGGAATTACACAGCGGGGTCAGATGACCCGAACCTGAGGAGGGAGCCAGCACCTCGGGCCCCCCAGCCCCCTCATCATCAGGCTGGGGAGATGAGAGTGACACGGGATGACACTACAGGAGGAGGGGGTGGAGAAACACTCCTACTAAACACTTCACCCACTGATAGGTGCCGTTGACCCTTCCTAAATCTCATCATCGTCGTCCCAGCGCAGGGGGAGATGGCGTGGGATTTTCTCTGACATCCCTTTCTATACCTTTTTTCCCCCTTCCTATTCAGACTCCCAGCCTCGCTCTCTGTCTCTCTTTTACAGGCTCACTCATTTGTATACAGACGCATACGCCTCGATTTATTTATCTATCTGTCTGGCGGATGTAGCGGATGTCCCCTGCTGAAGATGGCAATACTCACACACTGATCCCATCTAAGCCTGCTTAGCATCTCCCCGCAGATACAGTCCCTCTGCGTCTTTCAATGATTTATCAATTTACAATGTTTGTTAAGATAGCTTTGCTTTGGCGTCCCAGTGGCTCAGCTGCTGAAAGCGTGTCACCTGCTCCCGAGGAGTTTTACATTCAAACACCTTGACATACGTCTTTAGGTTAGTGTCTCATCTGTCTCGTCACTTGCCTAAAACACATAAAATCATAATTTAGTACTGATAAGATGGTTCAGGTCCCATTGGTGCTGTTACCTGGCATTGATGTCAATGAAGGCCCACAATGTGAGAGTTGCCAGAGGGCCCTGACCCTCCAACAGTCCAATGGAGTGCATAGATCTGAGGTTAAGTCATCTGACCTGACTGGCTGGTCGGTCGCCTGCTTTTCCCCATAATTACTGCACAGACGCCCAAACTTTTTCTCCTTCCTGCTCTTAAATCAACACCAATCCATCCCTCAGGCCCACCATATCCTCTTTTCTCTCACTAGGCACATGCATAACCTGTACATATTGGTTTTCCAGAATCCTTCTTTCAAATTAAATTTGATTTACCAGATATATGTAAGGAAGTTTGTCACAGGTTTTGCACTTTTTCAAAACACTCTAGAAAATCTAAAATGTATCAGTTTCTCTGTTGTAATCTTAAGTGACAACAGCCATGTTTTGTTTAAAACATGAAATACTTCATACTGAAACTCTGAATTATTAATTATGAAGACAGAAAGCAATAAAATGTAGCTGTTTAAGTCCAGGTCTTCAAAAAGAGATGCTTTATGTCATTTTATTTATATTCAGTGGGAAAAATAATTACTAGACATGCAGGAACAAGGTTGAGAGGTTAAGAAATGCTCACAGTCAAGTTAAATTTTTTGATTCAATTACTGTGTTTGTGAGCAGGACAACACTGTCAACTGTCAATTCACCAAACTTATGCATTCAAGCCAGAGCAATCTAAATCCAAACAGCTTGTTCTCTCTCACTGGTTTATTCCGACTGCAGACATGCATATGTAACTACTGCTGCATGCTTGATCAAGAGAGGAGAGGATCAGCTTAAAGAGCAAGAAAGAGAGAGAGGAATAAACAGACCAGGAGAAAATAAGAGCACACAGCAGAAGAAGAAGAGAAAACGATAAATAGAGAGAAAGAAAGCAAAGGAGAAAGAATTCAAGTGAAAGAGAGAAACAGCCGAATGGCTCCTGTCAGCGGAGGCCCACCGCAGTGAAACACTAACTGTAGCGACAGGCTGATGAGTCAGTGTCTGTTTAAATGGCAGCTTGTCAGGCCTCCAGCTCTGAGGTGGGCTGCCGACCTGTCAGGGCCCTCGCCACATTAACCAGCTGACCCTATCATCCTTAACATTGCTCCACCACCGAGCCGCCTGTCACTAACTCTGCCATTTGGCTTTCCAGAGATCTGCCAGAGAGGGCAGGCACAGCCACCTCTTAGTGTTGTTTATTGATTTCTGACCCGCCGCTTAATAGTTTTCCCAGTCCCCCTGAATGGCTTTTGTAAGCAATAGGGTTTGTACATCTCACAGATCAATACCTTTTATATTTACAATAAAATTGAAACGGCTTCTTGGTGGGTCTCACAGCACCTCGGCATTTGTCATCCTTCTGCAAGGGAAAACTATGTCATTATCTGAATTAAAACATTTATTTCTGATTAAGAGAGTGTCTTATCTCATTAATTTTCCCCTTTCCAATACAAGGGGAATGGAATCCTATTGATTTTTGTACTTTTTACACGTCTCCACTACTGGGAAGATAATTGAGAAGTTAGCCAGAATAAATGAAGTTTCTAGTCTTGCAGGGCAGCCAATACCTTGGAAATGTAAGGTGTTTTTGTGGGAGCAGGCCTTTAATTTTGTGCCAGCAGAAGACAGGGGGACTGAACAAATTGGATTAAAGCTGGGGATGGAGGGCCCAGGGGTTTGAGGAGCCGGTGGGGTGGGTGGCCTGGGGTGTACCAACATTGTGTGTGTGGGTGTGTGTGGAGGGGAAAAACTTGGCATTTTAGCAATAATAAAACTACACTCCCCCTTCCATTTTTTACACTGCAAAAATACCTCGGGAAACAGATTAAAGCATCTTCAGGCATTTAATGATAAGTTGCCTCCCACAGCTTATTGTTGAGGAAGAATTGAAAGACGGTAATCAATGTTTGAACTAGACCTTTTAACTCAGCGGGGCTCATTGATTAAACATTATCAAATTAATGAGATTGAATTAAGTTGTGGCCGTTTTTTTGTTTCTTGCTGCAGAAGACCTTGTAGTCAGAAAATGCTCTAATTTTGAAAAACAGAAAGTTGTTTTTTGATTTTATAAAATATTTACCATATTGATTATTTTGTCAAAAATAGATAAATTATCTATTTGATTAATTAGGTTTATTGGCAAATTAAGAGATACAGTTTTTATTATTTAGTTATATTACTGCTGATCTAGAATTTAATATATTTTATTAAGTAATTTCCAAAAACTACAGTCATTCCTTACCATTTCTTATAAGAATTTCTATTATTATTATTATTATTATTATTATTATTATTATTATTATTATTATTATTATTGTTATTATTATTATTATTATTATTTGTCATTGTTTTTATTCTTATAACTTGTTAGGACTGCATTTTCATATAGAGAGGTGTAATCTTATTTTCTGACAGGTCTGAATGTCCTTATACATAATTTTTTTCTTTTGTTTATGATGTCATATTTCTACTTTGCTCCTGTGACAAAGAGAGAGAGAGAAAAGTCACAGACTAGAAATGTGGTTAAATGTTGTGGCATGGCCAGTGTGCAGATTTTGAGAAGACGGGGCCGTGTGGTCAGCTCCAGTTTGCACAAGCCCAGCGCAACTGATATGGGGGTCGTGAGAGGGGTGACTGAGCACAGCAATTGGACCTCACAAACACTGAAAGAGGCCAGTGCTGGCCTACCTCTGATGCTGCCCGATCTTGCTTCGGGGACTGAGAGAAAATGTTGTCGGACTCGGAGAGGGCATCGTCCATCATGGCCCCAGTCTGCCTGTCAGCTGGCTGATTGTGGGAGAAAAGAGAGAGTGAAAAGAGAGAAGAGAGAGAGAGAGAAAGAAGCCCAGGAGTCCACCAGGAAGGCAATTGTAAGAGAAACAGGAGGAGAGAAAGAAACAAAGAAAGAGAAGAAGACAAGGAGAATATAGCCTCTGCGCCCATCCACTGACTCAAACTGCCTGGCTTTTGGCCACAGGGCCCCTGAACAGATACACTCCTCCACTCCATCCCCCCATTCTTCAACCATATATCTCCACTCCCTCTTCCCATCAAGAAACCATCTCTCTATACTCTCTTATCACTACATCCCTCCATTCTTTGGTCCTTTGAAGCCTGATCTCCCTCACTCTGTCCAATGATCCCTCCGTCCTTCCATCCCTCCTTCATGGACAGCTGAATGTGAGGCTGATAGGCCGTGGAGTGAGTGGGGCAGCTGCCAGCGCCCTGCAGCAGAACCATCTCTGACAGGCCACTAATTCAACCGAAAGAAGAGAAACCTCAACCAAACACTCAGATTACAGGTCCAAAGAGAGGGGAAGAAAAGTTTGGAAAATGAGAAAATGAACAGAGAAGGACAGAGGTGGTTGTCGAAGGTCTAGGGAAAATAGTTCCCTTGCTTTGGAGAAAAAGATGTGAAGACCAAAGAACTATTTGAATAAGAGACAAGAAGAGAAAGGAGGAGAAGATGAAAAGAAAAACTGTACATCAAGATCTGCTGTTTGTTGAGTTTTTTAGTATGCACTGACAAAATAGCAAAAAATGGAAAAAAAAAATTAAATCTTGAAGCCCAATTAAATTAAATACAAGAACGGCTTCAGACATTTCCATTGGACTGAAGATGGTAATGAAAGTTTTGCATCTTGTAAAAAAACACAGTAATTATGGATTATATTGAGTGGACTGTAACGCATGCTATATGCTCACAAAACTGCGTCTAAATCTGGGAAATTATTGTCATTTAAATCCTCAGAAGGAGAAATACCATGACTCAACTTTTACTGATTATCCAGTCAACACAGAGGAACAAAGACATAATGTATTTTTAAATTCTACTCTATACTGTCCTATTGTGTATGCAACATGTAAAACAATGGTCAAGTGCGACTGGAATAAGATTAAAAAAAAAAGACAAAAATGCAATATAACCACTGCACCACCTCCTTCCATTTGTTTATCTGTATAAACCTACTCATGGCTGGCCAGGAGCAGTGTTCAATGAACAGCTTAATTTGTGGATGCATTTCTATGCCTAGAGTAATCTAAGGAGGGATGCAGAAAGGTTGGATACATTCATCACGAACACAAGCTTAACATAAGTGAAAAATTACAGGATTCCCAATGACCTTCCAACCAATCAGGCCTGGTAATTACACTCATTCATTACGACGGAAGGGAGAGATGGAAGAATACAGAGATGACCCTTCAGGACAACAAAAATGTTTATAGATGGCAACAAAGAGGAAAATGCTAATGGCTCAGCTATCTGGCTGGATGGCTCTGAGACAATGTAGAAAAATAATTTCCCATCAGGAAAAACTATAACCTCTGCAGAGGAAGAGAATACAAGTTCTGTTCATATTTCAGCAGCCCGTTTTTACTGAAGGATGAAAAACTGCTGCTATATACCAATAACATTTAACACCACATTGATGGTAGGTTTCTAACATTGTATATTTTGTAGAAAGACAGTAATAGCATAGCATTTCCATTACCAGCATTTTGAATTAATCATCATCATTTAAAGGTCTCACATGTTTTTTGAATATAAATACAGTAAGTCAGCTACCATTCATACCTGTGCTTCATACATCTTGTACATAAAGTACATGCCTATCTACGCTTAAGATTCCCCCCGTACCGTAATGATTCCTTACATCTTCCATAAACTGTCAGAAAATGGTCAAAAGTTCCCATTGCACTCTGTGCAAAGCCTAAATTGGTGTCCTAATAGTGCCTGTTTCTCCCAATAAAAGTCCAAATCATCAAAGCAGAAACAAAATTGAAAAAAATATATTGATTATTAAAATAATTGCAATAATTATCTGTCAATTGTGTAATCCATAACATTACTAATGTTTCAGCTCCAGTTAAACATGATAAAAAGTTGGGCATGATCTGATTTTATGATATTTATGTTAGAATGAAGTGCATACATGGGGTCAGCTGGGGTTAGTGTTTGGACTGGGGTTAGACCTAGTAAAACTCCTTTACCCAACATGATGCAGTAAAGGCAAAAATCACTTTTTTCAGTATGTAGTTTCATTACCCGATAGACAGATGAGTACTGTGAGTGGACAATGGAAATAAAAAATGGTGTAATAGTATAATAATAATTGCATTTGATGTCTGGGATGCTTTATTAGGTTGCGATCATGTGTCAGCGCCAGTGCCTCATCACATGGGTAATTTCATGAAAACTCTATTTGTATGCAGCAGTAGATCATTTTTTCCCCTGTATTTTGCTTGGCTAATAGCTAAAACAGCCACAGCACGCTTATTTCCGATGTACTAACAACATGGAAATTCCTTGCTGACTTTAAATGGAATCACTATCGCGCATAAATGGCACGACGCTCTGGCACTGAACTTTTCGATCCATTCCATTTGCCAGACAATGATATCTGACTGCTTTTCTCTGATTATGCAGATGATATTACTTTTTTTTTCTTTGTCGATATGTGTTTAGGTGTCATTTGCAGTGGATGATGTTCTCATTGCTCAGTTTACCGCGCCCATAATAAGATCACCTGTGGTATGAATACATTTTCCCACTCAGCTCGTGTATTTGGATTTGCAGGGTAAATGAGTTTCTTGCAGCCTCAGAGAGAGTGAGAGAGACAGAAAGAGAGAGAGAGAGAGAGAGAGAGAACACATCAAGCACGTTCTTAGATTCACTTTAGAGCCTGACACCTCGGCGCTCGGTCAGTAAATGGCTTTTCTACAGCAGGAGGTGGGAAAGGGGGTTTGTGTGTCTGTGCTTGCATCAACATCTGTGAATATCTCTGCCTGAGTGTCTGTGCAGCTGCAAGACAGTATGTGTGCTCCCTCCTGTTTGTGTGTCTTTCGTAAGTGTGTTTTTTGTCAGTGCGTGTGTGCAGTGAAGAAGCTGAATTTTCAGCCACATCTACATCCATACACCCTTTTTGTATTCCACCCTGCTACCCAAGCACAGGCCTCAGCTGTCATTATTCCCTGTCCATCCACACAGAAGTTATAGTTGGCAAAAAACCCATCAGGTGGGCAGGACAACGGATAATTGAGGTGATGATCGGAGCTGTTCAAAGACAATTGATAGTGATGGAGACAGGGGGAGCAGGGAGCTCAGCCGGCTGACCGAGATCTCCGGGGGCTCAGGGAAAGCCAGACCAGAATGTGGAATAACACACAGATACTGCTGCTCTCTTAGCGAAAGAGAAAAAAGGGGGGAAAAAAAACATGTTCAATTTGACATTTTTTAAAGTAAAAGTTAATCAAATATATTCTGCTTTCAACTAAATCAAAGACGATGTTCCGCTTTATTCATAGAAAAAAAAATCACCGCCTCTTTTCTTTTGCAACAGCAGTACAGTATGTGCTGGCCCCGAGACCACACTGGGCTTTATTAATAGCCCAAATCCTCTTCGCCAAGCCTGCCTCAATCACGCAGCAACATATTGAACTAGCAGAGAAAGCCATGACCTGAACATCATATTTCCACCAGCTCCAATCCCAGTGACAAGTTGCCAAACTTCAAAATCTCCCAGAAAACCCAGTTAAGGCAAAGCAAGTTGTAAAGGCGTTTTTCATAAGCCAAGGGACAAGGGGGAACAAATGGAGGTTATTACTTTTCCTCCATTCCAAATAGCCCCCTACTGTCTGGCTGAAATAGGACTGGCAAAAAAATGTCTGTATATCTCACATCCGTACCTGACATAATACCTCTAGATTTTTCTATTACCTCCTGGCACTTTTTTTCCCTTTCCTTCTCTTCATTTTTCTTTGCCCACACGCAAATGTTATCACCTAAATGTCATCAATTGTGTACATATAAAATCTCCCCATAATGTTAGCTGATTGAGTAGTTTCAGGAACATGGATCTTCAAAGTCCTTGGATGTCTTTGCTGAAAACTTTGGATTCTGCCAGCAAACCTTTCAGCCGTGTTTCTGAAGCATGCTGCTTTTACCTGACTAGCATGCAGGTGTTGTGTTTCCAGGAATCGATGGGTGGTTCGAGTCCAAGTGTGCAATATCAATAACTCCATCACATATATAGTGACACCGCACACGCAAAAAAGTCACAGACACACATACAGACACGCACATTACAGAGGCATCGTATCAATAACTCTCTCATTCGTACGATGACGCACACACACTGTCGCACACATGCTGTCACACAGAGACACTGTATCGATAACTCAATATTTCAGGTGTCAGTCTTGTGTGGTGTGCCATGCCCTCTGAGCGGAGGAGGGAGGGAGCTGGTTGGCAGCAGAGGACAGGGAGGGACACTCCCTGACAAGGCCGTCACACCTTTCAATACCTCCACTCTGCCTGTCATTAGCTTGTGTGTGTGTGTGTGTGTGTGTGTGTGTGTGTGTGTGTGTGTGTGTCTCCCGGCTTAGCTGGCACCGTCAGCAACTATCACTCCCCTTAATTTCCACCACACTCACACACCTCTTCGTCTCAACATTTCTGCAGACTTCACCTTAAAGCTGGCTGATCTGTGAGGGCGACCCACTCTAACTCCCCCCATACGACTCCCCCTACCTCAATCCCCACTGCATGATCCTCCACCAGCTCCTGAGTATTGACCCAAGCTGTCACCCTGGCCGGCACCCCTGACCCCCCTTGGCGGCAGGGGATCCATGGCAAGGCTGAAGGTTCAAATGATTTTCCTCCACCTCCTGCCGGCCTGTTTGCCCAGTGAGCTGATTGCTAATGACAACATTAGAAAAGGGCATAATGGAGATTCCACAAACAATTTGCCCCTTGGATTTGCAAACCTAAATATCTGAAGAAGTTACAAAAGGGTGAAGAATGATTCTTTCATTTGCGTTTGCCCATACTTTAATGTTAGCACAGTGATGAAATAATATTAGGTGCTTAAATACTTGAGACCTCCATTGGCCTAAGACTTGGGGCAGTTTGTTCATAGGAAGAGTGATTAATTGGAACAGAAAAGAAATGACTTCATGCATTCTTGCCTATTTATAATAAAAAAAAAAAAGCTGACAGGGCATCCATGAAGGTGAGATCTCCAAGGAGCCGATCATGTTCTCAGAACATACGTTGTTTTAGTCCAGACTGCTTTTGATGCACTTTATTCTCTTCTTCTTTCACGAATTTCCATGTCATCTGGACTCTCCATTATTTTTTTAAAAATGCACAAAAACACTAGAAATAAGAAGTTTTCTAAAGTTAAACTGCTGCACTGAGATACTGTAGCAATGAAAGGGTCAAAAGATATACTCAAAGTGCAAAAACATTGCATTGAAATTTCATTTTTACAAAAGGAAAATGCAGAGGTTGAAAGAAGAGTCTGTCTGATGATAATGAAACAGTCCCCACAGTCTTTTATCTTGCATCTTGCAGATTAATGCTAACGTAGGTTCCTCTCTCAACGCAACCAATAACATCCTGCCAAATGTCCTAAAAGGATCCCCAGAGCAGCCCTGATGCTCCTCCATTACAGGCCTTATAATAGCTGCCTGAGATATATGTATTTATGTGGCAGGAAATAACATTAGAGTGAATTGCCATAACAACTTTATAAATCAGACAGGCATAGGGATGGCAGGTACGGGAGGGAGAGAGGAAGTGCCAAGGTGGCTGTAACACTGATGAGAGGTATCTGAGATGGCATCCATCACCACTGTGCAGCCATACGTCGTTAAGAAAAGAGGTTAAACCCAGTTTGCCATATTGGATGCAACCCCTTTTCCCAAAAGCACCGGCTTGTCTTCATCTAAAGTGAAGTTCAAAAAGCAACCAACCTCATCCATGTTGAACCTACCAGTCCTGCAGAAAACAGGCGAGATCTGCCCATTAATCAAAAGTTACAAACAGACTTCGCCATGTCATAACTCTTGCGATGGGCTTCTCCGTTGATTGATTCCTATACACACATACTGTCTGATTACCATAATGTGTTCTTGTGGCGAAAATTCTGGCGGCAAGGGGCGAGTGGGGGTGGGGGTTGAAGGGAGGATGGTGTTGGTAAGGGGTTTGGTGGTGGTGTTGGTGGGTAAGGGGGGGGCTGTTGTGAAGCGACGAGAAGTAAATAACAAATGGCCCAGACCCCACCTCATCTGGAGTGATTTCAATCCAATGTTCCATCATAGCTAGTGGAGAGAGACGAGTGTTTGGGGTTTGGGCTATCAATTACAGATATGTGTAGGCAGGCAGACACTATCATTTCGCTGATTGTCACCAGTCCACCGCAGTGACATCAGGAAGTGATTCATCAGTCTATTTCCTGTGACACCGTGGAGAAAGATGACACGCTAAGGCCTGTGGAATTATGGGGGATCCTGAGAGAAGGGCTCTTTAACATGCTTGGGGGGCAAACACATTCTAATGCAGACATTTAACCTCCTTCCCCGCCAGCGATTGACTGACTCAATCCATTTATTCATTTCAGCCACAGTCTGGCTGTTGATGAAACTATCTGCAATATTTGTTGGACAATGTGTTAAAAAATTTATGTGTGGCACAGGAAACAGTGAAAAGTTGTCTTCTGTAAGTAGATCCACATTAATCTGCAAGATAGAAAAAAATAAAAAGTATCATCCTTAATAAAGAAAAGGAGGTATTGTGTAATAGAGCAGCAGTTATGATTGTAAGTCATGTAAAATTTATTGAATGTGACAGTTACATCAAATTGCAACACAAATTGTGCAGTGCACACATGTGTAAACACTCTAACAATGTTAAAGTTAGCAGAAGCATACTGTAATTATAGGGTAATTATCCCAGTTCATTTATTCTTCATTAAGTCAAGGTAATTCCACTGTGATAGTGCTGAATAGCTCAAAAGGATATTTAAAGGGGCACATTTGGAAATAAAGTTTCTTTTTTTTGTATTCAACATACTGAGAATATATGCTCTGCAAGCAGAACGAATTTAAATCACTTGAATCGGCTCATCTGCTGTTATTTAACTGTTCTGTAGCTTACATGACCAACTCTTATTATATCACTGTCATTTTACTTAGTAATTTTACTGTTGTATACAGCTTACATAAAGACAGGGATTTGCAAATGCCTTGAAGCTTGATTTGAAATAACAGAGTACGGTGCTGTTTTCATTAGTGATTCATCTTTATTGTTTCTGTTCATCTGCAGTCTAAATATGTCAGAAAATTTTAAGAAATGTGCGTCATAACTTTTAACCAACAGCCAAAACCCCACAGTTATTCACTTAACCATCACAAGAAAAAGAAAAGCAGCAAATTATCACTTTTGAGAGGATGGAATGTGAGAATTTTGACATGTTTACTATAAAAATTATTTTATTGATTAATTGATTGATATCTGCTTTTGCTTAGGATGGATTTTGCTGTCGATGCACTAATCATTCAATCAATCATTTCAGCTTAAAAAGAGAACAATACAAAAGTGGAAAACCTTGCATCATCAATAGAATATTAGTGCACTTTATATATCTTATATCTATATCTATATCTATATATAGCTCTCTCACTATATATATATATATATATATACGTATGTATGTATGTATATGTGTATATATGTGTGTGTATATATATATATATATATATATGAAATAATAAATGAAAAGTCAAGAAATGTTTTTTGTTGTATGGTAGCTATGACATTAATTTGACTGCGGGGGCCCATCACAGCTGCACGGATACAAAAGAAACAGAGGTAAATGTCCTGTGCCTTGTCTTCCTCGCAGGTCATCCTTCCTCAGAGATTCATACCAAGCTGGCAGTAAGCACAGATGATACCAGCAGGCCAAACTTTATTCCTCCCCGTTGCAATTGCGTCTGTGAGCAGTGACTCTATCAATCTGCTGGCAGTTGGGAAGATTGCCTAATCCGGTAGCCAAGGGACTCTTATCATCAGTCTGTCTCTGTATGTGTGTTTGTGTGCGTGTGTGTGTGTGTGTGTGTGCGTGTGTGTGCGTGTGTGGGTGTGCATGTGTGCGTGTGTGTGTGAGTGTGTGTGACCAGACAGAGCCTTATTGGTGGGAAATGTATGTACTGCTCCTCTGCTTAACATTGTCACCCTCATTTGTAAACACAGTCATCCATCAGCCGCCGACCCCCCACTTATCCAAACAGATGAAGAAGGTGTATGTTCTTATAATTTGCTCTCATCTCAGAGAGAGACAGAATAATAATAATCTCTCCCTGATATACAGTTGCCCCCTCCTCCTTCTTCTCCTTTGTTTTTCTCCACTTTCATTCTCTCCTCTTTCTCTCTCTCTCGCTTGTGGATAGTGTATTAATGAAGCGGCCTAATTTGACACCACACCGCAGTGTAATGGATTAAAACGCAACACTGCCATCCGTCTGCCAGCAACAAATAAAGCACGCCGTATAAATATTGTAATTCATACCTGTGATAAGAATCACGGTGCCACCTCTCGCCTGTGTGATAATAATCTTAACCTGCTGATGCAGATTGGAAAAACCTAACTGTGTGGCTGTGTGTGTGTGGGTGTATCTGAATTCATGCTTAGGCTGCAAATAATCAAAAACATCTGAGAGGATGAATGTCCACCATTTATGTAAAACAGTGCAAATTATCTTGTTTTCATTCTTTTGGTCCATGTGTTTTTTTTAATGAACACATGCAGTGTAAATGCTTTACTTTTTTTCTGAAAAATGTATGACTTACTTAATATTCTATATAATTTTAATCTTGTATGGAGTTGCAAAGTAGGAGGATCTGCTGGTTCTAACAGTGTTTTTGCCCAATTCTCTATTCCATTTAATTTTTATCTTTAAATGATGTCATCAGTGTTACCTTTTTTAAAAATAAAGCAGTGAACCAATAATTTTAGTTTATGTTTAACTTGTGCCAAAAATTGAACTGAATTGAGATAATGTGTTGAGGAGACCTCAAGTGAACTCGCACTTTGTTTGTCAAATCTCTGCACTTTTGTTTTTTTTAGCTGTTAAATTGAATACAGAGAAACATAGGAGTAACAAATGGCAGCAGAAAAACTTAACAGTGTCGCAGGGTTACCAGAAATTTTGTGATCCAAGTGTTCCTCATCAGCACACACATCACACCTCAGGGGTCACACGGGGCGTGTGCCCAAGAAAAGACAGCTTGGTTAAGTTAGCCGCTTGCTACACGGGATTGAGTGATGTTGAACCAAAAGTCATAAAACTCAGCAGTGCTTGTTAAAGTTACAGAGGGAACCACGGCACAAAACAGACCACAGAACTAACTGTGATGGAAGCAGAAAGGACAAGAACAATTCCAGTCTGTTGGCTGCTGAGATGCTGTCTGCTCGAGGGACATAAGTAAAGTCAGCTGACTGAACTTCTTTTATTTCTAGACATTTTTATTTTCTCTGTCTGTGGGAATCTAATGTTTTTACATCGCAGATGTATTTTTGTTTTGTTTTTGTAAACAAAATAGTACTATAGTTGTTAAATGAAACTAAAACTGTCAGAGAATTCAAAGGTGTATTTGTTTATGAACAAGTGACCCCCTAGTGAGTTAAATGCACCTTGGTGACAAATTAAAATCTCCGTAAAAATTTTTAGTTGCACCTTTAGCTTTGTTATCAAAGAACAAAACACATTTTTGTTCATCTTTCTCACTAATGAGTCAACCAGGAGATTAGACCTGAGGACAGCTTCAAGTGTTATCATGCAAAAGTCTCTAAAAGGCTATGGGAAAATGAATGATACTCTTACTTCTGGAACCAGTTTGCCCAAAATAACTCAGCAATCCAATCTTCACAACGATCACCACCTCCTCCCTTTCCACTTTCATTACAATCACACCTCATCGTTCTTTTATATTCGCTCTTTTTTAGTCATCATCATCATGTTCATCATCATCACCATCCAGCCTTCCCATTTAGCAGCAGGTGTCTTGACTTTAACATCTCTGTTTTGTAAGCCGCTCAGACTGTCAGCGCTTTAGTCACGCTCTCACAAGGAGCTTTAGCCCTCACTCCTGATAAGAGCCAGGCTATTGTGCTCCCAGCTTCATCTGCCAAAACCTGGTTGACACGCAAAGATAGTCATCTGTAACAACTTTATGAAAGGACAAATGACACATGGCAATCTGCATGGGAAAATCTGCAAGGTAGTTATGACCGGAGAGTTTGTTGCCATCTGTTCAGTCTTTTAGAAAACCTCAGAGATTGAGATCCTTATATCTCTATTAAAAATATTTCACAATGTTGAGTAAATCTGCAGCTACAGCTTAAAATAATTTCATGTAAAAAAAAAGTACAAAACCAGCAACAATTTTATGTTTTCCTTTGTAAACATCATATTGTAAAAATGCTAAGTTATGGATTTGAACATTTAAAAAAAGAGCAATATGCGTGTAGATGATTCTGTAGTGTCCTTTTGTCTGCTAAGGACAAGATAATTAAATATTGTAGATTGAGATTAAATACAGCTCACCTTCTGTTGTTACAATGTACCCTCTTTGTTTAAAAGGCTTGATTATTTATTCAGTTTCTCATAATGCAGCTTTTTTTAAATCAGTAAATAAAATACTGTTTATAGAACTTGTGGTTTTAAAATTCCTCTTTGAATCAATTGAACTGGAATCATTTTCTAATGTTATGCATTATAGCCACAAAATCCCCTCAACGGCATGATGGTTGACTATTGTATTCAGAAGTGGATCTCTTGGATAAGCACTCTCACAAAGAGGGCTTCTCCCAACCGATGCTTTCTGAATAGCAAACATCTGAGCGCCTCCATTTGCAATGTAGATGTGCGAGTGTGTTCTTGCTCTCTATTGAATTGTTTTCTTAATCGTTTCCTTTGTGCCAAGAAGTAAAGAAAACAGATTGTGTCTGAAGAGCATTGGAAGTGCCAATGACCCCTGGTCACGACAGCAACATAAGGACTGCCAGAGCAGCAGATGAAGAGCCAAACGGGTCAACTACTCTGTCCTGCCATGATTGCTAGCACCAACATTTTCTTAAAGGGAGACAAATTTAGAATTCTGCGTAGCCTCTTGCATTTTAAAGAATAGCAACTTTTAGGATAAATTTCACTATTTTTACTACAAGCACACCTTGGCTGGATTTGAAAACATTTTAATACAACATCTCTGTCACTGTCTTGCATTTGTCCTGTCACTCTCCACTGAATGTCCCCTATCAATTACAAATACATTAATGAGTTTTCTATTAAGTCATATATCACTCTCTAATACATTTATTGAGCATTCTGACCTCTAAAAATACAAGTTCTTATTGAAACAGGAACCGATATGCAACTCAGCTGTCTCTAATCTCTAACTTATAAATGTACCAAGCAAGCACTATGGCAATAAAAAAAAGCCAAAAAATTGTATGATCGGAAAGAAATATAATTACCTTTCAAACCTCTGTGGCACGTTCTATTTATTAATCTGAAAGTGGTTCCAGATCTTGGGGATAATGAAAATCTCTTTTATAAATATGTATGCAGTGAAGTCACAACATAATAGGGGCCCGGTGAAAAACATGAGGCAGCAAGGCGGCTGAAGGATGAGGCGCAGGCCCTGCAGAAAAGAATGTTCCCCTAGCAGAAATTGGTTTAATTAATAGGACATTTTACATAATGATTACAGTGTAATTGCACCGACTAGCAGAGTGTCATTAAATATATCCTTGCTCCTTTACAACACCCTCTAGCTAAAAATAATGAGTTACATTGGAAATCACTATGCAACAGGTTCATAAATAACATTTAAGCCCATACAAGGCAAGTACTTATAAATAATAAATATTTGCCTTTTGTAATTGAAGAAAAAATGACTGCCTCTTTTTTTCCTCCACTGCACGCTGCTTTGTCCTGTTGTAGCCATGGAAAGGAGATTTTTCCCATTTTTTTCCCCTCTTGTAAGTGCTGAATAATTTATTTACCGGCTAATAGTCAACACTGTCAACACCCGGTGGTTAAAATATACCTGTGTCCAGATAAATGCAGCAGCAGGCTACAAAGCGATTATTCCCTGCTTCCAGATATTTTGTTGGATGCAGTCCATGTATACACTGCAGTAAATCACCAACTTCCAATTACCTTCCTCCATAAAACAAGGCTCGTATTCAAATCAGGCCCCAAAAGAGAAAGACACAGCCAGGGACAACTGAACTCATGCCCAGGGGCGCTGACTGAATGTGTACATGCATGAGTGTGTGTCTGTGACTGTGTCTGTGTGGAGGGGGGGGACAATTTGTTTCTTCCTATAATGCTTAGTCCTTTTTACTGCAAAGTGGCACTGCTCCACTATCCCTGCAATAGTGCGTATATGCTACCTGGGGTTTCATTGGCTTAAAAAGTTGGCAAGTGAAATATTTTCGTTAGTCTTTCTTCAACTGAGGAGCCAAAAGTTTCTCTTGAATATCGTCCAAAACAGGATGAAGAAGCTCGATATGCTGTGATCAAGTGCCATGATTGCAGAATTACCAAAGCGGTGGTAATTGTCCTCAGGGGATTGTTGTGCTGTAAGTGGATCTATCCATCATTTTTATGCATTTGAGCTGGGAGGCGAATATTGGAGTGTAAGTCCTTGTTACTGTTGGATGTTCATCTCTTGTTTTCAGAAAGTTAAACTTTTCAGTATTGAAAGTTATGGAAAATTTGCCTTGAAATATCTTGGAATTCCATCTATGTTTGTAAGAGTTTTAGTGAAACAAAAACATATTCAGAACAAAAAATTGAATTTTGAAGTTGATGAAAAAGCATTTTTGTCTTTTTTTATGTTTCAGACATTGTATAGTTTATTATTATTACACTAGAGCTCACTCACATCCTGAGGTTTTCTGGTCATATCTCTGCATCAGTTTATCAGTGATACTGCAGGAATAGTGATGAAATTCCAATTTGTTGTGTCTGCGCCCTCTGTGAACTCTTACTTTAGTGTGCATATGAGTGTGTGTGTGTGTGAGTGAGAGAGAGATATATTGTTTCATATTATTGTCACCTGAGGGGAGACACCTTGCATTCTTGACAAGGATAGTCATTTAAATTTATTTAAAGTTTAGTTCCAATGTTTACAAGTTAAGGTAGGAAGTACAGCAAGAAGCAAAAGAGGAACAATTTAGATCCTTTACCAAAGCAAAGCAAAAAGTGACTCGATACAAATACATTGCACTGCAAGCTAGAGTCAGATCACAAATGTCATTTAAAAATGCTACTGTGTGCTAAGTATGTATTATTACCAATATGCACTTAGGAGAAGGGTTAGTATAAGTACCTCACATTTGTACTTTGTGTCATTATGGCACTGTAGTAGCATTGCAGAACAACTTTGCATCTATGTGCGTGTGTTAAATCCATGTTGCTCCCTTCCACATGCCTTCCACCTTCAATGACCTCCTTCATGTGTTCTTATCACCAATTCCTGTTGTTGTTTTGGCTCCTCTTCTCTGCATCTTGCTATCCACAGAGGGGCTGATGAATGTCTGCCCAGGTAACATCATCACACATGCAGATTCCCCTCGAACACAATTCACTTTTGATCAGCTCTTCTGAACAGCGGTGGATGAAAAACATTCAAGATGCTCTCCTTGCTGCTTGCCTCCCTGCCTCAGAGTGTATTAAATACCCCGCTTCCACTCCACACAAACACACACCCACACACACACAGAGGCAGCCGCGTGGCCCCCATACCTATACGCAGCTAGCAGACACCATCAATGGATTGCATTTATGCAGAATGCATCAATAACCGGAAAAACTAAGAGGCCTTGTCAGGGACGGGGAGTTGTCACAGGCGCAGGCACACGATTCTACGCAGTGCTCATCTGAGCTGCAATCAGCCCATAATCTGAGTATACATCAGGCCTCTGTGACATGGAAATTTCCTGCTCCTCCGCTCTCATTTTCACACGCAGTAATCACAGGGAGAGGCGCTCAACCTCACAGAAATGTATAAATAATTTTCATTCAAACATATTAACAGTCAAAATACCAGAATCCATCATGGCGGCACGGGGAGCTTCTTAAGAAGCAATCAGAGCCTCTGCATGTGTTCTTTGTCTTTGGCAGCTAAGAGACAGGGCGCAGATTACTTGTGCGAGTCCTGTTTTGCATAATGGCCTACCCCCTTGGTGCTTTTAAACTTTTCTGCCGATCCATTACGTTTACCAAGCCCAGTTCCCTGCCTGTCTTTAATATCATGCTTCCTTGGGAAGAAGATCTGGACGAGGGTTTAAAGACCTTTTTATTAAGGCAGGCATGTGGGCCTCCATCTATCTTCCCCAACCGGCAGACACGTTTATGTTCCATGGACGGGTTATGTACCGCCATCTTAAAGAGCAAAAACTTGCCCTTTTTACCTCATTGGGAAAGAAGGAGTTTCCGAGACGAGTTGGTGGTTTTCAAGGTTACCAGGCCAAATATGCCTGATAAGCAGTGGACTAAAATGTCTCTCAAAGTATATATAATTTGTGCCTTCACGCTGCATCGGATATATTTATATATTTTTTAACAAATTCAAATGAAAGATAACCAAGGATTTAAATAGAGAGTACTCGTGCCACCGTGGATAGTTTCATATGCTCAACACATTTATCTACAAAGATGTAAAATGGCATAATCCAGGCATAACACCATCTTATTAATTCACACTAAAGTATCCCTTTTTTCATGACAGAGGAGAAAGAGGATGTTGGCGCAATTCACAGGAGGTGAAAATTAAGGCAGTTTGAGCTTGGAGAGCCACCCGAGCTTGACAGGACATGGGCTGCAGTTTTATGTCATGTCGTTTATCTGCAGTTTATATTTTCTATGACCGCATTGTCTCTTTCAAGAACCTTTGGAAAATACACAGGCTGTTAAAACAGCCACCTTTTGTCTGCAATGTACGTCACGAATGCTAATGTTTTTGTAACAGTTGCAGCCTCTTAATGATCCACAAACACTTTTTGCAAGATATTTCTGTCTAATATTGGTTTGAATGTCTTCCCTAAGCAGCAGATGCGGGGTCAGTGAAGGTGGAAGGTGGAGAGTAATGAAACATTCTGAAAATGGTGTAAACCTAGTGAGGGATACCCTCATCGTCAACGATAAAGCACACTGAGGCAAAGCAAACACCCATGGATCACAACCCTTTTCATTACATCGGTAAGAGGATTCATACTTTCCATTTCTCACTATCATCTTAAAACAGTAAAACCAAAATTTTGATGTAAAGTTCCATAATAAGAAGAATAATAATGGCTCTTTGTGTGCTTACTGATTAATGGGTTGGATCTTAGCTGTGCTCAGACTGAGTACGGAGTACATTCTTTTCTAGTTCGGTTTAAACAAAAAACAGACACATCCTATACTTCAAATAAAACATATGGCACCAGCACCCCGAACTCTGACAAATCTAAATCTAAAAAATCAGAAAAATAAGGACTATGACTCAACAAGTACAAGACAGATTACAGAAACAGACTAGGACAACACAATACAATAGGGTGTACATGATACAAAGTTAAGTTTCTATAAACAGGTATGGACAGAGCCTTGGAGTGGCTATAGGGAGAAACAAATCTTAGGGACATATTTGACTACACTAAGTGCTTGAAATAATATTGCATGCACATGGGATATCAACTGCTCCCATGTTTTGGTTGGTTCATGCGCAGAAGATAGTGGTTGTAGAGCAGGTGCAACAGGATGCATCAATCCTTTTTCAGCCTACTAGAGATGAAACCATGACCTCTTTGTACGATAAAAATCCTCACAGCATACGTCAGCTACTGTAGCTTGTAAAATATTAATATGGTTCATTTGATGAACAGTTTAAGAGACCAATGGACAAAAGTTGGGTTGGAACAAAAAAGGATGCCAGGCATTACCGATTAATGTACAAAAACACAACTTAAATAACTTCATAACATAGCTTCATAACTTAACTCTGTGATTTCAGTAAAACTGCATAAAAGAAAATAAACCCAGTAGCATCCATTTGACAGGCTGGGTCACCGCCACATCTTTAAACTTTTTCCTCCCTGTAGTCTAAAGCTCCTGTATTTTAAAATGTGCACTAACACACCCCCATGCTCTGAGCTTTCATCTCAGGCAGAGTCAGCTAACAGGACTGCGGCTGCACAGTTAACTGGTCTAACTAGCTAATAGTATTTGCAGTGCATCAAATTCCATTAGCACTTTAGCACTTAAGTTACAAGTAAAACCATTAGACAGCAAACATGGCAAATCACAGAGAGCTGTGCTGACTGTCTGTACTCTTGTAATATCATATGAAGTAACCAAACTGTGGGAACAAATTGCACCTTGTGCACACACATTAGCATTTTGTGCACTTATAGTATACCATTGGCCTATTTTATTCAATTTCTATGGCCACTCTGTGTCTCTTCACGTATGAGTTTTTAAATCCTCGAAAATGAAATAAAAACAATTGATGGAGTTATTTTTAAGATTATTAAAAATTAACCCCATCACACACAATTATCACCGTAGAAAATTTCATATACATGATTTGTCTAAACTTGATATTAGAGTCAATAAGTATATCATAGTCATAAGTAAGGAAGAAGTATTTCCGTATTGTACATGTCCAGTCTGCTGATTTTCAACTCTTAAAAATTAATAACTTAAAAAGAAACAGATGGCATACACAGACAAAGACAAGATCGAGATGGCAAAGAGTAAAATGCTTGTTCCTGTAATATTCAATCTTTGGTCCTCCCTCCTTCTTGTCTCTTCTTCTTCCCCTTTCTCTGGCCCTCTTGACTGTAAGGGCAACAAGGAATTATAGCTCAGTGAAGTGCAGTGGCAAAGCCCCAGAGATTCATAGACAGTCTCAATGATAAAGTCCAATCCGGGAGAATCGCTACTAGTGCAATAACAGCAGGAGAGGGTCACAATAAAGTTTAGTTTAATGACAAGAACAAATAACTTTAACATTTGGCTGGGGCATGGAGAACCTTCCTGAGGATCGCATCTGATATATCAGCAGGCAACTGCCCGTGACTGCTGGGCGATTGTGCTCGCCACTCTGGCACTGGTGATGCATGTGGGGTCTTGTGGCAGGTGCCCATTTTATAGACTTATTCAGTTTGCAATGTTGGACCCTGGCTGAGGCCCAGGATGGGGTGGAAAGGCCTGGCTGGATTATTGTTACTGCACAGCTGACATCTCCCAGGCTCCTCTCTGTACTGCTATCTGGCCCTGACTGAGATTCTAGCTAGCTTTTAGCCTCTGAGTAGCTAACAGCCGGCACCTGAGGTGATATCAAGGCAACTGCAAGCAGAGCTTGGACAGAGTCCTGAGGACAGTGCCACTTTGCCACTAATCACCACACAAACGACACAGAGCAGAAGAGGAATTATAGGTGACCAGCTGTTGGTCTGTTTACTCTTCTGCCTCTGCCAGCCAGCAGCATTACAGTTTTGCATTTGATGTTTCAAATTCATAGAGATTTAAGTAAAGATTATTTTTCATTATTGATTATTCTTCCAGATAGTGTTTGATTTCTCAATTATTGCTTGTTCCAACATGTTACAAAATAAAGAAAATAGAGGAAAAATATTCAATGCACAATAACATAAGACAATTAAAATCTTCAAATTTTCAAAGTTTAAGAGGTAAAAGTTAGTGGTGTGTTCTTGAAAAATGTTTGACGTGATTAACGGATCATTAAAGTAGTTAAAGTATCATTTTCTGGTGATTCACTGATCAATTAACTAAAGATCCTTTGAGTTGTGTTATTTAATAAGTTGTTAATGTACAAGCAAGAGCAACTCTATCACAGCTTGAATTGCAAGAGATAAATAAAAACTGTTTGTTGTTGCTTGCAAAGTTTTCTCTAACAAGCTGCACTGTCTTACATCAACATGTTCACAACATGAACAGTGCATTGATGAGAAAATCTATGGATCATAACAATATTCAATTTGCAGCCACAGCACCTTCTGACAGGCTACTTAGCCCCCGTGAGTGATGAGCGCCGATGGCCCCGAGGTGTTGCTGATGGCTGCATGGGTCTGCTGGGCAGCTGCTGGCCTGTGGCTGGATTAGGGGGCTCAGGCTGGCAGCCATATTGTAATAACCAGCAGGAGAGGAGGCCATGGGAAGACACATAATGGAAGATAGATACCATCTACGGGATCAGTTATTCACACCTGGAATGACGGGTTGCTGGATTACTTGTGTTTAATTCATTTGGTTTTGAAAAAATATCCTAAATATTAAGATGGAGAGATTCTAATAGGAAAAGCATCTTCCAACTACTCAAATTTTATTCAGGAGACGGTTGCCAGAAGTCATATCAATGCTTCATTTCTCTATCTGCACTCACCCATCCCAGAAACCCTCCTGTTGGTTATTTGTTGCCACATTTCTAGTTTACACGGCCTGAAAAGACCCATTCAGAAAAGCTATTGTTGAGTGCAGGCCTCATATGCAGATCCATTTGAAGGGCCATTATCTAAAAAGAATGTGGGAGACAAAGTGGAGACAGGCTAGTGACAAATGATCAACCTGATAATAGGCTGTAAGACACACTTACCATGCTAACAACACGGCACACAGAACGTACGCGCCCCCCGTCGTAAACAAACAATGTGCTTACAATCTATCATCGCTGATCCGTGTCATCATTACCCCTGGATGGCCATGCGGACATCAGCATGACAATGCAACATGCAGGGGCCACATTAGTGCGATAGATTATTATCATAGAGAATGTGGCACAAATCTCTTATGGAGCATTATAGGCGGTGTGGAGAGTAACAAACAAACAGATTTATGTCGTGCTCTCTCTGAGGGGGCATCTTGGCTGAGCTGAGTGTGCGTGCATGTGTGTTTGAGTGTGTCGGCTGGAAAGCTTTGCAGGTGAAATGTTGTGCTAATTCTGTACAGGTTGGGCTAATGTCGGGCCCCCGGCTCCTGTTCTGTTGGCAAGCTGATTGGTGATTAGAGATATAATTAAGAGCAGCTTTGACACAGACACTGTCCTCCACCTCCTCAAGCTCCTTTGTCACCCCC
>JAPZDZ010000021.1:7675522-7687290 GCA_029783805.1 Acanthurus tennentii
GCCAGCCTCAAGCGGTCAGTCGAGGACTTGCAAGTTTTTGTACTTCCTGGTTGGCTTCAATGCGGAAGTGAGGAGTTTGCCCCTTGGTCCACACTTGCTATGTTCATGGCCCACAGATTGACTTCACATCCTCATGCCCTACATACCTGCATTGCTCACAAACACACTGAATACAGCAAATGAATAATAATGAAATACAGGAACACACAGCATCTTTGCACATACAGACAATGCCACACACATGTAGTGGGTCCTAAGTTATGATTGAGAGGGTGTGCTGACACTTTAGCTTGGCACAGCCATATTTTAACTAAACTTAATACTCTTGGAAATGTATCCAGACTTAACATTAGCCATGACACCAAGAAAGCAAGTTCTTTATTCATTTGTCTTGTTTTAGGGCTGCATTGGTGAGAACTGCAAGAGAAACTGCGGGGTTGTCTGTTTTTGAAAGAGCGCAACCTGACGTCACACTGTGGTGGCCCATCAGCTGATTTGCCAATCCGAGGTAGCAAAGCTGAACAATCCTGCCAAGAGAGAATACAAAGAGGTTAAAATGCAATTGTTAACTTTTCCACACTAACATTCAAAGTTTTGGTGATTTGGTCTGAAACTGGGCACATTGGTTTCCCCTGCAGACTTAAAAAAAGCTGGCCTTAGCTGAGGCATGTGCTGTCAGAGCTCACTTCCCTTTTTTCTGTAGTCACAAGAACAGTGCAGGAGTTCAACCTAATGAATATCCTACCCAAGTTATACAATTTTTCATGTTCAGACATTTTTTACCTACAAGTTCACATCATCACCTTCATCACATCATCACATCACAAACACATAACATTCCCTAGTTTCATCCTCTCAGCTGAGGGCTTGTTATTCCATTTTCATTTTATTTGTATGTGACTGTAAGTTGAATGTCTTTGGGTTTGTTGTTGATTAGACAACACAAACATTTCAATAATGTCACCTTCAGTTTAGGAAACTGTAACTGAAATTGTTTGCCATTTTTTATTTTTATAGACCTTAACAATATCTGTTATTAGTAAGAAAAATCTTGCAGATTCATCAGTAATGATAATCTTTTGTTACAGCACTAGTAACAGTATATAACAATGTCTTTAGATATATTTTTATTTTATAAATATTCATAAATCTATATACATTTTAAACTAGAACTGTAAAAGCACAGGAGCTTTGCTTATGAAGTGGTAGTTACTGTCATCTTTTACCTGCTTATTGTGTATGATTTTCTTCTACTGCTTCATATTAATGCAACAGAAGGCTATCAAACATCAATATGAATGCACTTGGGAACAGAATGGTTAAACCTTTTTTTCTAAAATGTCCTGATTCAGCCTGTCTGTTCCCTTCAAACAAAATAAGAATTTCTTAGTCAAACATCTGGTCTGTCAACAAAATCAAGTGTAGCCTGCACTTGATCTCACAATAAATCTGTGCATCAGCTGTAAGACCCATCCCAGTCTTTCAAAAGCAATGCTTTTGTAAAATAAGCCCAGCCTCAGTATGACAGGAATCTGGCTCACCATGGAGTCAGGCCTTGTCGTGGGGCTGATGCTGAGGCTCATCTGTGATGGTGTTGGTGGATGGATGTGCT
Organism: Acanthurus tennentii; assembly: GCA_029783805.1. Classification (NCBI taxonomy): domain Eukaryota; kingdom Metazoa; phylum Chordata; class Actinopteri; order Acanthuriformes; family Acanthuridae; genus Acanthurus; species Acanthurus tennentii. The sequence continues at coordinate 7,677,135 of JAPZDZ010000021.1, forward strand.
CTGGTGTTGGGCAAGAGGGGGAAACCGTATTGATCCTGATCTAGTCTCATTTTTGTAAGCAGGCGGCATTTCCCTCTGTGTTTGGGTACCTTTTTGATGGCCCCTGACAGCCTCTGTTGAATGCTGTCGGAGACTATTTGACAGACTGGACAAGCGTGGGAGGAGGAGAAGGAATGAATGGAGGCAAAAAGGGGGAGGAGGAAGGTAGCTGTTCAGCTCAGTGCCGGCTGGTGACAATCGCCTCAGCCTTGGAATCAATTCCCTCTGTTTACAGACCATTTCACAGCCCTTTACCTGTAACATCACTTGTGTCAGTCCCATTAATACCCTCAGATATATAATGGTTGAATTAGCATAATGGCTAAAGCGAGGCCCTGGACTGTGAACACATAGCAAATGTCAACATGTTCTCTTCACTAAGCCAATTAGAGGCCATTAACAGGCCTGCTTGGCTGCAAACATCATCAAACTTAAAGCATCTCTCCAACCCCCTTTTTCACTGTTGTAATAGATGGGTCATAGAAACTGAAATGTTAGTAAACAGTTGGCCAGCTTAGACTTCTGCTGGTTCATTTTCAGTCTGCCAGTGAATCAGCTGTACAGGTAAACTGCTGCGGCTGTTTTCCAACATTTTTAGCATTTGCTTTACAACTGGTGTCAGTAAGCTTTAAGAAAACTGCTGATAAAGTTACATTTGCAGGTTAGCATTTCATAAATTCTTTCCACTCTGATGTACTTGTGTTTACTCCTTGTCTCATGCTATATTCTGTCCTGTGTCATGCTTGTGATTGTGTATGTACATATGATGGTAATTATATAACGTGAGTACAATGTACATCAGGTTTCAGACTGTAATCCTTATCTTTTCTGTGAAGCACTTTGTAACTGTTTTAAAATGTGCTACAAAGATGAATTATTTTTTAAATAATATTAACGTCTTAAGCTTTACAATCCATATGCTCATTGAACAGTGTGTTTTTGATCTATAGCTTTTAGTATCTAAAAGACGCAAAATAATCCGATTTACTTGTATTAAGGAAAAACAATGCTTCAGAGATTATAGATAAAAAATGTTTTCACACAGTGTAATAAATGGCAAATAGTAGGCAGACATTTGCAGATCACTGATTCCAACATGTGCATGGCATAGTTGGAAAAAATTAACTTAAATGAATAATTAGGGTGGATCTGTGAGCTTTTTGGGGGGCTTGGTCTAATTAAAGATACAGCAAAAGTAAACTGAGCATTATTTATGCTGCTCAGTATAATTTTTACATGTTTCCCCATCAAGATAAACACTGGAGAAGTTATTTCAATAGGTGTCATAAATGAAACCAAATGCAGTTATCTGATAATTACAGCTAAGGAATTTGAGTAATGCAGAGAGTGAAATAAACTTGTTCGCAACTGCTCAATAGACAACAGATTTACACATGCATTTTAGGCAGCTTGCTTACTCTTTACTGTATCTTAAGCATATAGCCTTTGGCCATCATATAAAAACTGAGAGACAGTAGTGCTAGTGTTAAATAAAGGCCTTGAAAGTATTGCCACAAAACTGCAGATGCAAGCAAGGTCAAGAGTCAATTGTATAAGACCACACATCAACCTCTGTGGCCTTCAAGATGGGGTTTCTGTGTATTGGCCAGATTAAAGTTCTCCTGCTCATGAAAAGCTCTCAAGATGTCAAGAGGATCTGTGAGTATATTAACAGGGCCTACAAAGGGCTGTTCATGCACGAAAATAAAAATATAAATTGTTCTGTAGGTATAAGTTGGTCATAAAGTAGGTGGTCTTCTTTGTCTAATACTGTGTGTCTTTAAGTGCAGCATTTTGTAGTGCTTTCATAAGTTGGCAATATACTCTGAATCAGAAGATGCATTAGACCGTCTCGCTGTCTGTCATTTTGATGGATTGAAAGATTAAAAAAGAACTCTCTAATATAAACACTGCAACTTCCATAAATAACCATAGTAGTGTATCTGCTGTGGATACTGAAAAGTCAGCTTTCACGTGGTGTTGTCATTGTGTGCCTGTAATCTGAAACTGAGCCTAGACAACAGTGCTGGGATCACAGTGCAAAAGGAATAAACCCACATACTTAACGGTGATAATAATAACAGTAATGTATTTATGTTACATTGAAAGCTCTGTATCACCAAGGTCCAACATAATAGACAAATATTGAACCAATACTGTTGCCAACCACTAGATCAGTGCATTTAGAACAAAATAAATCAAAATTCCAGTTCAGTGTCCTAAAGATCTGTCCTCCAAACAAATTGTTGTTCACCCAAATATTTCAAAGTTTCTGGTTTTGTTTCTCTTTAACAACTTTATAATATTAATTATTCAATCATGAATTTAAAGTTCCTCATAAATACCCACAGAACTAAACCCCACAATTGCTTTATAAGCCCCCAAAGAAATCACATAGTAAACACTGTTAATATGTGGACTACAGTGTCAAAGCACAACAACAACTGTATCCTGCTTTGACAAAGAATCTAGAATTTAATGTGATTGGTTTGATTTCATTTTTTTTTTATAAATTATAGTTCTTGCTTAGAACCTTTTGTATGAACATTTCCCCTGTATTTCTCCACGTTGACTCATAACAAATTGGTCAGTGCCTGGCAGGCAGGTCACCAACAGGCATCACCTCACGTCTGCATCAGGATGCAGCCCACTGTCTGCCGCCCCGCTCGGCTCAGCTCAGCTCAGCTCAGCTCTGTGGCCAGGCTGGGATGATAAGTCACCCAGCCAGCCAGTATTGATTGGAGGTCCTCGAGGCTTATACAAAGGCAAAGAGGGAGGTGACTGATTGTGTTTTACAGAGAACATTATCACTCCACTCAACGCGGGAGGGCCGACAGAATTTCCTCGCCCAAGAAATGGAGACGACCACCCGGGCTGGGAGTATATGACTTGACTCACTGAAGCGCTAAGTCCAATTTGAAAGCCAAATTGTGAGGCTAAGAACAAAAGGGAAAAAAGAGAAATGGTTACAGTTTGTCTGGTGATTTTTCTCCCTTTAGCGCTGACCAGTCCATACAACACTACCCTTTCTATTTGCTGCATTTTCTATAAATTCATAAAAGCGCTGAAACAAATTGCCTTCTCCTGTACGTGCTCTGCATATGTTCACTTTAAAGCACAGAGCAAGAGAGAACCTGCTGCTCTAACCTCAGGTTTTGGCTCATTTTTCCACCTTATATTTGGTTCTTTTATTGCATCAGTTGGATATAGTAGATAGCCCTGGATGACCTGAAGTTAGGCTACAAAGAACAAGGTACTGTTATGCACCTTTCCTTATGGGAATTTAAATATTTTTTACCTTGGTGTTGGCATGGTTTATCAGTCTCTGCTTGCAGATTAAATGTGGATCAGGGTGGGAGCTGCTCCCACTGAATGCTGTAATGCAAAATAGAAGATGATCGTGACTGAAAATAAAACAGGTTTCAAGATGATAGTGCTGTTCAATCGCAAACCCTTTCCTCCTGTTTTGTCCTCTCATCTCCTCTCATCCCCTCTCATCTTCTCCTCACTATCTTTCTTGATCATTTTCTGCCTAAATAAAGCTTGCACTCTCCCCGAGTAATCAGGCAAGAGTATCAGGATCTAATAGACTCACACAAGCTCCCATATCAGCCAGGTGCAATCTGAGGCTGCCTCCTGCTTAACGAGGAATTAAACATTTTTCCATGCTGCTGCCAGCACTTTAATTGATTGATGCTAAAAGTTTGGAAAATAAAAGCCTAGTGCGTCAAGCGCGGCACTGCTTTCCAGGCCCTGCTGGACCCCGCGGAGAGAAGAGCCTTCGATTAGAAGTGGCAGCTCACATTTTCAGCATCAGCCGGCCCTGTCATCTCGACACCCAGCCCGGATGTGTGTGTACGTGTGTGTGTATGTGTATGTGTGTGTGTGTGTGGCATGTGTGTCCGCTACTTCACATGGAGAGCAGCGGCTGAAAGACACATGTACTCGAAATAAGGGAATCAATAGAACACTTAATGAACAATTAGGAGAACAGCTGTAGGCCTGTCAGACACCCATCTGTACACAGATCTGCTCTGAGAGAGGGAGAGCAAGAATGAGGCCTCAGTACCGCACCGAGGCTATCGCTTCAGGACATGTGCAACCCCCACCTCCTCCACCCCACCTTCTTTAAGCCTATCTACATCCATTTACACCCTGCTCCCCTCCCTCAGCTTCACGCTGCGAGAGCCAAGCCCAATTTAGCCAAACAGACCTCCATCTCCTTCCATCCCTCACCTCACATTAGCCAGAGACGCCGCGAAAGATATGGAAATGGCACAGGACATACCTCAGGCTTGTGTCAGGGGAGGGGGGGATCGATAAATTTGACAATCCATGGCATTTAATTAAAATGGCTGCCGGAAGCTAGGCAGTTTGTTTTTCTGTGTGGGACCCTGCCCGGCGTTTATTGCTCAAATGAATACATAAGTGTATTCATAAGCACCCGGTACATTAAATCCACCTCACTCTTTGAGATGGGTCGGGGGGCCTTTCAACTTTCAACGCTGTGCGAGCACCCGGACAGATGAAATTAATATCTCCACCTCTCCCCCCAGTGATTTTTAACGTATTCTTGATGCATAAAGAGATATCCCCCTCAACAAGGGCGCTGACAAATGAACATCGAGCACAGTCAGCTCTCCTGATTTGCCTGTCTGTGACAGTGGCGACCTTATATGCCAGTCAGGACGAAAAATAGTCAACAGTAAACGTGGACCGACAGTGGCGTTGGATAGATAGGTTCAGCCTTCGTCTGGGCGTCTGACGTTTTTACGTGTAGATCAGCAGGCTATGACTGACAGCTATTATGGTTAACTAAGCACAGGGATCTGAGAACAGTATCAGAGGATGGGCGAAGTCTGATAATTGACCTTGTACAGCCTCTCAGTCGTTCTTTATTAAAACTTCATTTAAAGAAGAACAACCCCGGGTGGCTGCTGCTGAAGACTCTTTATCTCTGGCTCCCTCCGCAGCCATAATGGATTACATAGGAATCCATTATGCATTCCACACAAGAAAGAAGTAGGGCCCAGGACCTGCTTAAAAATATATTTTTAGTACTGAAAATTAATGTGTTCACACAAGCCACTGAATCATTTTAAATGTTCTTTTTTAGTATATTAGGTATATGTGTTGAAAAGACCTATATTTCAATGAGGCCTTGGGCCCAGCAGCGTGAGAGTAATGGGTGTACTAATTTATTCATGATTTTAGCTGTGTCGTTATCTGTGTTTTTTCTTGTGGTTGTTATTGTATTTTTTAGTGTATGCTGTGTACACTGAAGTCTACATCTGTTGTTGCATAAAACTTTTTTATACATTTTTATCTGTTACTGAGTGTAAATGTCATCAAGGAGGAAATAATCTGCATGTGAGCTCCTTTAAAATGCAGACATTGTAGTGCAGTGAGACTATATGCGCTCCCACTTTGCTCCCCATTGCAGCTACCATACCCTATAGACTCTATTTAGGTGATGATCCTCATGAGTTGTGCCTCTGACCAATTTTAAACCCCTTACCTTCTAAAAGCTTCTAAATAACTGCAGTCTATTGTGAGAATTTTTTCCTATTTTATCAGATTTTTGCCATTAAAGTTTCCCTTTTTAAAAGTGATGGTGCAGATACAAACAGGAAATAAAAAAGAGATAGATAAAAAACATTTACTAAGGCTTATGGCTTAATAATGCAACCAATCATCAATGTTCTAGCCTAACCTGTGCTTTTATTTTAATGGCAGAAGTCACAATGTTTATGGTGAAAAATGTGCTTTTCTCCTTTTCTTCGAAAGTGTCAGAAATGGCACACTGAAATTTGTCATGGCATCTTTACGAAACATGTTCAAACAATATAGTGACAAGGCAACTGCTACCCCCCTTATGGACAGTTAGTACAGGTAACTCAAGGAAATGCATTTCTACCATCCAACCTTGTTTTGCAACTGAGTACAAACAATGCAGCATTTTTTGGTAGAGTGTTTAACATAAAGGTGAATGCTATTACACAGCTAACACTAATAGTTTCTCCCTTTTGTTTTTTGAGTCCTTGCATCCTATTTAGACCAGCTCTGTTGAGAAGGCTTGCAATTTGTAAAGAATTGCATGTTGAGGTTCACCAAAGCTGAACTCCACATCAACATACAGCTTGAATTTACTTTGTTTCTGCAAGCAAATTCATTATCAGTAGAACTGATTGTAGAGTGTAATTATGCAGTAATAAAAGCCGGTGTGAAAGAGTCCTAACAGTACTGAGAGATTCATTTTTAGCTAGGCTTATTTACAACAGGCATTCAGTGAGTGACCAAGCCTTAAATTCTCCTTATGTGCAACTGTCAGGCACCAACTGTCAACATATGAGCTAGGGCAGCAGGTTATTCAGTTTTTTTCGGTTATTAAATAATTTACAGGTTATTTTCTTCATTTAATTGCATAAGCATTAGAAGATAGTGAAACTCAGTTTACCAAAGCTTGAGTTCACATATTTAAGTGGCTGACCATCAGTCCAAAACACAAATGTATTCGGTTTACTATCATAGCAGACAAACACAGCCTGAAATTGTTGAAAAAAAGTAGCCAAATTCTTGTTAATTAACTGATCATTTAAATCTGTTCAATTCCAATATGAATGCTTAGTTGTAGATCTTCCTCTCTTTCTCTCTCACACTCATTCACACACACACACTCTCACACACACTCTTTTATGCACACTCAGCAGACTGCCACTTTAATATTTGCCTTGGACAATGGTCCACTCATTGTCCACTCAAGAGTTTCAAAATACTGAATGATTATCAGGTGTATAATTTTTTACAATTCTAATTTCTGGGGCATTAAAAGGTTAGATTGCACCATTAGGTTGACTGTGAGCACAGGTGCTGATTAAGTTGATTCACTGAGGCAATTACAGCCAGATCCCCTTTAATTACTGTGGGTTTTATTGCAACTGCGTGATAATGGTGCACAGGGCCTGCAGGAGTCTTAGATGGAGATGAGATTGCAAAGTATCACACACAGACACAAATCTACAGGATGGGGAAGATCTTTCACTCACACACACACACACACACACACACACACATATACACACCCGGACATACACATTGGCATATGCACACACAAAAAGGAAAGAAAGGCCAAAACAACCCTCAGCTTTCTTTCAGTTTTCTCCATCAAGATATCTCTCTCTGTCACATACACTCATTCGCAATCACACACATACACACTTGCTGTCATTAGGCAGAGAGGAATACTAAGCAGACGAAAACTTAAAGGACACAGCAATGCAGAGGCTGATGCCAGTTACAATCCAAGAGTCAGTAAGAGCCAAGACTTATGGTGTGTAAATGTGGTGGATGATACATACTCCTAAATTCATAGCATGTCCTTCCACACACATTTACACACAGAGACAGACTGACACCCCCACTAACCTCCACCCTCCCATTCACACACACACACACACACACACACACACACACAGACAGCACACTTGCCACCATGCTCAACACAGGCATGCAATAAGAAACAAGTCGACAGCTACACAGCAGGCAATATCCCCTGCCTTCAGCCTCGGTGCGTGTTTCGGATGCATCTGGTTAGTAAAAGCTGACAGAGGGCCGGCCATGCCTCAGAGGACAGCAGAATGAGGAATTTCGGCGTTCCTCCACATCACCCCTGAGATGCAGGAAACACAGAGGTGCCCCCACCCCCAACACACACGCATTCACTAACACAACCTGTGATGTGCTCCTAAGATTCCCTGTCACCAGGAATGGAAATCGAAAGCGGCACACACATCCGTTATCTAAATGTTAACTCCAGTGCCCTTCTTGTTGTCGCAGCCGGACGAGGTTAGCCAAAACAAGGAGAGGAGCTTTGCTTTGGGCCTCTGCCATGGTGCAGCCTCTCAGTGAGAGGAGAGAAAGAATCTGATGCAAAATAATCACAGTGAAAAGCAAATCGTCTAACAATTTCATTTAAGCAAAGTTAAGTAAGGAACAAGTTTCAGCTCTTGTCAAATTGTTATGTTTGCTTTGTTTTTGGGTTATCTCTCCATTTTAATTTTTAATCAAAAAAAGAAATAATGATGGAGCAAGGAATTAAAAAAAAAAACAAAAGTCCCAACTGATTACTGTCCTAAAGTTTATGATGTTAAAGATTATTGTATGTGATGGATTTAACTTAGACAATGCTTCCTAAGAACTATATTAATATCCTTGATGACGAGAAGCTCTGAAGTTGCCATTTCACATTAGTTTGACTTTTCTTTTCAATACAGTTCTTGATTTTGGAACAGAATTGTTATTTAATATTCAGATGTTTGATTTCTTAGTCATGATAACTAGAACCCATTTTGTGTGTGCATAGGTACTAAAGTCCAGCCCTCCATCCATACATCAATAAATCACCTAACCCAGTGGTCCAAGCAAATAAGTTAGGTCTGAAAAATATACTTGAAATCATTAAACATACAAACAACTTACTAAAAATATATTTTATATGCCATTAACAACCTAGTTAAGTCATTTTCTTACCTTTGAATATCTAAAAAATCAAACACGGCAGGTAAAGGAAGCAAAAAGCAAGCTTTACAAGACTAGCTGAAAAAAAACAGCTCAGAAAAGTAACAGAAACTTGGTACATAAAACATCAAAAACACACGACAGAACTTATAAAAAAAAAACAGGAATAACAAGAGGACTGGGAAGCAGAAACTGACAAACTGACAGAAGACAAAGGCAAAACACCTAAACTGAATACACACAAAACTAATTATCTTATCAAACACAGGAAAAAAGAATAGCAGGCAGGAAATTAAATAAAGACAGAAAGTGAGAAAATAAAGAGGAGACTATTAACATTAAAAGGGAAATAACTGAGCCAGAGAACAAACCATGACAATCCTTACAAAAAACTGTTTGGTAAAACAGTAAAATACAATAATCAACTATATTCTCAAATTTAGTCTACTGTATTATTTCCGAATCATTAAAAGTTGTAGTTGGTGATTTTGGAGGAAAATAGAAAAATGTTGACTCTTATTTCCAGGTTGTCAATTACTGATACTGTGGGTTTGCCACTGGAACCAAAGTGTCTGTATTTGACAACCCTGGGAGAAAAGCACAACAATAAACTGGCTTTTGTTGTTGTTTTTTAGGTGTGGTGGAGTCTTTCAGATATCATTCAGAACACTAAAAGAAGTCAAAGGGACTTGATTTAATTTTCACTGAATATCTGTTTCACTTACTTCTATCAGGATAATGTAGCATTGTCAGCAAAAATGGCAAAATGTTGTTTTTATAAAAATCACCTAATGAACATATGAGACCAAGGATGAATCATCGAAAGACCTCCTGCTGCTGTTTTTAGTTGGAATATAGTACATCAGTTACTACATACAAATATAAATGCACTGGTGAAACAAGGAAAATGTGAAGAAAAGCAGTTTTATCTGTACTTAAAATATGTTTCTCTTGTTTGATCCTGGGGTGAAAAAAGTTTAAGAACCTCTGACCTGCTAAGTGCTGTAGGTCATGTCCACGTGGTGAAGCACCCTTACAGCTCCTGTCCTGTGTGGTGCTGATTAATCACAGCATCGTGACATCTGTCTGGCCTCAACCCAGAAGAGAAGTGTGAGGTATGCAATGCCTCAGCACTTCTCCAGGAGCTCCTGTGAACAGGATAGATGGGGGGCTGAGTTGGTAGAAGGAGACGGCTGGAGACAAGTGGACAGTTGCGTGGACAGACTCGAGACTCTGAATGCAGTCTGATGCAGCGCAGGCGGTATTTACGCTCCGACGGCTGCGGGATCCGGGTGCCGGATATATTTAGCCGCCTAGAGATATCACGCCGAGATGAGATTTCAAAGTGAAGTACCTGTTTGAAGATGCATGGCATTCCACAAGGGTGGGCAAGGGCTACTGGGTATAAATCTAGCACCCCTGCACCTGGTGTGAAGACAGTGAGGGAGTGTGACACCTAAGATTTCAAATGACTTACACACAAGCCATACATGTGTAAACTACACACTCATCCATATTAATTTACGCACTACCTATGAATGGAAAAGACCGGACGCTTCTCTTTAAGCTCTTTAATTTTCACATAGACACACACATGCAT
>JAPZDZ010000021.1:7697237-7711635 GCA_029783805.1 Acanthurus tennentii
GTTTGTCCAAGCTCTGCAGTTATTATAGATCAGCCCTTTGTTTGAGGTTATGATGCCATAGGATGAAGCAATACCTTGATACTGCCAGTTTGATCCCTTGTCAAAAGTTTAGTCTGGTTCAAAGTCTTTAAAGAAGTCAATGCAACGATAAGAGATGATAGAGGCCTGAAACACCAGAACAAATCCAGCATTTCACAAAAAGTTTGAAATTAAGAGAGTAAACCCAGAGAAAAATTAACACTGTTTTGTTTAGTACAAATGTATTCCCCTCTGTCCTTTTGATTATATTTCAGACAACGACATGCTTCAATTGTGATTCAGAAGGATCAAACTCCTCTCTAGCAACTTTTGTCCAAACTTTTCATACCTCTTGTTAAATCAAAGGGGTTTCACCGTAACTCAGGTGCGGTACCAAAACTCCACTCACCTCTGCCCAAGAAGTGCAGAATAAGTGCCTGAGCCAGCATCATCTGCCCGGCTCTGAGCATGCAGCCCCAGCCGCAGTCAGAGGTGAGCGTGGAGCCGGGAAGGGGAGGAAACTCCTCCCTGTAGGTGAGCCACAATCTGGATGCAAAATCCTTGCGGAAAGCCTCCACATTCCCCATGATGAAGTCCTCATCAGAGAGCTCACAGCTGGCCTCTGCTGAACTGGTGTCATCTGAAGCAAACAATTTACATGTGACTGGATTTGCTGTGACATTGACATCTAGTGTCTTGTATAGATGATAAATCTACTGGTTTAGGACATGTTCTTTTACAGTTTTACTATTTTGGTTTTGAACCCAATATATAGACTCGTGTCTCATGTAAGGACAGACTTGTGCACGGTGAGCCTCTATGTTTTCCTTAAACTGTAACATGCAATAAAACAAAGACACAAATGAAATGTTGTCCCACTGTTCAACACCTACATATTTGTGATTATATGTTATCAGTGTGCAAAGTGTGTGACAACAAATCAGTCAGTGCTTGTGGCTTAGTGCATTGTCATCATCGTCATGATTGTTCAGTGTTTTAGTGATGCAACTCCTTTACTCTGTGATTAAATCCTTACCACAGCCCTTGTGACTGTTAGAGTAATAATGGATATGAATGTCTGGAAATGTTATGAATTCCTGGAAATGTATGTATGTCAGGCCTTTGTTATTCATGTAAATGTGATAACAGGAACGGCACCCAGTGTGTTTTTATATTATAATCAGATGTGCTTGTGTGTGTACACCATACCCTCTGCCTTAAAATGGTAACATTTCCCAAGGAGAAGCACGGGAGAATTTCGACTGAATGAGGTCTTTGTTTTCAAAGCCCAACCTAAAATACACAATTAAAACAAGACAATATTATGGTTGGGTTTAACATGAGAAAACACATACTCTGAGTCGTTCTATTTACCCAGTTAACTGGCACACCTACTTTACAACACTCATCGTTCAACTTTCTGGGTCGCTCCAAAGATTGCTGCCCACTAAAGTACTAATGGTATTGTTTACCCTCTGAAACATAAAGGGCAGAAAATGACTAGGTCAATAGAAACAGCCGAAACTTTACACTTAGAGAGCTAAAAGAATATAATATGGCACACAAGCCAGTGTGGATAGTATGACAGAGAACTATTTAAAGGGCTGACTCAACAGCAGTACGTCCTTGTCTCACTGAATTCTGATGCTTGTTTTTATTTGTGCGGTCTCTCGTTTCTGCACTACATGATACTTTTGTTCTCCTCACATTTTACTTGTACAGATTCCAGGGCAGTTAACCTGATTCAAACGCAGTCAAGAAAATAAGATTGTGGACTGTAGGGACAGGTCGAAACAGCATAGCAGTGATGCATGAAAGCATTAGAAACAAAGTAGACAGAGAGGACTAAGCTTGGGTTCTGGTCTTTGTGTGTGTGTGTGTGTGTGTGTGTGTGTGTGTGTGTGTACTGGCCTCAAGCAAATTACTTACTGTACTTCACATTGTGCCACACTGACAAGAACTTTGTCTTCAATTTTTCCACCTCGTCGCTCCCTTTATTTTCCATTTAGACCAGATTGGGATGGAACCCATTCCCACACAGCCTTTAAACTCTGGTGCACGGAGTAAACACACACAGTCACATAATCTAGCAGTCACTTCACGGTGCAAAGTTACATTAAAACACAGATTGAACTGAGCAAGTCGTTACCTTGGAGCTTCCTCGATACAGGTGTTCTTCCGCTCACACCCGCTGTGAAGTTCCGTTCAAAAGTTCAACCGTCACTTTGTGTTACACTGATAATTTCAAACATATCGTGTCGCCCATGATTACTGAACGCTGTACTGTTATCGCCAATGTTTACATGGAGGAAGTAAAGGGAGTCAAGTCACGTGACGAACGGTGTTTCCGCCTGTGAGAAGGCAGGAGAAGGTCTCGAGAGCTTGATTTATTTATCAAAGTGGCCTGAGTGGGCGGCGTTTAAGCCTTTCTTGCACCACCCGCGCTGTTGTGGATGAATACTCCGCTTGTTTTGGTTCTTCTGTGAAACAAACCGAACGCTGCTTCTTGTATAAATACAAGGCGACAAATAAAAGCCACAGGCTCCACTAAATCATCTCCACCACATTACTTGATTTTTCCCTTGTCATCGCTGTTGTAACAATAGTGTGTTGATGATCATCTAAACGCTTTCCCTGTTTATGAGACCGACCCATTATGATGACAACAAATCGATCGCTCCTCTGCACGTGTGGATATTACAAAATTTAAGGCGATACAATTATGCTAACACGGTTTAATTATTTTTCAAGTCGTTTTTATAATCTAGGGACTTCGAAAAAGAGATTGAATTTGTTTTTATTATCGACTGAAAGTGAGAAAATGTGTTTAAATAAAAAAATGCGTTTGTGCACACTTTGACTTTTCCATCTACCTTGTGTTTATTTTGCAACGTCCATAAAGATAAAATGTCTCATAAATGTGCATGTCAAATATTCCAGCTAAAATCACAAAGATTAAAAGTCAATTGACAGCCTTTACCCAAATTTATTGATTGGAAACTGCTGTTTGCACTGAGTTGCTAGGGTAGTCTAAAGAGAATAAATGGACGTTAAGAATGAAAAAAAATGCCCTGCCCGTTTTACATATTTTCCAAATTTTAGTAAGCTTCATGGTTGAATATAGTGTTATTTGTTCTGTGCAGCGGTTGACATGTTCTCCGTTTACCTCTCATAATACAGTGCGCAGAGGCTTTTCTTTGGGTGTGTTCCGTTGCACATCATTGTAGTCATTACGGTAATGATCCCATTCTCCCGTTTTCCCTGTGGCCGTAGTGAGTGAGTGGAAAGCGGAGTCTGCCTGCAGTCGCCTGCCTGGGAATTTCGTGAAAGCACATCAGCGGCCACTGCCATGGCTGAACGCCGCGCCTTCGCCCAGAAAATCAGCAGGTAAAGACTCGAGACCCCCAAACAAGCTTGTTAAAGGCACACCGAGCACTTTTACGCCTATATGTAGGTCGCCCCAGACCAATGCTGAGGGAACCCCTGTGAAGGAGGCCCAGCTACCAGGACAGCCTGGCTGCTCCGAGCTAGCCGCTCGTTAATGTTAGCCATATCAGCAAAGATGCTCAGACCCACCCAGACAGACAGCGACTGGTGTCTTTTTTTCTGAATGCTAACAAAGGAGTGAGATGTTATTCCGTTGTTACACATGTATTCTGGCAAAAGGAGTTAGGTTTTCAGTAATTATCCGTAGCAAAAGGGAGTTACCGTTCATTAAAAAAACGTTAATTTTGGACAGTTAGCTAGCCATATTGCCCGCAGTAGCTAACGATGAGCCGCTAGGTACAACTGGCTCTGGTAGAGATGTGACTGAACTTTGTGGAGTTAGGTTTTCAGTAGTAACCCATTGATAGGAGAAAGTAGATATTTGTAGTACAGCATGACTGGAAACAAAAGCCTCCCTCGGCAGCTATCAGATAGCGATATTATAATCTGCTCCCCGCCCCTCAGACAGATCAAAGTAATCTCTTTAACAAAGAGCTTTGTGCTCGCTGTCAAATACCATCATCCAAGGCGATAGATGGATTGAAGGATTGATAGGTAGATAGAGAGAGAGTTTTGGTAAAACCAGACAGTTATCTCCCACAATAAAAAGTAACATTTTTTCATTACTCGTATTAATAAAATTAATCTAGTTGTGCGCTGATTATTTAACTTTAGGTCAAAAATAAAAAAGACAATGGATAGGGTTAAAAGTTGCAGCTGCCATGGTCATACTAAAAGCTCTTTCCTTTGTTTGTGTTTGAGTATGCTTTTTTAATACAGTGCGATCCAATAAACATACATGAAAACTGCAACAAAATATTGGAATTTCATAATGATTTCTATGGACATGTCTTACCTCTTGGCTAGAAATTCACTCAGACTGAGAGAGAGAGATTTCTGGTACAGATGCAGATAAACAATGAAATCATATGCTGCTTGAAATATATTGCCACTACTACCACATTGTTACAGACTATAGCCTCAAAATGTCACATACAGATGAGGCAAAAATTATCTTACACGCAATAATCAACATTAAATCTTTATAAAGGGTGCATCTGTTTGCTATCTGTTGTATCACAGTGTCTTTGTGATGTTGTATCCACTTAGTGATTTGATCAGTTCAGTTGGCATATCAATGCAACTTGATAAATAAGTGTTAAAGAATTGTGTACTGTTTTTCAGACTCATGTGAAAACTGTTTACGTAGCTCATGTTATTCATTTAGTGGTGAAATAGTGTCTCTTTGTATATATATAAGGCATGCTGACTTTTAAGTAATGAAAATGAGTTAGCTCATGTCACATGTTTAGGCAAATGTTGTGACTAAAATTGCCAGTGGCTTTGGCTAGAAGTTTAAACCACATGTCTCAGTGGAACTGCCTGCTTATTATAATCTACCATTGCCACCAGTTTAGAATTTGTTCCTCTGGGTAAATATTGTTGCCATCTTGAAGTGATAGCCACAGAGGCTGTTTGAGTAATCAAGTTATTCCTCTGTGCTGTAACTAGTGCTAAGTAAAGATCTGGTAAGAGGCGTTGGGGAGAACTGTGGAATGTGTTTGTTGGTTTAGTGCTTCCGACTTTCTTCAGTGGTGACAAGACTAAACTGCAGAAGCCATTGGATCCCTATAACAGAACATTATTATGCTATCTTGAGCTGGCAGGTTAGATCATTTTACTTTTTGTTTTGGGTGATAAGGACCATTTCTGCTTGTATACAGTGTTTTTTGTTGGAGCAGTGATGATCTCAGCACTGCAGTAGCTGGCTTTAGGGGGTTTTGCAGCCCTGCTGATTTTATCCCACCTAATCCTTGAACATCATCACTGAATCATTGTTGAGAGTTTAAGGTAATATTCAAACTTGTTATTGCAATTCGCTTACAGATTGGAGAACAGAGAGAGACACGGAAATGGGACAGCTTACTGTTCATAAAAAGAAAGGAATGAAAAACATTTAATAGGATCCAACAGTTAATCCATTGGATCCTTATTGTCTCTCTGCTACCTGTGAACCTTGAGTCTTCAGTGTCAAGCCTTACCCTTGGTTCTAATTGTTATTTGTTTGTGTCACTTTGGGCTACTTGCTGCGTTGTTGTTTTGTTCAAGGCAAAGGTCTCAGAGTGGTTATGATGGTTGCTGTGATTTAAAGGACCTGTGTATCGGTTATACACCAAGGGCTTTGTGCTGACCACTGGGGTCTGGAGGTTTTTATTTCTTTCCTCTATGTCTGGATGTAATATATATTAATGCTTTCTGAGACGAAATAGTAAGACTACGAGTAGAGATGCAGAGAGAAAATCTTAAAAGGACAAGAAGTGTAATGGTCAATGTTAGTCAGCCTCATCTCTGATAGCTTAAGGGACTGAAGCGGAAATTTGCAAAATCCGGAGGTATGAAGACATGTTTCTACGATTCAAATTTATTTTAGTTGAATAGCAATAAGTCTCACAGGACACCAACTGTCACATTGTGTTAAAATCCTAAAATACAATATTATTGCATTAAATAATTCACTTTGTAATAAAGTGGTTGCTCCCTATGTTCTCAGAAATAAAAGTTTGATATTTTTTATCCCCCCCCTTTGCACTTTCAGAGGTTTCCTTCTGTTTCCGCACACATTAGACATTTCAGATTTCTTATAGTTTAAGTGGTTGGCATTTTGTTTCTATTTGACAGTTACACATTGTAGAAAGAGACAGGAAACAATGGAAGAGAGAAGGGTATGACATGTCTTACTGGAATCAAACCTCTGACATAGCACTTGTAGGGTGTGTACCTTCACCATCAGGCTATGGGGATGGAGATACCACCTGAATAATATGTTGCTTAATTTTGCCATTTGATTAGGATAATTTCCTCCCCACTGGCACAGGTATGACGATGTAATACAAGACTGACTTGCAGCATTAATCATATTCAATAATAGCCCACTGTCTTTCGATATTTTTAATTGCAGAATCACATGTATGCCAATTCTATTATTGTTTTTGAGGACAAAATGTTGCTATGGCATTTTGTTATTACTTTCTCTGTGATCCTCAGCCCTAATTATAATTGAGCCAACTAGGTCTTGTTTGTGGATGATAAATCATGCATGACTGTATTCACACTTTTTCTCTTCTGATTTCTCCTCTTTTTGCAGGACTGTGGCAGCAGAGGTCAGGAAGCAGATAGCTGGCCAGTATGGGGGCTCCCCACAACTCTTTAAAAACCTTAATGTTGGGACCACAACAAGCAACACAGTGAGTAGTCTGAAAGACTTTTAAAATTAAAATAATGCTGACAGCCTTTCTTGGGTCAGAATTCTAGTGTGACAGCTGCTGCAACTGCTTTTTTTCAGAACGTCCAGCCTAATTTTCAGTGCTTGTGTTGTGCTCTTAAATGTTTAATTTTTCCCTTTTGGCCAGATATAGTTCTGGTGTTTGCTATGTCTGTAAAACAAGCGTATGGGCTATCAATAAAGTTAAGTTTTCTTTTGTTTAACTCGCGTACATAAAACAATTTAACAAAGCCTATTGCTCAGTCGGTTATGGTTTCTGGTATTTGCTATGCTTTAGATTGTTGTTACCTCTTTACTGCTATTCCTTACTGCACAACTGTAGATTTTGTTTATTTAAGCTTAACATTTTGCAAATTTACAAGGATGGAAAAGTAGGCTCAATTATAGATATGCATTATAAAGTAAACACAGTATTTTAACAATAGACCTGCTGGCACTGTCTTAGTGTAACACTGAATTACAACCTAGGACATTTTCTGTGAAGTTGGTAGATATTTAAATGGCTAAAGTATTATTTATGTCTCGCTTCTCAAGGGATAACCATTTACTGGCCTGTTCACCACATCCACTCGCTACTGCAGTTAGGGTTATGAGGGTTACAAGTACATGTCACCAGAAAGCATGTTTGTTAAAGGGGTAGTGTCAGTTGACTGTCAGTAGCGCTGAACCAGAACACCAGCAAGTACTCCCCCTCTCCTGCTTAATTAGGCCACAGTTGGCTTTTAATTAAACTCTGAACGGTATTTGTGTTCAAATTCCTCAAGACGGAGAGCTGGACTGAGAAACATAGACACACACACTCAGACTTAAACTGAACCTGCTGAACTTGCTGAAACAAAGATTGACCAATAACTCATAACTTCTACTTTCCTCAGAGGCTGTATGGGTAATCAATCCCCATAAGCCCTTACTGAAAAAAGAGTGACTTAATGATTTCACCAAGACATTTATGTACAGTTGAAACAAAGAAGAGGCACCGACAGGAGAACTGAACGGCTGACTATGTCTTAACAGCTAATTAACTTTCCCATCCCACTGATCTCTCCTTCCTTTATTACCAGGTTCCCCTCACAGAGGCAGTGGAGCCGGTGGATTTTGAGGAGTACCTTATCACTCACCCTCCCATCGTTGAGTCAGGTCCCCTGAGAGATCTGATTGAGTTTCCCCCAGATGATATTGAGGTCATTTACACACCCAGGGAGTGTCGCACAGTGGCACAAGCTGTCCCAGAGGAAGGGTAAGGCCACTGTGTGATTTAAAATACTGTATGTGGTAGTTACAGGTGTGGAGTAAAGTACAGTCTCACACCGTCTTTGGTGACCATGCTAGGTTTTTAATTATTAGAGCATTTTAAATATTGCATGTTTCTAAAGCAAATTATTTATATAAACTGGATAATAGCTGGCTTCATTTTTTAATTGGCCTATCCACATATTCAGTATTAAGGCTCGATTATTAAATCAAAATTCATATTTTTGTAATTGGAAACATTTAAAAACTTGAATAAAGAACACACTAAATTAATTCAGTTAAAATATGAGTTGTATGCCACATGGTCATGAGCTTTTCTTGCAGTGTTGTATTACATACTGCATACCCCAAGCTTCATATATCTATATTATCTTATTAATTATTCAATCAGCATCCTATCTAAAAAAAAATAGTTGTGTTTTTGTGTAAGCTTTTGTCAGTGTTTTTTTCAAATTGATTATTTTTTAAAATTTCTTTTGGCCTATTGGAGGTTAAAATGACTCAGGAAAAGGTGACTTTTTTTCTAAGTATGCAAAGTAGTGCTGATAAGTTAATAAACTTGCTTTGTGAGATAAAGCAAAGTGTGTATTTCTTTAATGTAATGATTCTAATAGACTTCATTACTGCTATTTTTTTTTTCTTACTGTAAAAGTTGCAGTATATGTATAAAGATAAAAGACCTGTGGGCTTGATGTGGTTACTTAGTGTTGCACTGGCTCATTATATTTCTGAAGAGGTGGCACAAACACTGCAGATGTATGTTGCAGCGTGTGATATGGGAAAGATTAAGGGACATCAGTCTAGTAGCCTGTCATCTTTTTTCACTTAGACGAATGCATTCAGAGTCTCACTGTTCCCATTAATATAAAGCTCTTTTGATTGATTGAGTCTGTCTGGCTGCAGGGACACTGATCCTCATGTGAGAGACTGTGTCAGATCCTACACAGAAGACTGGGCTATCGTCAACAGAAAGTAAGACTCAACTATGTGAAATTTTCACAAAATTCACTTTTTAACGCTTAAAAATGGGGATTATATCTAAAAGATGATGACTGTTTTAGGCATAAGAACAAGTTAATGACAGTGTCCTAAATCACTGCTTGCTCTCCCAGATACCACAAACTCGGTACAGGCTTTAACCCCAACACTCTGGACAAGCAGAAGGAGCGTCAGAAAGGCCTTCCCAAACAAGTGTTTGAGGCTGATGAGATGCCGGACAACAGCAGCTACCAGGACGACCAGGTACAAAATCATTCAGTTGTAAAAACAATTGATTTGTCGTCATTTTTTATCTTATCTAGAAAATATTTGATTGGTATTTCAAAGATGTTTTTGGGACCATATAAATACGGATACAGGAGTTGACTGAAATGCTGTGGAAGTGAACTAGTTTGTTTGTGACACACTTTGTTGTGGTTCGTCCTACAGGATGATTTAAAACGGCGGTCGATGTCCATAGATGACACCCCACGTGGCAGCTGGGCCTGCAGCATTTTTGACTTGAAGAACTCCCTCCCCGATGCCCTCCTGCCTCACCTCCTTGACCGTGCCCCCAATGAGGAGATTGATAGGCACAACGAAGAGCAGCGCAAGGCCAACCGCCATCGTGAACTCTTTGCCCTTCACCCCGCCCTTGATGAGGTAGAGGTTACTCTTTTACCCAGACATACCACTTTCTGCTGGTTATCATTATATCTGTAAAGAAAACTTTGTAAATGTTTTGTGGATTTCTCAGCCCGAGCAAGCCAATGAACGCTTCCCTTGATATTAAAACCAGTGTTCAGGGTGTCAGTAACTTTCTTTGTATTGATAAATTTGAATGAATTAAGAATTTTATGTTTTAAATCACAGCATGAACATACAAATTTCAAGTTGCTTTGATAATTTTTATTGACTATGTATGCCGTCTTCTGTGCAAATGTGTAGGAGGAGCCCATTGAGCGCCACTGTGTGCCCGAGGTACCTAAAGAACACTTTGGCCAGAGGCTACTCGTCAAGTGCTTGTCCTTGAAGTAAGTGGTGGATAGCCTTTTTTTTTTTTAAGAATAGTAGTCTTTTAGCTCTTTTATTTAACTGCTGCTTTCTGCTGACCCATTCCTTTTTCTCTCCCCTTGAAGGTTTGAAATCGAAATTGAACCCATATTTGCTAGTTTGGCCTTATATGATGTCAAGGAAAAGAAAAAGGTAAGCTGTTATGCTTTCTTCAGTGCCTCCTCAGCCCTGAGTTGTTGGGTCACTTCTCAAACCATTAAAATTGTTGAAAGACCAAAACGAATTTGATGAGTGGACTATAAAATTTTATGTTGTGGCCCTGTTATGCTTTTGGGAATGCAGTTAAATCATATACCCGAACTACATATCTATCTGAGGACCATCCACTGCTGGTTCTTTCATCTCCACTGTGGCTTACAAACACTAGAGGGTAGCAGTTGACTAGGTAGATGTCTCATATATATTGCCTTGCACAGTGGCTCCATTAGTTTACAAGTGGGTCATTTGTCACTGAAATGTTACCATGTCTGTCAGCCACTACAAGAAAGAAATCAGGTTGCAGTAACACAGTCATTCTCCCAAGAATTATTGTTAAATTATAATGCTTGTCATACTGTGGCCATAGAATGACATATATGTCACCATTGTGCTTTATTAACCTACGTGTCTGTCTGAATTTGTCCCTCAGATATCAGAGAACTTTTTTTTCGACCTCAACTCTGAGCAGACGAAGGCGATGCTGCGGCCGCACATTCAGACAGCAGCCATCTCCACGCTGGCACGCTCTGCCATATTCTCCATCACCTACCCCTCCCAGGATGTCTTCCTTGTCATCAAGGTCAGACAGTTGTTATATAATTTCCCCTGTCTTGTCAAGTTGTAAACAAATAAATGGGCAAAAGTACCCTACTGTAGTTCTAACACCTTTTTTAAGATGTAAAAAAAACGAATCCTGCTTTTTACCTAAGATAATCTTAGTCCCAAAATAAAGTCCTTATTATTGAAGCCTTTTCTCTTGTAAAGGTAACAAGATCAGATGATTTCATTCTTGATTTACTTTTGCAGTGAAAAGAAAGAGTCATGCAACACTTCAGACATTTTTTATGCACAGTATTTCCTTCATGGCAGCAAAACACATAACACGAGCCATGAAAAATACTCGTGGGTTTAACTTTTGATGCGATTCAAACTTATTTTACTGTACAAGCACTTTTCTCATGGTGTGTTAGGCTGGGGACTAAAGTGTATGTTTTGTTCCCAGCTTGAAAAGGTACTGCAGCAAGGGGATATCGGAGAGTGTGCTGAGCCCTACATGGTCTTCAAAGAGTCAGATGCTGCCAAGGTATGATTAGTGGTAATGAGGTGTTAAATGGTTAGTCTTAGGTATATTATATTAGTGCTAATACACTGTGTTTATAACACATCAGATAAAAAAATTGTTCTGTTGTACTCATTACGTTAGTCAAATGTTCTGTTTGAAATCTACTTCCCTGTTCCTGGCAGTGGTTCTACTTTTATTACATTGATGTTGCTCTGTGTATGATCATGTTTTAATGAATGAGTAATTTAAGTAAAGGTTGTTTATTTTTTATTCATAACATAAATCACTTGACTTAAAAAAAACATGTATTTTAATTGTAGAATAAAGAGAAGCTTGAGAAGCTACGCAGCCAGTCAGAACAGTTCTGTCAACGTCTTGGTCGCTACCGCATGCCCTTTGCCTGGACCGCCATCCACCTGATGAACATTGTGAACAGTGCTGGCAGTCTTGAAAGAGATACAGAGCTGGAGATGAGCCTCTCAGGTCTGACATTCAGTTTTTAAATCAGCCTTTCAGAGTGTAACTGTACACAAACAGTATACATATATACATCTCATTATTAAGCTGTTTTCGGTCACAGTGTGGAGACATAAAGAACCTCGGTTTAATTTTATTTTTCTAACCACTCACAGCCTCAATGTCACATAAAGGCCTGTTTATCAGGGGGCAGAGACTGTGACAGCAACACTCTAGTCATGCACGAGGCTCATGGGCATGTCAATATATTACCACACTTTAAAATCGTTATCTGAAAACAACTTTCCAACAACAAATAGTTAGAAAGGCAAATCTAAACAAAGCGCACAACATTCAAAGTATCCAGCCATATTGATCCTTTGTGTGTTATTTTGAATTTGACCCTCCATGTTTGTTTAATCTTTGACCTCACAAGTTAGCTTTTATGCTGGTGGCTGCCTTTTTGTTGCTAGGCACATCAGAGATACGGATATACTCTGTCTCATTGGACTGAATTACATGATTGTCTTGAGCCATTTTCCCAAAAAAGAAAAAGCTGTCAGTTAACAGACTCAAAGATGTTACTATTTTTATTACTTTATTACAGAGAGAAAAGGCTCGTGGTCAGAACGGAGGAACTCAAGCATCATGGGAAGACGTTCCTTGGAAAGAACCACCAGTGGAGACGAATCATGCAGTCTAACAGGCTTTAGACCAGCAACACTTACCATCACAAACTTCTTTAAACAGGTCACATATACTACACGTACACAAGTCTAAAATCCATGCATTTTATGCACTTATTGTGTTACACAAACAAAGAACACTTGTCTTTTAGATTATCATACACGGTTTCAATTCTGTTTACAGTTGTTAATTTAATAGGTTTAAATATTATACTGCCCATATGCCATTTAGGAAGGAGACAGACTGAGTGATGAGGACTTGTACAAATTCCTAGCTGATATGAGAAGGCCTTCTTCAGTGCTGAGAAGACTTAGACCCATCACAGGTACAAATATGGATTAAGTATATTTTCAAGTCTTGGTAGTTGTTAACCTGAATCTTGTCTGATTGGCAATTTTTTTTCTTAAATTACTTGGAAATTTGAAGATATAAACCATGAATGAGTATATTCCTTTCTCTATTCCTGTACCTCCATGTGTGCTCACTCCCTTCCCATTCTGCCCTCTGTGACTATCATCACAGCCCAGTTGAAGTTGGACATTTCTCCAGCTCCTGAGAACCCCCACTACTGCTTGACCCCAGACCTTCTTCAGGTTAAACCTTACCCAGACAGCAGAGTTCGCCCCACCAGGGAGATCCTGGAGTTTCCTGCTCGGGACGTCTATGTGCCAAACACCACATACAGGTACAGCGAAAAACATTTGAGTGTATTAAACTGAGCTTTATTTCTTGTTTTTCTGTTAAGTCAATTTTGTTTGTAGAGTATACTCATTGTCAAGATAAAGCGTAGATCTTAAATTCTTGCTAACGAATAAGTATCTTTTTTTTGTTTACCATATTTAAAGCAACAATTGTTGTAAATAACTGAAGTGCATTTAAATATAGCCATTTTACATTGCCTGTAAATTGGATCCTGACGCCTCATGGGGTAAATGTTACATTCCCATAAAAAAATCCTTAGCAGCTGCTATTTTGAAAAGTATTTTCAGATATCTAAGGATTAGATAGAGGATACAGCAACTTGCAACTACTGTTCTTTCCTTTTTTTCTTTTTTCTTGAGGGTTGCACTGATTGCTTGTCAGAAAATATAGATGAATGTAGGAAAATTTAGTTACATTAAATTTAGTCTTTGAAGGACAATGACCTAAATGAAAGCCTAAACACATGGCCAACCTTTAGAAATCAGCACACATCCGATCAAGCTTTGCACAGTGATTTCTGACACTGGCTTGTTAATGTTCACCTCCTGTCTGCCAGTGGACTGTGTAAATATTCCATCTGAACAAGTGCTATTTTTGTCAAGGTCGCTTGGAGAAATGTTCTCATTGCTGTATGTTGTTGCTGACGTGGTTTCCTTACCTGGCCTTGTTTGTCTGCAGATAACCAGTTTTCTTTCTACTGTAGGTTAATAAATACCAGAGATAATTGATCCACTGCAGAGAGCCAGCAAATCTAAGTGAAAGGAAATCATGATGTTGCATTTTTTCCTCTGAATCTTCTTTTTTAATGATTGTGTGGTAAAAAGATATCCTTCTAGGATCACAAGTTTTCTGGATGTCTTACTGTTTCATATTCTTATCCCTCACCACTTCCTCTTTTAAGTTTACATCTAATATGCTCTCTGAGGTCCTTCAACATGATTATTATTACGTGTTACAAAGCTTTATTTAGGGTTCACAGTCTTGAATGTTTTTGTAAAATGCTTTATTTCAACCATTTTGCTTTCATAGTTAGTAGTATGGTGAAGTTTAAATACACACCTTGGAAAATGCTTGAATTTTAACATACAATAATCCGGTGTTTCTTTAGAACAGTCTGGTGTTGTTTGCACAACAAGAAATCTTTTTTTTTTAAACGAAATGATCCTTTCATATTTGTTTGTTGTTTCTTGATAAGAAACTAC
>JAPZDZ010000021.1:7808638-7820526 GCA_029783805.1 Acanthurus tennentii
TGTCCCCCCCCCCCCCCCCTCTCTTGGAAGGTTGGGTCAGCAGTAATTTTCTGTGTATGTGTGTTTGTCTGGTGTGTATGTGAGAATGCCAGAGCTGGTGTGTGTATAATTTGGAGAGCTTGGCAGTCAGTGTGACCTTAATTTATGTAGTTAAAGGCTGTTTTTTGCAGAAACTTCAAAACATTTGAAATTGCAGTTCTTCCCCCATTGACATTTTACAATACAGCATTGAGTCTTTGGTTTATTTCCTGAGTCTCTGTTCCGAAATGCTCTTGAGAGACAACAATATAACTCTGGTTGACGTTTCCAGACTGATGACATATGAAAACGCTTGGCTGTCAGTACAAGCTTATTTGGTGTACTCTCGTCACTCCTGTCTTCCGGGCTCCACATTACTGGTGTCGTCGCCTGTCGACCAGCTGTTTCGTTTATTAGATTGGTGTTGAGAGATTGTTGTTGTTGTCCTTTAAGGGCTTGTATGCATGTGTGGGACTTGGAGCGTGTTTCCTGTTCAACATTGTGACTCAACCAGACACACATAAACCTATACGCTATAAGGAATGTAAGCGCACACACAAAAACAAACACTGACAAAGAGAGTGACTAAATTGGTCCTGACACTCGCAAACACAGCTTTGGACACACATACCCATGGCATCGTTTTAGCTTTAGCGCAGCCCGAAGCAAATGCTATCAATTTGGATTAGTATAGCATTTATGAGCTTTTGGCTCATAGACATTTTAACTGTAATCCAGCTTGGATTGTGCATCATCAGTGTAACATTGGGCTTCCAATATTTAATCACTAACCTAACATGGATAATCTCACCATGATGCACTTTCACTGAGTGCACATACAAACTTTTGCCTTCTCAGTGGAAGTCAATAAACTGATATCATAGCTTATGATTTATGGTAATCATTCATATTACTCTGCTGAAACTCACCAAATACAACATAAGTTTTCTTTTGCTCTGAGGCTTTCATTAGCCACACAAGGATTAAGAGTGACTTTAATTAAAAGAGGAAACTTTAAAGAATTCCCACAACTGCACTGTGGGAAGGTCAGGTGGAGTCTCTCTCATTAGGGAAATTCTTAGCAGTTCTGTCAAGTCGCTGATTGTTTCTGTGGCAGTTTTTGTCGCAGCATCATCTTTTGTGACAATTCTCTCCTCCTCGGTACTTTCTGTCACACTCGTCTGCCAAACTTAAGCAATCAATCGTCCCCTTTTCCTTCGTATTCTCCACCCTGTCTCTACTGTTTCCTCTCTCCTCCCCCCTTTTGTTCCCTCCCCCACCGTCTGTCCCTTCCCCATTCTCACCCACTCTACCTCCATCTCTCTGTTTCAGTAACGATCTAATTAAGCAGCGTTTTTGTTGCCTGCCCACTGTGTGTAATTGCCAGTGGGGTCTGCCTGTTCTTCACTCAGCAATTATGAGCTGCATTCTTCTGCTCCCATATCGGCTAATTAAGCCTTAAGGACAGTGAGCCGATCTGAGTCGCACTCAGCATCAGGAGAAGTCAGGGATGCCTGTGCTCTCCTCACTTCTGGGACACGCACAAGTAGTGGAATGGTTGCCATGGTAGCAATCACATGGTGTCAGATCCTGTGCATAGGCTGTCAGTCAGTTGATCTGTATGTGTGTTTGTGTGTGTGTGTGTCTCTCTCTCTTTCCTCCAAGTGTGTGTGAGTGTGTGTGTGTGTGTATATCTGTTCATCTGTAACAGAGACAACAATTCTGCTGCAGGTCACCAATTCTTTTCATAAATGAGGCTCCATCTATAAAGATGATGCAGGGGCCAAACAGAGCCTGTGACAGGTTCGGTTTGGGTCCCTGGGTGGACTGACTGTCAGTTTGATTGATTACATTGCCAGCTCATGTAATGCTTGCCTTGCAGTATGTCCCTACTAAGCACTGCACAACGCATGGCCCACCCTGTGGCTGGGACTCTGTACTTACTCCACAGCACTGTGTATCAGTTTAGTAATGTGCTGTACAAGCACACAAACATTTCTAAATGTGCCACAATGGATGTCTTAATGCAATTTAACTATAGTCTCATCAATAACAGTGGTTGCTCTGTCACAAGCAATAGGCTTTTGATGACTTTGGGAATGCCATTCGCGACAAAATGAGTTGAAAACTTGATTAGAAACTAGAAAATGATCTACAGAAGTAATGCCAGCTGGTTTGCCGAGTCTTAATGCAATAGACATTTTTTGCATTGTCACAAACGGAGGTCGTGTAAAGTGTGTGGAGCTGTAGGTCCCTTTTCTTTGAGACATCAAAGTAGTCATTTGTTTTAAATAGGAAATTGCCTCTTTTAAGGCAGTGTTTCCATATTCCCAAAAGACCTTTATCTCTGAGTCTAACAACAGTATCAAAATAGGAGAGGAAATGAGAAATGACAGAGGAAGCACTATTAAAGCAAAATACCCTCTCCTGTTTCATTATTAACTATTTGTATTAAAACATCGCTACGTACAGTATTTTTATAGCATCCGCAGTAACTTTTAACCTGAGGGCATAATAAATTACAACGCATGAAAGTCTGGTGTAAAAAAAAACATTCTCAATATGTAGCATCTGCTCCAGCACATGAGCTACATATACTATGGTAGACCACCCACTAAAAATAATGAAAATGCTAATTTACACCTCTAATATTGCCTCACTTGTTTAAGTTTAAGTTCTAGCTTTTTAATAAAACCAAACCTTCAGGCACTTATTTGCTATGTCTCCTGTATAACACTTATATTCTCCACTGACACACTCGCATGGAAATTGCATGAATAATGTGTGACTATTAACCGAATAACCTTTAAGTTGATTTTTGGCTGTCGGGGCTTACAGTAAGTGCCTATTAAACAGATTTGTACTGTGCAGCTCACTTGAATCTGGACAAATGGCCCAGCCTGACTTTTATTATTAGTATTGGATATCTTATTCGGAAGCTTTAAGCCCTTAAAAGTTTTTGACTCTCCTTGCTGAATTGTTTTCCATCTCAGTTTCCTCTGGTCTTCAGTAAGCTCATTGTGAAAAATTGGGCAAGTGGCTCTTGTTTCTTGGCTTCTTCAAGTGGAACAAATTATCCAAAGTGGCACCAAGCAAAATGTGTTCCAGTCCAGGCTCTTCTAGGGTTGTATTGACTTTAAACAGCTTCTCTGCAAGACAAATTAAGTTAATGGATACAACAAGACTGCCTTTTTCTTCATTTTGCTATTAATATTTGGTGTTGCTTAGTATAAATGAATAATGCTGTCTATGGTGGATGAGACTACACAATAAATAACTGCATATTTACACTTTAAGTTCATTTTAAGTCTCATCTGAATATATTCTCATAACTGAAAGCCATTCCTCTCCTGAAATCAACCATCTGTTAATAATGAAGACATAAATGCAACAATTTGTCATAAAAATGTTCTGTCTTGTGTTGTGTCATTAAAGTAGTATTGCATGCATTTTAAACATCTTGCTGGGTTTACCTAAATACTGTTTCAGAGAGGCTCGAAGACGGTGTCTTATCACAGTTGATGCTCTGGAAATAGTGAGAGAAAACAAAGAGTAAATCATAGAAGATGAGTTACTCTAAAAAAAGAAAGGTTTCGATGTTTCGAGCAGCACAGTTTCTGGTACCTTATCCACAAGGACCAGACACCTTCTTTAATTTGATTTTAGGAATCTGTCTTCCCCTAAAAAAAATATGTAACAAGGCAGAATGGGGAATTGAGCTCTGTTCAGACGGAGATCATGGATAATATTTCAGTTTTTCACACAGTTCTCTCATTTCTGTTTCATCCAGGCTGCCAGCTCCCACTGAGGCAAACACAAGTCGATGACTGAAAACTCTGCTTCCCATGATGGACAAGAAAAGTGGTGAGTGTCTTAAGCCTGCCTTTAAACAAACGATCCTCTTGCTTTTATCTTGTTGTGCCACAAATCAGATTTTTCACCAGCTATAAAAACAGTAAGTGTTCATGCGCAGCGCAGTCAGATTGTTTTCACATAGTACAACATCGACTTTAAAGGTAACACGTTTATCTCCCTGTTCTTTTGTGTGGCCAAAAGCAGCAAAGAGTTCATATTTTTCAGGTGATAAGCTTCCACGTCTCGTAAGTTGACACAGCATTAGCAGCATTTCAGCATGCTGATTAGTTTGTTGTGGCACAGTCACTGCATTATAATTACTTCCCAGTAAGTGATATGGTTTTACATAATGAAGCAATATGTGTGCAGCACAGTACAGCCTGTACTGTCTGTCCTTGTGGGTGAGAAGGAATAATAATGCTGATGAGAATCTGTTGTCTGCTTCATGTTCATTTTATTAGGCAATTGCACATGTAAATACAGTTTAGTTAGGAAATTTATGCTGCATATTGTCAATGTCATAATTCATTGTAGCTTGATTCATTTTCATGTCAATTCCTTACAGCCAACGGCTTTCAGACCAAAGTCAGTGAGGGTGGTGTTCAGAGGAAGCAGCTGCCCTACTCAGTGGAAACTCCCTATGGCTTTCACCTGGACCTGGACTTCCTCAAATATGTCGACGATATTGAAAAAGGCAATACCATCAAAAGGGTCCACATTCAACGCAGGGTCAAGGGTCCGCCCAAATTCAGCACCCTGCCCAGAAACTTCAGCCTTCCTGGGCATGGAGCCAGACTTGCCCCAAAGGAGAAGGAGAGCGCATGGTCGGGGACATCCACCCTGGGGCCCAAGCCTAAATCACGGGTGACAGAGGTCCAACAGATTTTTGACTTCAGGGCAAGTGAAGGGGGGAGTAGCAGCCAGAGCAGCAGAGGGGCAACTAGTCCGGGAACCAGCTACATTTCAGCTAAACCCAGAGATGAAGTAGGAGCTGGTGTTCGGGATGGAGATGAAAACACTGTTGGGCTTCAAAGTCGGCCGAACCTGCTCAGAGCATCAAGCATGCCCATCACACTGCAGCAGCGGAAAGGATCTGATTCAAGCAGTCCGGACCGGAATGTGGGAACACCTGAGAGCGGCTCAACGGAGAACATGTTCCGTGCTTCACCAGACATAACAGAGAGACGGTGCGTTCCCCAGGACCGGACAGGGCTTCACCAGCAGATCACAGTAGCACTGAAGCGGGTCAGAGAGCTGGAAGAGCAGGTAAAAACCATCCCAGAACTAAAGGCTCAGATCTGCTCACTAAGAGAGGAGAGGGAGAAACTACTGCTTCAGCTCCAAGCCCAGGCCAAAGCCCAAGCCCAGGTTTCCACATCATCGTCTACCATAAAGCTGAGTGATTCTGGGACACACACTCAGCCACATGGACACAGACCCTCTGAAGGACTCACTTTAGCTCTGACGACTCCGCCCACGGGAGGTTTAGAAACTTCAGAGCGTGTGCAAGCACAGGTGTTGACAGGGAAAGAGAAACAAGGTGTGACAGAAAAAAAAGAAGTGTTACAGAAAGAGAGGGAAATAAATCAGGAAACTGTCAAGGGTTCCTCAGCACATGGAGAAACAATTGGGTTATCAGAACAAGAATCAAGGGAGAGACAAACACCCCCATCCGAAAAATCGGACAAGCAAAAAGAGACATTTGTGAGTCCGCTGGAGCAAGCGGTGCAAAAGCTATCAGAGAACATCGCCGGACCAGAATTAACATCACTTATGGTGGCTATAAAAGATGCAGAGACTAGCAGTAATCAAAATGGTAATGCAGCAAAAGCGGGACAACTTGTGGACCCGGACAGTATGCAGAAGCTGCAGGAGAAGCTCATGATATTAGAAGCTAAACTTACTGAAACAAGCCAAGAGTTGGATAGAACCAATTCTCTTCTCAAAGAACAAATTGAGCAGAATAAGGTGAAAGAGGAGAGGATACTACAGCTAAGTGAGGAAATGAGAGCAGAGGTGAGTATTGCAGAAGCACACAGTAGGTCAAGGAGAGAGAGCATAGACACAGGGACAGAGACGGAGAGAGTAGATTTTGCCAACCAAGAGACGGAGACGGAATCGCCTGGAACAATAGATCAGGGAACAGACACGGATAAAATCTGCATTGAAGTGTGTGTACCCGAGCCAAGGACTATAAGCACAGATCAGGAAACAGACAGGAGTAACACTGACGCACATGAACAGGTGACAGAGATAGAAGCAGAGGTGGCTGCTGTGAGCCCACCAAGACCAAGGGCCAACAGCATGGAGCGGGGCACAGTAACTGAGAGGATTACTACTCAGGATCAAACGACTGAGACACCCGTAGCAGCAAGGGTAAACCAAGTCACAGAAACAGAGGGGGAGACTGTAACAGACCATCCGAGGAGGCCGAGGGCCAGCAGTGTAGACCGGGGGACAGAGACAGAGAGAGTGGACACTGTAGACAGGGTGACAGAGACAGAGGAAGCACAGAGGATTGACCAGCAGACCGAGACAGAGACGAACAGACGCCTTGATAACAATCCGGCCGGAGCTGCAGAAGCAGAGAGTCCAGTCAGAGAAAGTGCGGGCAGTGAAAGAGTAGAAGATCTAAATACTGTGGTTAGTGAAGGAGTGGAGGATAAAGAGGAAAGAGCTCAAGAAGAGAGTAAAGAAAGTGAAAGTGTAGTTGTGAAAGCTGTCACAGAGAGTTCAACCACAGTAATAGAAAGCAGAGTTGAACAAACAGTAGTTTCAGATATTGTAAGTCAGGATGAAGGTCGTGTCGGTCCACTAGTCACAGCAGGAGAAACTGCAGAATCTAAGATTGAGACAGTTACAGAAAAGAAGGAGTTAGAAACGAAAGAAATTATACCTTCAAAGAGTGAGGTGACAGAAATTGTTGAAACAGAACAGAAAGCACTGGAGACTGTAGAGAAGAAACAAACAGAGGGAGGTGAGATTGTGTGTGCAACAATCAAAGAAACTGCGGTGACTGACACGGTTGTAGTAACGGCAGAGAGTGCAGCTGTGAAAACAGCAGCTCCTGTCCGACCTCAGAGAGGCCGGAAGCTCTCAGCAGAGCAGGCACAGCCGACATCTCTCCAACTTCAGCCTGCACCCGTGCGACCTCGCAGGGGATCCAGTGAAACTCAAGCCCAACAGTCCCAACCCCAGACAAAAACCCAGGAACAGGGTCTACCTCAGCTCAAGGCCCAAACCCCGACACAGCTCTCCGACTCACAGAAAAAAAAGACTGCCCCATCTCAGCCTCAGGTTGAGGGCCACACCCCAGCAAAAAGGCCTCCTGGGGAGTCTAGTGAGAAACAACCTCCATCACAACTTCAGACTCAGGGCCCATCTTCAAGTTCTGGTGAAGTAACAACCCGGTCCAAATCAAGTCAAGCCCAATCTCAAACTCGACGGGACTCCAAAGAGATGAAAGTGTCACAGAAAGGATCTGGTGCATCACAAGCTCCTATCCGCGGCTCAGGAGAAGCCCAGGCCCGCACAACTCGCCAGGGTTCATCTGACACCCAGCCTCAGTCTCAGGGTTCTCGCAGAAGCTCCAGTGAGACTCAGCCGCCACACAAAGAGGAAGGCAAGACACATTCTCTGCGCAGAGGCTCCAGTGAAGCAGCCCAGCGTCGGGGCTCAAGTGAAGCCCAAGCCCCAAGTCGGGACGCTGGCGAGGCCCAGACCCCTCGCCGAGGCTCCAGTGAGTCACCAACGTCCCCTGCGGCTTTGGGCCAAGTCGTAACCCGCTTAACAGGGCTTCTGGGGGAGCAGTGGGCACAGCTGGGGAGCAGCTCTGGAACTCAACAGACGGCCAGCCAGCAGGAGAGCCAGAGCGCACAGAAACAGACAGCAGGGAAAAAAGCAGAGGCAGTCAAAGGAGCGACAGCCAAGCCTGCGGGAAAAGCCGCCCCTGCAGCAACGACAAGGAAACCAGCAGGAAAGCCTGGTCCCTCCAAAATGAGCTCTATTCAAAGTCAACTGGTCAGCTCCCTCAGCGTCCTCTCTGCCTTCTACTCACCGGGCCAGAAAGCTGCTGCTGCCAGCAAACAGCAAGAACAAGGTAAGCCTGCGGTTGAGTTGGAAACCACTGGTTTAAACTGAAATGCTAATTTCACCACCACTGCTCTGCCTGCCACCTAATTACAACATGTTACTTTCGACCTTTGCCAAGAAACTTTATGATTAATGCGTAAACGCACAACTCAGTTGCCTCGAATATTAATTTCCCATCATAATCCCACTCCCTTGAAAAAGAGTGAATACAGGAGCAGCCAAACATTCCCACAACGGTTTGACAGGTTTCTGTGGTCTCACTTGTATAGAGCTCTGCAGTGTTTGAGGTAGATGCATACCAGCACACAACTGATGTTAAGACTCACATCTTACAACCAAACCTGACAACAAAGAGGTGTGTTTACAACAAGCTGGTCCGCTTCTAAGTGACTGTAGTTTCTTCTTACTGCAACCTGAACACACACTACTCCATTATTTAGAAATACGCCACTGATGTGCTGTCAAACTCTGTCTTTTGGCACTTCTATCAATAGTACTACAACTGCATCAGCAGAGGATTATTGTGTATCTGACTCCATGCTCCCAGGAATGAAAATGTAAGATACAAGGGGCTGATTGATAGGTCCATGGCCTCAGGTAAAAGAAGTCAATTGTAGAAAACTTAGCACACCTTTCACAAGTAGTCCCTTTTACAATTTATACTTAGCCAAGCAGTTGTGAAGCTCCAACTTTTTGGAGGTCAAGGCTGCATGTACTTGGTGATATTTGTTTGTCTGTTTACACACCTTTTTTCCTGTATTTTATAACATAAACAACATCAGAGCTACAAATTTAAGGGAAAGTAACAGTGTGACTCTGCTTAAAACTGTGAACTGCATCATTTTAATATGTTCTTTGTCATCAATTGCACGTTTTGCATGTTCATATTGTTCACAATGTTCATATTTAATGATATGCTGCTTTTCAAAGACACATTAGTTATTGGTTGTTATATGCCAGAGTGAGCCCACATATGTTATTAAGCACTGGTGAAACGTCACGGTTCAGTGACCTCCAAGAGTATATTAAGTATACATGCAGTGCTTCAAACATTAAAGACTAACACGCACACACATGCATAAAGGGAAGTGCACACACACACGCTCTGTACACAAGCACTTACTGTAATTACAGTCAAATACGCATGACACTTAAGCACACACGCTCACACACGCTCACACATATTAAACGGGCAGTGCCTTTCTTCTCTTTCTTGTCGCCTCGCTGTTCTGTATCTGGCCCAGGAGCTGCAGTACAGAATCTCTGCTATCAAACACATATTTTATGTTCAGAGTTCATTTTAAGTTCAGTGTAGGGAGTACAGAACACAAGAGTGAGTTTATGAGTTGTGTGTGTATGCATGTGTGTGTGTGTGTGTGTGTGCCTGCCTGGATATATTATATATGTATATTCTCCCAAGATTGTTACTATTTGTGGTTGCTTTCTTCACTTTTGACATCTGAGATTCCCAGCTCGACTTCTTTAACTTCACACTACACCCCTGTTTTACGTCGACAAGTATTTGAAACGGAAACCTCTGCTGTTGCTGTGAGAACTCTCACTCATCCCCTTCATTAGAGACTCGTGTTGAGCTTTAGAGATTTGTATGGGTGAGTGCAATGAGTGTCTCTGACACAGTGGGGGGAAGGTTAAATTACACCATTGTTTTATTTATTAGAAAATGGCGAAGAGGTTGTGTTTTAAATTCCAAATATGTTCCAGACTCTCCCCTCTCCCTGCTGCTATCTTCTAAGAGATACTGGGTTTAAAAGTGTTCTTCTTCTTAGATGGTGGTCACTGGGATCTTTTCAGCTGGTGGTTTTTGGCTCAAAGCCACATCCTCATGTCCTTGCATAAAACATTACAGAGCCTCTGCGCCATGTCTGCTGTCAGGCTCATCTAAAACAGCCTCACCGGGCTTAGAGCCAAGGGGAGTCAGCAAAGGAGCTCATGCAGAATCAATTGTTGGGTAGTTACATACGCAAGTCGGCCTGAAAATGTCAAGGTTGTACGTTGTCATTAAGGCCTATAATCTTGACCTAGAACCTCTTTGGGTGGTCCTGATTTCCATTTTTGTAGAACCAAAATGAGTAGAATACGCAGTCAAGTAGATCAAGTAGATTTTTAAGAGCTTTAGTGTCCAATAACAAACCCAATTTTTTTGTCTAACCGTCATCATGTCATACTTGTGTACTCCTTAAATACTTAATTAGCTCATTTTAACAATTTTTGTCAAACAGTCCCATTAAGACAATTCATTTTTTGACAAAGTGGCATTATTCACACATTTATTGTTGTCTTTGTGTGAGGTATACAGATGGAGTGTTAGCTTCCTCTTCCTCTGCCAACACGGGGATTCTAAACTATTTGATGAGCTATACTTGCTTGTAATTACATCCAGATGTTCTTCAACGTCATCCAGGCTAAAAATGTTTTGAGGAGACGCACATACTTTGAGTGGCACGCTGGCACACAGGAGTGCAATGGGAAACAAGCAGGGAGACATACATACACTTGTGCAAGGAAAAGCATTCAGCATGTGCCAACAATCTGTAATCTCCTGAGCAACCAGTGTCAGTTTAATGTATTGCTTTTTCTCAGCTCTTAAACTTATAGCTTATTTATAGCTTGCTTTAGCTGTTGACTCAGCCGTTTTGATTTGATTTGATTTGTTTTTTGTTGGATTCACATGGTGAAGAAAAAATACACTCCTCCTCTGGAAACTGTTCATTCCTTTATGTTTGAAAGATGAAATATTTATTTAGGTTTAAGGGAATATTTTTTTATGACTCAAGGATATTTAGTTTAACCTACAAATATGCATCAACAGATGCTTTTCAAGCTTGGAGCATGTTATTACAGTAACTGTCATACAGCTTGTAACAAAGAAGTCTTGGAAACTCTACTGGAGGTTTAACATGTCAGTCTGATATCTCCCGTAGGCGTTTAGTTAGGATTACTGTGGAGTTGGATCCCTCTCTGTGCTCATAAATACAGTTTTATTCTCTTGAATTGGACACCAGTTTGCAAGTTGGTTGTTATATTCATGCACTCATTGACTGCAAATGAAAGTATCGGATCTAGCAATAGCTTAAAGTGTCATAGCTTAAGGATCAATACTGGATAACATCCATAAACTCAATATTTCCCAGTGAACCCCTGATCTACTGGCAAACAATGATCTGCATTTTGGGTTTAGATGGGAGAAAATGTTAGAAATCAGACTAAATATGAGTTTTTTTCTGCCTTGTGCGTAAACACATGCAGACAACTCACAAATATTTACACACTCAAATTCCACAAAGGCCTAATGCTTCTTATAATAGTCCTGTTTTTCTTTTTCATCTCTCTTTCTCCCCCTCTCTCTGTCCTCCTCTTCACCAGGTCTCAAATCTATTATGAAGAAAAATGGTGTTGCTGACAAGCAGGGGAGCAAGGGAGCCAAGAAAAACCTGAAGTTTGTTGGGGTGAATGGAGGGTAAAATCATCTTTTTAATCAGCATCCAAATATGTGACTGATATCTTTCTGTGGGCTGCAGTGTGTTTTCATGCAGTTTTATTTGTGTTGTCATGCATGTTCTGTCACTCTTTTATTTCTCACAGGAAAATTAACCCTGAAGTTTTCTTTGCAGACTTCATCACAGAATATCAATGTGATATTGTGTTTTGATTTAAGATATTTTTTACAAACAGATGACAGATCTTTAGAGTTGTCTGATCTCATGTAGGTCTATTAAGAGTCTGCAAAGTCGCTTTAGTAGGATTAGCCAGTTAGCCACAAACCTGTGGGAAATGGCTCCAGGTAATCCTGTGACGCAGAGTGTTTCAGTGTTACCAGGGCTTGGTGTTGTTTGAAGAGCAAAAATACAAAAATCAGAAGATAAAACAAGTACAGTTTGCAATTAATTTAAAAGGGATTTACA
>JAPZDZ010000021.1:7845651-7856593 GCA_029783805.1 Acanthurus tennentii
CTCTTTAGCATTCTAGCTTCAGCCTGTTGTTCATGGAGCTGACTGATAGTAAAACTATGGTTTCGCTGCCATCAGAGCATTGATTGGCCCCAAAATCACTCCTAAAAATATGAATCACAACATTCAAGGAGGCTTAGTGAGAAAGTGTGTATCCAGGACTACTGCTACCTACTATATGATGAATGGAAAAAGTCCCTTTCTGGACTTTCTCAGTGCCCTTCAGTGAAGTCAGCTGCTCTCAAGGTGGCCCCAAAGTGGACCAGCCAATCTGTCTTCACACTGTAGCAATAATAAGTTTTCTACAATGCCACGCTCAGTCACCTCAATAAATAAGCAATTTATACTCCTAACTGCAAATCCTCAGCATGGAACTCCATTAGACCTGCAGCAAAACATGGACATGAAGGAAAGTCTGTGGAGTGCAGAGCCAGCTGAGGCCGGGGTGCAATCCAGCCGTGGATCAGGGATTTATTCAATCCCACACTCACAAAGACATCTGATGAGTGGTGCCTGTATTGTCCTCTTACATCGTCTTAATCTTTCGTTTAAAAGTCAAACAGAGGTTTTATTGAAGATCACAACAATTCCCACAGCTATTATAACCCCTGATGAGATTTAAATAAAGGATATAAATAGATATAAAAGGATATGAATGAATAAAGGACCATGGTTTTATACCACAATGCAGCTGTGTCAATTTAAACTGTTTCATACATGTCAAGCTCAAATTTTGCCAAATAAAATCAAACACTGCAGGAAGCTGCCAAACCAGTCCAGGATCATGCTGAGCTGAGACGCACTCTCTCCACTATGCAATGCATTTTATTTCACTTCATCTGTACAAGGTTAAAATGAAGGGAGATAGCCTCCCTCTTGTGCTCAATGCTCCTTCGTTAGATAGACAGAGGGGAGTGTGGCGCTGGAGAGAACTATAATTTACCTGTCTAGATGCCACTTGTCACATACAGTAGACACAAATCCCCCGCTGTGCATCATCAGCCGAGAGGAGAGAGTGCCATCCTTCTGAGGGAGGAGAGTGTCAGAATACCGCAACACAACATCAGCAGAAATCCGGCAAAATAAATGGCCCACCATTCATCTTCTGAAGCACAAACCCGCTCGCATACAGTTTAGTCTGAAACCTGGCAGTCATTTCCTGCCCACCCTTGTCTGCTTGTTTCTTTCTTCCTCCCACATGGTTACAGAAGGATAGACACTGAGCAAACTATTCCAGGATATAATGAGAACCATGAATTATAACTGCCATTGATCAACTGTTTGTTTGTATGTACATACTGTCTGTGTAGTTAGTCAGAATGCTGACTTCACACTGAGCCAATATTGGAAGACTTTAATTTTTGGAGTCTTTACTTTTTTGCTGGTTTTTCAGTCATAAATCAAGTTTTTGCACAGACTGAGGATTTGACATCCAAAAACACTTCTTAGCCTAGCTCAGCTGAAACACAGCATTGCTCCAATTTGTTTTTCTAAGAAAGGAAGACCGGTTTAGTATGCATTATCAGACAATGTCTGTCTTGGTGAAATGTAACAAGTGTGCTTAAGACCTTTAAAATGCCCTTTATTAAGACTACATGGTGTCAAGAGGGAAAATAATGGCATAAGTACTTGTAACAGCTATTACGTTGAGTTGTCATGACTGCTTATAGTAATTAACCATTACGACACATTGTGGGCAATTATTGCAGTAGTCACTGGGCATGAATTCCATCGCACTCAATGGGCTGGAAGCATGTTTGTGGCAAGCCAATGGAAGATTAGCTCTTTATGCTGGTTTACATGTTTCCTGTCTGTCCAGCTTTAAAAACAAACCAATGGTCAGCAAGATCCGCCCCTATTATTATTATTCCTCATCTGCTCATAAAAACACCAGTTACAACCACACTGAGCAGTCAGCAACAGCGGAAAGTTGAATGTGGGCTCTTTTTCTACAGCATCTAATCCAGAAAACACACAGTCACACTGTTTGAGCAGTCATTTTGCTAAAAACACCAAAAGCGTTGCTGTAAAAAGCCAGTGATGCACCAAGATCGATGATTAAGGGGCGCTTAAGTTCAAACACTAATATCTGTGCTGCATCGGTTGAGTGCCATAGAAATCAGACCTCAATGCATTATTTTTATATTATTTATATTTTTATATATTAACAGTCACGGGAGGGTTCTGTTATATCTCACTTTGCAGATTTAAAGGTTTAACTCCAAAAAAAAAATGATGGCAATCAACATAAACTCAAACAAAAAGCCAGAAACAAATATGCAAGTCTCGACACTCACGGCAAATAAACAAACAATCCCGAGTTCGTTATCGACTGCGGGCACACCTCTGATGCCAGGAGAGAGGATTGCCAATAATCCTTTGCCTTTTCTGCCCTGCTGGATTTTGCCCTGAGGCACACCCTCTGGTGGCACAAATCCTCCTATTCCCCTTAAAAAAAAAGCAACCTCCCTTCCCGATTCACCCCGTAATCACCTCTAAACTTGAAGAACACTCCATCATTTTTTTTCTGTCTTCTTTCCCCTTGGCTATATTTAGCTTTGCCTGCCTACATGCAGTATGTCAAGGGGCGAGGCCGGGTGTGAGAACGGATGACATTCCCCTCTTGTGTGCACTCAGGATGTAAAGGGAACTATGAAGACGGATGTCGTCCTTGCCTACTTCAGCTCATCCTTGCCAACTTGAACAAATCTGCTTTCAGTGTTGTGCTTTGAGACACTACGTATTTACAACAGCAAACACATTCAAATAAATAAAAAGTCACAATATGAGGACTTCAAATAATGCACGCCAGCTTTTTTTTCCCCTTGTACGGTGGCCAGACAGCCTTCTATTTACAATGTGCACTGAGACAGCCAAATGAGGTTAGTTCGAATAAAAATCATCAAGCAGCATTTTACACACCACTAAAGCTAACAAGAGGCAGAGAGAAGAGAGGGCTGGAGCAGAGACTATGATTAAAACTAGCACTAAGGTAAGTAGTAGTGGCTAGTAGTGGTAGTAATGTTACTCCAGTGTAGGAAGCAGGAAGGGGGGGGGCGGTATTACAGATGTGCGTGTCGTCCCTGCTCCTTTAAAAGGGAGGCAAAATGAGGTCTCCTTCTCTTTTCTTGTCTGCGTTGTACTGGCCTCATTGTAGTGGTGTAGTACAGGCTGTGGTGAGAGGAGGGGGGGCCAGGATGGGATTGGGGAGGAGGAGGAGGGTGGATGGGGGGGGTGCAGGACGCATTCCTCCCCCCCTCAGGGATAGCCATCATCCTCCAGACTGAGTGCCACGCGCTGCAAACAGCAGATAAAAAGACTGTTACCACGGTAGGCTGGTGAAGGAGGGAGAGAGGTGAGATAGAAGACAGTGAAAGAAAATGAAAAAAGTAGCATGATGGACGGAGAACAAAGAGAGAAATCAGGAGTAAAAGAGAGATTCAAGTGGAGATGGCACCCAAAAAGGAAAACAGCAGGTTCATATAGAATCCATTCCCTTCCTCCTTTCTCCTTCCTCTTGCATCTCTCACTTCTTCCTCCTCTCCTTGACCTTCCTTCTCTTCCTTTTCCCAAACCCCCCCCCCACCACCTGATTGTTCTCTCCTTCTCTGGCTGTTCCTATGTGAGGAATGCAGGATGCTCGCCTACGGCTGCAAATGTCTGGCCCACATAATGCAAACCTGATTTCTCTGGCTGTCTGAGTTGCCACATAGCCATGAAAGCAGAAGAAATAGAAAAGGAAGTTAAGAAAAATCATTAATAGACAATAAAAAAACATTTGAACTAAT
This sequence comes from Acanthurus tennentii, assembly GCA_029783805.1. Taxonomy (NCBI): domain Eukaryota; kingdom Metazoa; phylum Chordata; class Actinopteri; order Acanthuriformes; family Acanthuridae; genus Acanthurus; species Acanthurus tennentii. The sequence goes on from JAPZDZ010000021.1 coordinate 7,849,437, forward strand.
GTATACTAACATTTCAGACAAAGGAGAGAGAGCGCAGCTCCCTCTCTGCAGCCCCTCACTGAGGGTGGCTGGTAATTCGACCTTGAATCTTAATATGACTCAGTTGTGCACCTGTTTTGTGTGTATATATGTATGTGTATGTGGGTGTGTGTGTGTGTGTCTTCAGCCTGACATCGTGCCAACGATACCCAGAATTCCTCGCCTCCTTTCTCTCCGGAGCAACACAAAGAAATCTGTGTTACCATGCCAACCGATCAAAGCACTAGACTCCCACTCCACCGTAATCCTTTTTGGCTGCCTTTCCCCGCTTGCTTTAATATATTCAATAAATGTCATAAGTGTCCTGATGACACACATTTTGTAAATTTATGTGCATTTGAGTGGAAATCGGGGCTGGAATTGTTTCTGGAGTTTGTAGGAAAATGCAGCTTCATAGCTAATAAGTGATGTACAAAAATGCGACTGCATCAACAGGAGATCAACAGGCTGCAACTCATGAACTGTGCAGATGAATGGTTTCTGCGGCTACGCTCGGGACAGAATATAAGTCATTCTATTTTAGACTGATTTGTTTTTGATTTGTGCTCCCCTTTTTATCCTTCATGTCTTATTTACACTGTAATGAACACATACAATTCATGGAAGGGCAAAGTTATGATGTTACTATCCACAAAATCCAATGTTTTATTAGTCTAGTCTTGTGCTCGGCTGTCCTTCCTGTTGGAGAGCTTTCTGAGGTGACTATAAAACCAGTCCTCATTGTCCTCAAAGGTATCTCAACTATAAAATCATTTCAAGTTCACGACAGCTGTAATTACTTAGCCTCAGTACACCTCTAATGTGTCCTTGACCCTTTTGTTAGCAGTAAACACGAATGTATATCCACAAAATTCCTCCCTGACAGCAGTGCTCCCTTGTTTTACATATTTCCTAGTAGCTTTCCTGTACTGTCAAGGAAACCATGTTGAGAAGTTTTACTATTGCATCAGCTGCTTCTGTAAACAAACTGTTGTGTTTCTGTGTAAGGAGTTGTGTCTAGAAAGAGGAGCATGTATCTGCCAGTAACAGAGCAAACACTTCAACAAGCATAAAAACAAACACAAGGTACAAATAAATGGGATGGCAGGTTGGCAACAACTATTTGATGTTGATAAAACAAATGTACTGTATGAATATGGTCATGACGGTGGAAGGAAATGTGATCATGATGTACCGGTGAAGGGCTTATGTGTGTGCATGACTGGTGTTTTCAGTGATTACTGCAAAAACGATGTGTGAGAATGTGTGCGTGTGCAAGCCTGTTCTTTCTTCCCAGGCCTACGTGTACAACAAACGGGTTTTCCCAAACCCCTGCGCATACTCTCTAATACCAAATACTCCTTCCTTTCCCCTGCAGCTTCACTCATTTGCCACTGGAGAGCATCGGCGCCCCTGAGTACCAGTGAGAATTGCTGTCTGTGATGCCGCCACCTAGAGGAAGCGCTATGAATGGCTGACTGTGGCTGCCACTCACTGCTGGGTACACGTGACCGATGGACTCGCTGTGTCTTCCGATGTGGATTTCGTCGTCGTCGTCCTCCGTGGTTTTGCGGTAAACGGGGTTGTCGAAGTTCATGCTCTTGGTGTTCTTGCGCCGCCAGTTGCGCCAAATCAGGTAACCGCCGGTGCAGAGCAATCCAATGACCACTGTGGCAAGGATAGGGACTGCATGTGTTTAACACACACACAACAACAACACACGGCGGGAGCGTTAACACAGCCCAGGGGACACAGAGCGGCGCTTTAAGCACTCTCACACACACGCAAATGCATCTCACACACTGTTCTCTGCAAATTAAGGGCTCATTATTTTCTGTCTTTATTTTTCAAAATTGAATACAATCGAACAGAGAGATTTGACAGATTTGTAGGGGAGTTAAATCAAGGTGAAAAAGTGCTGGACTTACTCACACTGTTTGCAAAAAGCGATCAGCATTTAAAAAATGGAGGTGGACCAACTTGGCGGAAACAAATGTCATGTTTAATAGCTATGGCTACTATTAAGGCATTAATCATATTAATTGAAGCGATCACAAGATGAGCCATTTTAACCAAATGGACAGCACAGTTTCCTGTGGGAAACCCTGTACATCCATCAACAAGGAAAATAGGTATTTTCTGTGAAAATTGAAAAATTAAAAATAATGAGCCCTCAATCTGTATCTTTATATTCTATTATATTCCTTTTAAATCTTAATCCACAAAATAATCAAATTACCACAAAGACGAGTACACATGCACAAATTGCAATGCATGCATACACCATCACTGTATTATACACTCCACATCCAAAACAAACACACACACACACACACACACACACACGCACACTGAAACACAAAGGCTGCATACAAAAAGACTGAACTAGAGAGACTTCTCTATTGAGTCTTTTTACATTGAGATTCTCAAGCTTGTAATTAAGGTATTTTTTAAATTTATTTATGAATCGCTGAATAAAAACCATGCAAGGTTAGCTTTCATAACTGTATTATTCTTGTGCTACGTTTGCTCAATGATTTAGAGTTTTGCTATTTTTTTTTCTGTGCAAAAAAAAATTAAGCACTTTCAGAAGACTACCTGACTCTGGTGTTTTTGAATGGGGTTATGAGAGGACAATGGACAGGAGAAGAAGGAGAGCGAAGGAGAGCGAAGGGGATTGGAGGGTTTGAGATAAGCGCCGTCTCTCTCTTCTCATTACCATATCAGTACGCTGCCTAGCTGCCCTGTAGGACCTTTCCGTGCACGGTGCATGTGTAAGTCTGTGTGTGTGCGGTGAGACCAACAGGCACATCAGAGGTGTGTCAAAGAGGAGCGATTGAAAAAAAAAAGTGTGCAAGGGGATGAGTCTTTGTATGCATGCCCACGTCTAAGGATGTGCCGGCATCCCTTCTGGAAGCCCCGTCTAATTGCTCTTTTGTTAGAGAGGCACATGAGATCCCTGTGTGACTGGGCTGGAAACCCCAGATCCTCCTTTGTTCTTCTCTAAATTTTCACTGGTTTAAAAAAAAAAAAAAAAAGCATAAGCTTCTGTCTCATTTTGAAAATTTCACTCTAATTAGAGAAGCCTGACTTTGGCTAAACACTGATAATCGTTGCTGGGCGGTTTCCCTTGTTGAGCAGTGGGTGGGCGTGGTGCATTAGCGGATGTGGGCAGAGAATCGAGGTGCCGAAATCCGGCCCTTGTGGACCCCCAATGATAATTAATGTTTCAAAGCTGCCAAAAAATGCAGAATGGGGGAATTTATTTTTGCAGCAATGAATGGCAGAAGCACACAATGAGGGATGGAGTGGAAAGGGTTAACGGTCTCAGGGGGTTGCTTTAATGAGCTGATATCTCAATCATCAAGAGTAAAAAGAGAAAAAACTTGCTTTACAATGTTCTGGAGCTCCCATAATTTATCAAAGTATTTAATGTTAGGGATGAAAGAGATCTCAATTAGCGACACACAGTATGCTGCTGCTTTAAGGTCATTTGCACATTCTGCTGATTTCGCAGTTAAGTGTCTTGGTAAAGTATTAAGTATTTCCATAAAATTTGATTTCCATTTCAATCAAAGCTAATAGAAAAGATTAATTTTACTGCGCTGGTCTGATTGTAAAAACTTGCATAATCAGTGTTTGCCTACCTTGGATTAGCTCTATGGTAACATTTTGACTATGGTGTTTTTCTGCTCTGTGCAGACTATAATATTTGACCTGGTAAATTATGTTTTTGGCTTGGAGCAGTGGAAATTTTGACCTGGGAAAATAACATGTTATCTCATTAAGCCTCTTTTTAGTCCTTTGATATTTCCTCCCATTCAAAAACCAATTCCAGCAACTGTGTAACCCACTCTTGGTCCGCTGGGTCGGAGAAATAGGTCAGAGTACTGGATTGATTTCAGTTAGAGCAATACTGTATAATCAGAATGGGAACATTAGCTAAATGTAACAACAGCTGGTCAACTGTGATGACAAAACATGAACTGAATTTCCCATTTGCTCAAAACTCATTAATAATGACATAATGTGCACACTGCAAAGGCCTGGCCATAGCTGACTGACTTGCTTACTCGCCCATAATGGCTTTTTTCACGCTGTAGGCCAGGAGGCTATTGTTGGAAAATACCACAGCTCGCTCCACGAGCTACACTATTACTGTATTTTGAGCTAAAGCATCTCTGCTGAGGCAGCCACTGCACTTGCGTGTTTAAAGAAAAATGTTATTGTTGAATCTACAATACACTCCTTTTAATCTGTCGGGTTGGGGGTAACAAACACTCTTAAACCCTGTCACTCACGCATGCATGTTCACACATATTCCTCCAGACATATTAAATAAACACATCCACACACACACACACACACACACACAACATGCAGGACTTGAGCGACAAGCAGAGACAGAGAAGCAAGGAGGGAGAAGCAGGCGGGCAGAAAGCAAAGGCAACTCAGGGAGAACAAGTCAGGAGTACTCACCGATAGGAATGACTATCCCCAGAACAGCTACTGTGATGTTGTTACCTATGAGGTAGTGATCACTCCCAGCTGAGATGAACAGGAAGGGAGAAAGAAAACAGACAACTAAGCAAAAAGTTTTATTCCCAAACACCCTCCCTGAAGGTCTTGCTAGAGGGAAACACAAGATGCTGGAAACAACCCATTTGCATTAAATTCTGGTAGAGAATCCATCTGATTTCACTTTGGACTGCTGACTTTTTCTTAACAGCATGTGCTGTCGAAATGTCGCTGAGTGAGGGATGCCATTTAAAGGCAATGAGATGTGTTTCAATAAAACAGGAGAAAACTTCCAGCGATTTAGGACACAATGGATCTTTTAATAAAGGTTTGAAACATGTTGGACACTCCAGCTGACCTTGAGAGTGTGCGCACACACATGACCTTGTGCTGCAAGTCACTGTTTTTCTACAGCATGTCTTCACATCGCGTCACAACAACAACACAAATATATATTGTGCAAGACAATATATATTTATTTAAGAGGTGTTGTATCCTTACTCCCCTTCAACTCTCACCCCAGCAGGTCGGTTTGAAGCGTGACATTAATCCTGCTCCCAATCCTCCTATTAGCAGCAGGCTAGCCATTAGCCAAAGTGTGATCAGATGGCTATAATGAAGTCTAGTGAGGAGGATTAACAGAAGAGATCACAGCCCTGGCTCTGCATACTGATTGGCTTATTCCAGAATGCACAGAAAAGGCACAGATGGAAGGTGACGGATTGGACATAAAATTACAATTTTCCCCGATAAATACAATCAAATACAGGCCAATCTGCCTTTCGAAGAATGCACACACACATGTGCACACACACACACACACACACATGCAGACACTGACACATTAGCATAAAGAGGCAAAGAGAGTGACATGACTTCAGACTGAGCAGTTGAAGCGCCTGAGTCCTGATTCAGCAGAAGTGATTGTGGCGTTTCCTAAAGTATGAGTGATGTCCAATGGGTCCTAAGACTCTAAAAGGCGGATTAATGGAATCTTATTAAAGCAGCGGTTATGAAAGAAGCAGTCCTGGAAAGTGAAGGCAAAGAGAGAAAGAAAAAGGAGAAAAAGCGAGAAAAGAAGAAAAAATAAAAAAGGTCTCAATTTCATTAAGACTATTATTGCTGGAGGGATTTTAAGTTCAAAAGAGGTAGCTGTGGTCTGCGTCTGTGGAAACGTCCCTATTTATATCCTTATATTTAACTCCTAATGTGTACATTACTTACAGTATATTCGGGCGATGATTATAAGTCAACTTGTAGGAATCCTTATTGTACTGCATACACACTCATACTATATATACTACATTTAGATTTTAATGTTTTTTTTTTTACAAATTAAATTATTAAATATGAATTACCATCAAAGGGAAAATCATTTTGAAAGCAGGATGTCTTTACAGTCAGGGGGGCTACTGTAGAGGGATGTGTTCACTTTTTTTTAACATCTGTCTTAAAACTATACCAACCCACTTATGTATATATTGAAAAGGTTTTGATGGCGATAGGAATTCAAAGCAAAAATGTATTGCAACATTTATTTAACGCTAATTAGGGACTTCAACATTCTGATATAATCAGATTGAGAGGATATCTTTCGGTTGCAGTTTTCCTGACAGAATTTCTATCCTTTTAACAGAAATACAGTATTTATAGTCCAAAGTGGTGGAAGTATCGATGAATAATTACTTGCATCAGGAGTTGGGGTTCAAGCCAGTAAGAGCATAGATGCATATGCGCTCTGCGTACCAGCTGTGGTTTATCTTTAATTCCTGAAACTCCTGTTCCTCCCTCCCTCCACCATGCCAGCCACGGAGCCGTACATGCGTAACAGCTGATGCCGGCAAACTTGACAGTGTGCACTCAGTTGAAAATTATAACACATGGCCCGTGGGTTTAGAGACGCGTCTCGTTCATGCCCCATTTTCTCATCCGTGTCTGCTCCACCTCTCATCTGGAGCAGCTGTGTTGTGGTGAGGAGGCTGACAACTTCAGAGACTGGAGGAAACATGCTCTTGCTTTTTGGTAACTCCGAAAAAGCCCAGGCCCCTAAAGTGATGAGAGTAGCTGTAGCAGCCATTCTCTTTAATTCCCAGAAAATCACGTTCTCTTCTGCTTTTTTTTCCCCCTTCCATCTTTTCTTCTCTGTGTAAATACTGCTTTCCCTCCCAACAGTGTGTCATTTTACAACTCCCATCCTCCCTGTTCGAGTGCTGGACTGTCATGTTTCTCTTTGTGCTCTGTTTAGTCTTTTTTTCCTCCGTGGTCTCTTTATTGTCCCTCTCAGTACCTTTTCATTTAACTATCCTAGGTTTTACTCCTCGTTCTTTTTCCGCATCGATCTCCCTGTCCTCCCTCAGTCTCTTATTCTTCCTCTCACACTCCCACTTTCATCATCCCCTCTCTCTGTCCTCTCCATCTGCATGGTGTTTTCAACCTCGGTTCTTGCTCTCCTGGTTTCTTAGTATGAGAAACGTCTCTGATGCAAATGTTTTGTTGTTAGAAGCTGAGTTCAAACACAGTACAGTAACCGGCAAGCTTTTCTTACCTGCCAACCACTTTTATTTAACTTCATCTTTCATCATCTACAGTGCAGCAGGCTATGCCATTCAAGTTTTGACTGC
>JAPZDZ010000021.1:7867544-7879674 GCA_029783805.1 Acanthurus tennentii
ATACAAGCTTCATATTTCTAATTACTGGGATACAAGTAAGAATACAGTGTGCTAAGTTCTACTTCTTATACAAACAACCTGCATATTTAGAGATTTAAAGTTCTTCAACAACTTTTGCTGGAAATATTCTGTTGCTTTCTTTAAATCTCAATCCTTCCGTACCTCAAATACAGTGAGGGCGAAGGGGTGTCCCAGGTGGTGATGGGAGGACAGCAGCACTTTGCGGTTGTCTCCATTTAGATCTACACTGGAAAGCAGGTGTAGCTTGGAGTCCACCCAGTACAGACGCCTGTTAGACAAGTCTGAGAAGACAGAACAGGAGAGAGAGAGAGAGAACAAAATGAAGGAAGAGAAAGAATGAGACAAATAGAAAACGAGGTCATTCCACAAGAAAAGGCCTGGGGTGAGAGGTATATGAATGTAATGGCCCAGTAGCTACACCATCAATCTTTTTTGACATGACGGCTGAGGCCCTGTGTTGAAAAAACACAGATGTGATTGGAATATTGCCGGTTGACTTCTTTGCTTGGGAAAATGTATGTGACCTTGAGCAAATTGATCAGTCTTGTTGGATTTCTCTTAAAGGAGCACTTGGTTGTTTAACAGCTCTATTGCGATGTTACAGTCCCCAGTACTGTTCATTCTAGCACTGTATTTTTTTACCCAACAAGTAATAATATGGTTGAGTTGAAAATTCACAGATTTCTTTTAAATAAAATGGAGACAGAATCCAAATATGATGTGTGCTTATGCCAGTTATTCATTAGTAACAAATTGAAAGTGTGTTTATCCATGTTTTCTCTCAAATTACTCATTTTTCATAAAGAATTTACAACAAAACTTTTAAATACGTAGAACACAAGTGAGGGACAAGAGGAAAATAGTGCTTGAGGATGAAAAACAAAGCTTTATACATATTAAATATAAGTGAGACATCCTTGAAAAACAAACAAAAAATAACAACCAAACAAAACCCCCCAAAGTTAAATAGTTATTATGGATGTAAATTTTTCATCTGAAGTTAACAGATTATCTTCCTGCTGTAGGACTTTTTAAGTCTACAGCTTTGTTTGTGCCAATATGTTTTGCAGTTTAACCCTCAGGTGAAGTAAACAAAGCAAGCAAAAAAACATGTTCTTTTTTGAGTAGTAGTTAAATTTTTAAGGTTTTGTTAACATCACTTCAAACATTCCAGATTGGCACACTTAGGGTGCAATTACACTGTGATTTCCCTTCTGCCTTAAAAAAAGGAAGCTGAAAAAAAAATATCTATTCTACAGGTACCACTTGCTGTGGTATTTGTAGTGCAAATGCAAAACAGACCAGGACAACACGTTCAACCTGAGGAAACACTTAGTGTAACATTTAATAAATTAGTTGAAGAGTATCCATATTTGATAGCCTGAAAGAAAAGTCCCCTGCAACAGCTGCAGCTAATGTTAGCTTGCTTGCAGCTAGCCCCAAAGAAGTTAAACCTTCCATGTAAAAGAAAATTTCAAAAGCAACAACAACTTAATTGACATGATCATGTAAATAATTAGTTTGTTGAGCAAACTGTTGAAAACAATTTGTTTTTTTTTTACCTGGTTATGATTAGTTTAGCATTTTTACTGGTATTAGTCAACATTCAGCCACTGACTGCCTGAAATTCATTACCAATATGATTTTTTTATGCCAACGCAGTATTTCAGATTATTTTAGTATGTTTGACACCTTGGAATGATACCCATTTTACTGAATTTCATACCATGGTAGTCACAACAACATAATAGTTGATACTAGTGTTACATTGTAAATGTTTAAAATTACAAAACAAAAAAGCTCTGATAAAAAAAATTACAACGTAGAAGTCTGCACTAATTCTTTTTTAATTGAAATTACATTTTTGATATAAAAGAGACGATCAAGTACCAAATAATACTACCAATGACTACCAGTTCCAAATTTCAGATATAAGGTCTGGTATCTGTTCAAATGTGAATGGCACCCAACCCCAGAAATCAAACCAAAAACAACAAAGAAACAATGGATTTATTGCCTTTCAAATCTTCACCTCCTCTGACTCTGACAATCACCTGCTACATTCACTGCTCAGTGTGAAATCAATGACCAAGGAAAAATAATCACCCCTTCTATCAAAACAGTATAGTGCATGTCTGACCAACTCTCTTATTCACCCTACTCTAAAAAATAATTTGTTTTCATACAGATGCAGTGACACCTCAATTCCACAGAGTGTGGTAACTGTGTGCTTCTCTTTCTCCTCAGGCAAGGGCAGCAGAGAAAAAAAATTGGCTATTGCCGCGGTGGGAGTTGAAAGGGATGACGGGAGGTATCGACGGCACAGAGCGTCTGGCTTATTAATTCACAGGCCTGTGTTTGCTGGCTTGATTGATGAGAGCCAGACACAAACTGAGCTATAACAATAAGAGCTACTCAGGGGTTGCAGCACTCCTAGACTGTTTTCTTCTTTCAGCTCTTGCTGTTTGTCTATCTTCTTTGTTACTCACTCTCTCTGTGTCTATTTTATGGTCTGTTTCTTTGTGCTGAATTCACTCAAACCAGTTTTTTTCTCACTTTCCAAAAGGCTCTTCAGGTTTATAACTATGTTTATAACACTGCTTTCAGAGCCGATTGATTTTCCTGTCCCCTGTATCATCTTGTAGTTTGCTCAGGGTTGTGTGTTTTCTGTCCTTCCTTACCCAGTGTGATTCCATTGGGCCACTCGATGTGCTCAGACACCAGAATTTGTCGGTCCACCCCATTCAGTCCAGACTTCTCAATTTTAGCCTGACCTCCCCAGTCCGACCAGTACATAAACCTGAGGAAAATGCATTGAGCAGTCAGACATGGTTGGGTACAAATTCAGTAAATAAAAGCCCCTTTTCAGAAACTGTGAAAAGGATTTCATTTACAATGTCACAGTCAATTTCAGAAGGGAACTAAAATGCAACTGAATCCACTGTACTGTGTCAGACAATGTCCCTATTTGTCTCTAATCTCATTTTCTCTCCAGTCAAATAGATTTACTTCTGAATCAGGCCTTGGAGACACAAAAGAATGTAGATACTGCGCAAACAGCAGATGCCGGAAACTTGGACCATTGTTAAATGTCTAAGTTTATGAAAGCCGGGCTTTGTTTCCTGTATTTTGTGCTTTGTAGTCTTGTAGATTTGTAAGAAAAGTCCTTTGGGAAAATCAAGACATTAAAGAAAAAATAGGAGGTGGCAAACAGAGGGGACAAGAGTCATTCTGTATCTCTAAGTAAGTGTTAAGCTGTGCTCCGTTAACAATAGTGCTGGTTGGGTTTACTTTTCACAAAATTTATTCAAAACATTTCTTTTCTCCAATTCAGAGACTGACAGCGATCTTTACAGGCTTGTCTGGCAACCCTCCCACTCCCACTCCTTCTTTCCAGCTCCCGTCCCTCTCTAACCTTTCTCCAAACTCCATTGTCATCTTGTCACGCTTTGTCCGTCCGTCCAAACCCCACCCCCCATTTACCCTTGGTGTGGATCCACTGCGATGGCCCGCGGCTCACTCAGCTCAGTGGCTATCAGCACTTTTCTCTTCCTGCCGTCTCCTGAGGCGACGGATATGCTCTTGTTGCCCGAATCCGTCCAGTAGATGTTCTTGTGAACCCAGTCGACGGCCAGGCCCTCGGGGGAGTGGAGCGAGTCGATGAGAGTAATCTGCTGCGACGAATCACTGGCCTTGTTGATGTAAGCACTGGCAGGAAGTAGAAAAAGAGCATGAAACATGAAAATATCCAATAATTTAGGAACATGAAGAAACAGGAATGAAACTAATCCATTTCAAAAGTTGTACTTGCTGCTATCTATTCTTGTCTATTTTTTCATTGTGAGAAAAGTCTTGAGTGTGCTACATGCCTTTGATACCTCGCTGCACATGCTGAAGAATAGGTGTTCTTTACTCATGGTAGTGCTGTGTCAGGGGCACCCAAACCTGACACCTCTGTAACAACCTCAGACCTCTCTCTGCCTATCAGCAGCTTACAGAACAACCTGTCTCTTTCTTCGCTTTTGTCACTCTTCTCTTTGTGTCTTCCTGTCTCTTGTCTTCTCAATCTCTCTCCTTTTTCCTCTGGGTTCTCACTTGCTGTCTGTCTATTCATCCGTCCCCATAAACTGATTTTCTCTCTTCTTTCAGCAGTTTCACACGTAGCACATTACTGTCATCACTTCATAAGGGCTATGAAACAAGACAATATAAGACAACTTCATTGAAAGGTTAGTAAAGGCAATGTCCCAGTTTACGCCTCTGTGCTAGGTGCTAGCAAAGCATGTAGGAATCAAGTTCAGATGGGAGGAGCAGCTTAACTACAGGAGGAGGCTGCTGAGATAGCTGGAGCGAGGGATGAGGTAGAGATGAAAGAGTCATGACATTGGAAGCAGACTGTTTTCTTAATTGGCTGTGCTACTGTTTGCCATTGCAGACATCTTTATCTATTGTGGTAAAGTTAGCCTGCTGCTGTCTTGTGATAATCTCAGGCTTTTTCTCTGGTGTCTCAGGCTTTATAGGATGAATCCAACAACTGTCTCTCATGCAGGGAGCAAATTAAAATAAGGGCTGGAGCGAAGGGGACGTGGATGAAATCCCTTTGTGTTTTTAGCGCAACAGTGGTTTAATAAGGGCTGTAGATTACATACAGCTGTGGGATCAAAATATATTGTATGTTTCCTCTAAAACGTAGCACACTGTGACTAGTATTTTACCATGTGTTGTAACTTATAATCTGATATCCCTTATCCAAAAAAAAAAAACAAAACACACATAATAATTTCTCTGAACACATATAATGTATGCAGCCTTGTTACTATCATGCAAATACTCCAGTGTTTGCCTTTACTCATAACCACTTTCAAGGAGTATCGGGATTACATTTTATTCTAGTTACACATGCTCAGACAGACTGCAATGAACAGTTTGGAGGGATGACTAGAGGGCAGGCTGGACTAATGAATAGGACAGAGACAGATGAGTCCAAGACCACTGAGCAGATTGCATCTTTAATTGGCTGTATTATTGTTTGCAACAGACATCTTCATCATTGGGAGAAGTTAGCAAGTCATCGACCCATAGCTTGCTAATAACTATGGATTGGCCTGAAAAATCACTCCAACACAATGGGAGACAATGAGGAGGAATCACTTTTAAATGTGCTATTCTCTTATTTTCATTTGGAAAAAAAATTCCTTATCCGAAAGGAAAAATACTCAGCTAGAGAGTAAGATATTTTGGATTAATATGTGAGCAGTTATGCTCACAATTATGATTCAAGGTGTTTAGATCTTGAAGAAAAACTGGGGAAACTGAAGCAGAACAGTTTTCTTGAAGCATTATGAATGAAAAGCCATGTTATTAATTGGTGCTTTTTTAAATTCAGTTTCATTAATTAAGTGTGACATTGTGTTCTTGCTCACCAATGATATTACTGGTTACCTTGAGTGAATGAAGCCATTCACACTCAACACAAAAAAATGCTTTACCAAATACTTGGAGCTGTTAGCTTAAAGATTCTTACAAAGATCCAAGAAATATGTCCACCTGCACAGCTACATTAATGTTGTCAATGTTTGTCCCATTTCTGTATAAAATTGAGCTGTGATTGATCCATTGTCTCTCCTACTGGGGCAAACAGCTGTAAAAAGAGCTGCAGACCTGAAAATGTCACAGATTGGAAATGGGACAGCAATGTTAAGTGACACAGTATGTGTGACATAGCTACTGTATGATAATTTTGACTGCAGAATAAATGCACTAAACTAATAATATACTTTCATGCCTTTGGGTTGATAATTATTTATACTTTTTGAAGGATAAGAGGAAGGCAGACACACAACTAAGAACAACTCCAAGTAAATTAAACTGTAACAGAGTCACTTGTTGCAGGCCATTTAAACTGAATGCATGGGATTTTATTGCTTGAGCTCATCATGAGGAACAAGTTGATTTGTCCTTTCTCTGTCACAAGCCCTTGAGTGTATCACTGAGTTTATGTGGGAGTGTGTGTGTCTGTGTGTGCGTATGCAGATGAGTAATGGCGGTGATTACTGAGGCAGTGGATTCTGGAAGAGCATATGGCTCAGTTTAGATGACAGAGGGCCCCTCCCACTACCCGCCAGCCATCAGGGTGACACAAACACAGAGGCTCACACACACACACACAAGATCAGAGTAATGATATACCTACAGTATGTGTAATTGCGTGTGGGCACATACAGTATGTGTGTGAAGGGCAAACAGCTCCACCTTCCACTGTCAGACAGATGACACAGCCCTCCAGGTGTGACTGACACACACACTTGCACACGAACAGCCCCAGGTGTGTCTGTCCCACCACCAGAAGGTGTGACAGGTTGAGGCAGACAAGGTTGATGGATAGAAAACAGTGACAGAGTGGCTGAAGAACAAGAGTGTTATCCAAACTCTCAAAGTCATTCACGGTTTAATTTAGACTTCGGTCTTAGTCCAAATCTGTATTTTCTCTTCACTTTTGACATCTTGTTTACATGTCTAACTTACATGATATACTGTGCATCTTGTGTGTGCAATACCTGTATATTTTACGATGATATAGATCACACCAGAACATCTTGTTGGTGGACACGTCTACGTCCAGGGCCACTGCGTTCTTCAGTGTGGGAACCACCTGTGCGTATTCACTCTTCAGCAGGTCGATGCGTCGGATCTCGTGGCGGTTGGTGAACATGAGGTACGGACTCTTTCCTAATCAAGAGGTAAAAGTCATTGACGTTGAGCACTCAAGAACATTTTCTGCCATTTATTTCCTACTTGACACTGGCGAGATTGGACAGAGAGGCTCAAAGCTCAAGAGGTGGGTGGAGACCCTTGACAGTCATTAAATGACTAATGTAACCCCTAAAGAGTACATTTATCATTCTCTACTTACTCTATACTAGCCAACGGCTATGTGCAATACTGTCTGTCATAAAGTGTGCTTGTTTATGTGTGAAAAGAAAACATTTGCAGACCTTGAAGCTAATACATCGATTGTTACCCACATCCCAATCCTGTGTTTACCTGGTAGACCTGCAAATCTGCATCTTTGCTAATGTGCAATCACACAGTTCCCAAGCCTGAGACAGACAAGGTCACACTGACTTTTTCTGCTCAGTGGCAGAACAGCTTGAAGTAATTATGAGCTGTCATGGGTTTCAGGTCAACAAGACCTGAAAATCTTCAGTAGTTGCTTTTGAAAGTATTTTTTTCATCCACATTTCAATAACATTTGAAACTGAGGCACGCTTAATGTTAACAAGAGATGAAATGACATGCCCCTTAAACATATGCTGAGGCAACCCTCCACTCTATCATTCTATATTCAAGAATTTTAAAATCAACCTTTTCAACCATAGCCTGGCATTGCCAAACTAATTTGCAAATGCTCATTAGTCTGGAAACTCTTCGTTCTTTTTCAGCTTTTCAAGGGGAGATACCAAAAAGCACAGCAACCAATCAGGACATGTTATACTCCATGGTCATCAAATGGAATGTGCATCAAATGAGAAAATGGCTGAGAGTGACCTGACAGGCCAGAGGGAGTGGAAATTTGTCTGAACAGGAAGAAGCCTGACCCATCCTCTAAAGCAATTTAACCATTTGATGGTTAAATAGATTCATATGGTTCCCAGGGTAGTTCACTCAGCTATCTAATGACAATTATAAATCTATTTTATGCCTTTGTCCACACAGGCAGTGATGAAGACAAAACGGTTTAAGAACACTGGTCTGTTTATGTTGTTAAAGACATGTTAATTCTTTATTAATCCCACAGCGGGGGACATTTTGCGGTGTTAAAGCAGCAAAGGGAATAGTGCAATAGTCAGAGGCATCAGTGGAAAACAATATATAAATAAGTAAACAAGGTAATAAATAAGTAAAACACACAACAGTAAACTACACAGGACATACTGATACTTAATAGCTAAGTATGCATTGATATAAAGGCTGCAAATCACTGGATGTGCTTTTTAGCCCTTTTCCTCAGACGGGAACTGAAGCATTACTGCTGAAAATCTAAACTGTTGCCCACACAGATACCTTGTGGTTTGTTGAGTTGTTGATTCTTATCCCCAAGCAGGAACTTAATGTAAGAGGTCCTGTTTTGCATTTGTACTATTTAGGACCTCAAAGCATGTATTTTTGATGATGTGAGCATAAATAAATCATCCAAATAAACCATTTAAAAGGAAAGTATATTCTACACACACGCACACACACACACACACACGCACACACACACACTGACACGCAGTCCTCTTAGGCTAAACATAATGCTGCATACTTAATAATTCACACAAGCATGCTCTGCAAACAGATTTATTATACAAAGTGACCCAGTTTGAAAGCAAGGAAGGGTTAATAAAGACATCCATTTAAAGGGCATCATTTTTACATGTGTGTTGTAGGTGTGTGCCCTGCTGCTGGTGGAAACACCGAGGCACACTTTGTACAGTAGCCTAAAAACCGGACATGACATATTGTTCTATTTTTAGTGCAACAACATGTCAAAAGTGTGTGTCTTCCTCAGGTGTGTGCTGAGCGCCAGTGCATCAGTTACCTGGGGCGAATTTTGCAGCAGGCTGAAGGTGAGCATGACTCAAGCATTTGAATAACTCTCATGCAGTCGACAAGGTCAACTTCATCTTTGGTATACAGAGACATAAAATACTGCTTGTTCACATGCCGGCATAAAGCAGTTTCTTCTCACTTAGACATTCTACATATACCCGAAAAATTGCTAAATTATTAAATTTGCCTTGGCATCTAATCTAACCCTCTTGCAATAATGTCTGTCTATGTTTTTCCACAGTACTGTTTTCCCAGGATTTCTCATTGTATTCTTGTCTGTCTTTTGCTCTCTTAAGCACGAATTCCCACAGTCTCATTTTATTCCCTTTATCCTCTCCTCTTTCCTCTATCTGTCATGTCACTCTCCAATCCACACTGTCCAGTAAAGCAGAAACGCCAGGTGAAACAAAAGTCCGGAGCCGTCACACTAATGCGCACACACTCATATACACACATACACACAAAAACTCATACTCTCTCGCAGTCAACCATCCTTCAATAGGTTTCCTTTGCCCCGATTTAATACGGGCTACCGCACAGGGAGAAAATATTACATCTCTACTACTGTTTGGATCCAATCATTTTCCTCTGACTACTAGGAGGTTTGTAACCATCAATTTCACCTGCTGAGAGAGAGACAGAGAGAGAGAGCGAGAGGGAGAGAAAGACAGAAAGAGACAGAAAGGCACTGAGCAAGAAATAAGACAGACAAAAGCAAATATGATGGATGCAGGTGGATCCATGGAGAAATGAGGAGTAAGAGGATGTAATTAAGGGGAGGAAGTAGGATGGAAAAGACATCAACAGATCAAGTAAAGTCAGAGGAAAGAAAGTTAAGTTGGTAGAGTTTAAGAAAAAGAGAAAAGTCGATAAGAAAAAGAGGGTAAGAAAGTGTTGAAATGTGTAAAATTAGGACAGAGATAGATGTGACTTCTCTTTCATAAATCCCATGACTCACTTTTTTCAAGACACCCTCTCTTATCACTCATCACTGTTGTCGCAGCAATATGTCCTCCTCAAGGCAAAAATAAAGCTGCGTCACTCTTTTCTTCGGGCCATGGCACCGGAGATGTCATCAAAAAGTGCAGTGTTATCTCTCCCCAATAGATTCCAGCAGAGCAACAGTCGACTTTCTTAACGAGAACAGGGTCCCCTAGATGTATTTTTAATCTGCACTGCCAGTTCGGGGCCGTTCTGCCCCGTTAGCCAATTAAGATAATGCAGCGAAAAGATAAATACGGGATGAGGAAACGCCGTCAGGCACTGCAGGAGCATTGATTTGATTCAAACCAAAAGCAGATGTTTATGTTGTGGAGACACTTTGCGAGGTAAGATGAAAAAAAATCCGACATAAAAAACAGATGGAAAGGTCAGACGTATAAGTACGGATTCTGACGGATGATGGGGATGTGAGGTTGCAGCCGGTGTGAATGGACCAACACTAAACGAGGTTATTAGGATGATAAAATGTTTGGAAGTACACACATCTCAGTTAGCCATGCTTGTTAAGACACACACAGGCTAGGCTATACAAAGATGAATAGATTCAGCAGCAGAGGACTGAAACAAACATTCTGTCAGTGACTTGTGTCAAATGTCAAAGAAGTCAACTTACTCATGACAAAGCAAGTTATGTAACACTTCATTATTTCTGTGGTGGGAAGTCAGATTCTCCATGAAGAATTGCTGTATTTTCTTCTAATAAGACTTTAACATTTCCACTTTTTGTGCACCTGCATTATAAAGCTGAGACCATTACAAAGCTTAACAGGGCATTTAAAATAAAAGACAGAAACTATGATGAATATTAACTAGTGTGTGCAAAAGTATGTAAATGTATATTTTAGGTTAAATACCTATATTTATACAGGTAGATATAAAGAAGTCCTGTTATGCTTGTTCATTAAAAGCTCAAAACTGCGGTGAAAGCAACTTCTGAGATGAGTTTTGACAGTGTACCACAACATCTCAGGTCCCATGGCAAAATCTCTTGACAATGGGGAAAATCTGACCACTGCTTTTAAACCCATTTTAAAAAGTGTGAGCTCAAACTGTCAAGTGTGGCACAAACTGCTCTTGGCGCTACAGTTAAAGCTGCAGTACACTGTAGACGAGAGAGAGAGAGAGAGACGAGAAACGAGAAGAGAAAACTAGAGGACAAATCAAAAAAGACTTTGGCCCACAGGCGGTTTGTACATTTCATCTGCATCGTTGTGACAGCGCGTCCTGCTTTTATTAACCAGGTTGTTTGTACCTTCAGTATATCCCATGCTGTCAAGTCCTGCCTCTAAATTTCATAACATTTCACTTGACTGCCTTAAAGGGCTCAGTTGTCAAACAGCTCATTGACTGTAGGCGGCTGTTACCTGTTTTCATAAAATACTGCAGTACACTTTGTGTTAGCACTTAAACACACGACTACTAGATTCACAGGTGATGATGTTAGCTACTGGGCTATCATTTGCAAGGTTTGTTTCATAATTTTTTTATTATGCTGATACTCATAAAGGTAGTAAGCAGAGACAGAGAGGGACGTTAATGGCTTTGAATGATACTTTAAACTTGCAGTAAAGTTATTGTATGTTTGATAAGCAGCTGAGACTCTGACCATGTTGGATCTGACAATAACGATACTGACACCAGTGATCAATTTAAAAAAAGTATAATGATATTATTAATCACTTTTTATTGCTGTTGTTGAAGTTTTAGTTGTAGCATTCAAATTATTTTATCTTATTTATTATTTTTTAATCAAAAAAATTCACATTTGGACACAACAAAACATTTTTTCTTTACAAACGGCACTGCTGTAATTCTTGTTATGCTTTGGCTGATCAGTTGAGACATAATATAACGATAATAATGACAAATAAACAAGCACAACCTGCTTCAAATTTGAGAAACAGGAAGCGGCTGATATTTTCCTCTGTATGTTTTCATATTTTCCAGCCCTCTCTCTCTCTTTCTTGGTCTTAGCCTCATAGAATAAATATTTTTATAAACTCTGATTTTGAACAGTTGATTAAACTGGTCAAGAAATGCATCAGAAACCGCTGCCTGTTTGGACTGGCTGTTACTCTCATACCTCATACATAAAGTAAAACCCCCCACGCTCCTTCTCTCTCGCAGGCAATAATAATAATAACTCAAGTTGAGGACTCAGTGAGTGGCATCACACCCATAAAGGTGTAAACACAAAAACAATGAATGCAATTAGTGTAGAGCAAGACTTTCTTCAGGGGTACTTAATGGACGCTGCCATGTACTAATACAAACAGGCTCACAGACACGCAAACACTAATACCAGCTTAGAAGAGAGAGCGCATTATGACTCCAACCAGGGACTTTACTTTTAATTAGCATTCCAAGTGCAACAGTTGAATATTACTCTAAAATTAATCTGCAGTGCCTGAAACCACGCGTTTGGATTATAATGGAATGTACTCTTTGGATATTGGAAAATGCAAAAAGCATTATCGCTCATCTGTGAGTGACTTTTCTCACAGTCATGTGC
>JAPZDZ010000021.1:8162644-8184225 GCA_029783805.1 Acanthurus tennentii
CGCACACGAACACAAACAATACACACACAGAAATACACAAAAAAGATTGAGAGCCTTCCACGCAGCCTTGGGGAAATCAAGGTCATGGTGAGGATGACTGACAAACACTCACTCAGTCTCACTCTTTCACACACACACACACACACACACACACACACACACACACACACACACACACACAGTACACGCTGTGTGCTACTGAATCCATCTGCCTTCTCCTTGTCCCCCACTGAACAGTTATTTAGCTGCCACAAACAAACACGTACACACACTGGCTGCCTTCAAAACCAACTGCCATCATCTTCTCCCCCACTGAAGCCCATTCAGCTGCCTCACAAATACATCCACACCTGCACTGAATTAATAAAGTAGACAAATATCTATCAGAGAGGAAGTAAACCCCTCTGACAAAACATACATCTGTTACTGATATTAAGAGGTTTTTTTTCTTGCTCTTGCTCTGCCAGAAAAACACCAATCAAAAGCTTTTGATTTGTTTTTCTAAAAATTAATCCGCCTACTACACTAATACTGATCTTCTTTTATGTTCTTTTTTCGTGAAATACACCTACAAGGAGGTCTTTGTGCCAGTTGAAGATGCCAGACTTTTATCCTCACTCTGTCATTAGTAAATGACTGCTGAAGTACACAAACATTTACGTCAGCCTGCCACACACAAACTGCCTCAGGAGGAGGTTTTAATCTTTAGCCTACAAAGCCACAAGTGAACATTTGGGACTTATGCCTAATAAATAACTACAAATGTGTTGTTGATTGATTCTCTGCTTACAGACTAATGGAAACAGAATAAAAGTGCAGTTAACGATATAGTTACCTAAGTAAAGTTGGTGCTCTACCCTTTATCCGACCTATATTTCTTAAACTCTACTGGAGTATCACAAAGGCTGCTAGATAAAAATCAGCGAATTGTGCCGGGTAGATTGTTTTCTTCGTGAAAAAAAATTAAGGCTTTCCCAGGCAGTTCCTCTCAAGGGTGGAGTGAGAGTGCAGCAATGGGCAGTTAAAGCGTGACCTCCTTAATGGTAGCATCTGCAGTCTGCTGGAGAACGGCTGATGTTCTCCTCCTCTGTGGTTAATGGAGGGTGCTGAGTGGTGGAAAACTGCTGTAATGACTGTGGGCCTGTGGGCCTCCGACTAAATCCCCCATTCACCAGTCAGCTAAAGCCTGCTTCACCTGCTCAGAATGCAACACTGGACCAGCACTAACGCCTGCCAGAGAGGAATATGTGTGTGTGTGTGTGAGAGTGTGAGTGAGTGTGAACGCAGCTTCCTTGTTCATTGTTCTCTCTCAAGTGTGAGTACGTGCATAGGTTTGGGTTTGCATATCTGCTTGCTAGTTGCTCGTGTCTCTATTGATTTTGCTCGTGTGTGTTGGGTGACATTTCCTCATGCGGGGGTGACGACCGGCGGAGGTGAAGTCTAAGGACAACACAACAACGCTGGACAGGCAAAGCAGGCAGGCCCCTTCGGAACATCTTCTTTCTCTCTATTCTTGTTTGTTTTTATGTCTACAGCACAGACGTGCACACTCCTGTACACGCACATCCACACCTGCATGCAGCATTATCAAGAAGACAAGATATAAAGGTCATATGGGACACACTCAGTCATTGCTGGGTCCTCAGGGGCTGGAAGAAGAGACAGGTGTGTGTTTGTGTGTGTGTGTGTGTGTGTACTTGTCAGGTGAGGATCAAAGATGCAGCACTGTCCCCTGTGATTCAACTTTAAAGCTGCTCTCACCTGTTTTTATCCTTTTAATACACAGCAGCAGACAGGAGGAACCTAATCTGTTTTCTGTCTGCTGTCGCACAGTAAAAAAAGAGACAGAGGGAACACGGGGAACCGTTTTATAATGACATTTGGTAAACGCTTTTGTCCAAAGCGTCCCACAGTGCTGTGACATCACTAGGATGGGAAAGAAGAGACAATTTAACAAAGACTTCTAAGCATTTAAAGGTTAAAGAGACGGGATACAACTTATTAAGGACTGGGCAGCACTCTTTACTCTTGTTTTCCTAATGTCTTTCTCTTTTTCTTCTTTTCTACCAGGTAATGTGTCTTCTTGCTATTGGCAAAACTTGCATACAGGGTCAGCCTGAAGCCAGACTTCTTTAACTGGACTTTACTGGACTTGAGGGCCATTTTAAGTTTAAATCTTATAACAAATCAGCTGTACATGGTAGGACTTTACAGTTTTAATAAAACTGTTGGCCCAATGTAGCAAGAGTGTGGATGTTTTTAGCTGGCAGAAGTTATGAAGTCAATCACTCTGTTTTCTCAAAATGAAATCTCTGTCTCCTGATACATTTTTATACTTAACTAAAACCAAATTGGCTACACCGTATTTTCAGAATGTTCTACACAAATGACCCAGCCAGATATCGAATTAACAATGAACTAATGAAATCTTACAAAAAAATTAAAAAATGCAATTTTTTTAAGGTGAGGTTGATGTGGTGTGGTAAATTTCAACACTGTATCTCAAAATTATTTTTCTTGGTCTGAATTTTAAATTCCATCCCTGACATTAAAAATGGTAGAAAATAAGAAATAGAGCACTTTCAAACATCAGTATCTTACTTACGGAGCAACCAGTCTTTGTAAAATAAATCACAGACATTATTTGTAGTGTAAAAAAAGAATGCACATTCTTAGAAATTTGTCGCTATAATAAATTAAATCTGCCTTTACATGCAGCCTTGGAGATGCCTGAATAAGTATGAAGCCATCAATGGTTTTTCATTTGGCAGGTGGCTTTAGGTATAAGGTTATAAGGCCGTTTCTTTGTGATGCAAATGAACATCTTATGTTTACTCAGGCATTGTGCCGGGGAACCACTGCCTTGCGTGTTTTAAATGTCTCCCTCCTCCAACACACCTGACTTGAATGATGAGCTCGTCATCAAGCGCTGCAGAAGCCTGATAACGACCTGTTCATTTGAATCAGATGTGTTGGAGCAGGAAAAGATCTAAAACATGCAGCTCAAGAAACACTACACTTGATTTCAAAGATATTTTAATTCAGTGTTAATTTGAGTATATGGCTCAGCTCAGTAGCTGTAATTTGAATTTATTTTCTGAAGAAGAAAAATTAATACGTATCTCTGTTTTTACAGTTGATTAGATGTTTATATCAGCTCTTTAAATTTTGTGGTTTTTATTGTTTCCCTGTTTTGAAATTGAAGACATGACAAATTACAACTGAAAATATCTACATTTGATTTGTCAGCTAGACAACAAAACTAATTTGGAGGTGTCTCCTTGGGCATTTTTTTACCGAGACAATTAATTGGAAAATAATCTGCAGTATGATTGATAATGAAAATGATTGTTAAATGTCCTCATAGAGGCTGTGAATCTTTTGAAAGTCATGGTCATATAAACAAAAATATTCCCAAGCCAAACACTCACATCCACAAGCCTTCGACAAACTCTCTCAAAAAACTCTAGTAAGTGATCAGGAATCTGAATGACCTTCGAGCAGTTGTGCTCACTCGAGTGTTGAACCAGAGTTCTTGGATAAAAGTCTATTTGCCTTTACTGAGTGATGTTTAAAAACATCCTCTTTGCAGGCTTAATCTCAGGCCTGTTTTTGATTAAAAAATGTCATAAGTGTAACCTGTATGATATTTCTGTGTTCCTGGTGGTAACCATTCTGGAATTTCTCCACCAGAGGGCAGTGTTAAATGATTAATACTCTCACATGTTAGCAGCATCCAGCTGTGATAAAATGTGCAGATCGGGCAATATGATAAACACAAAATGACTGTGAAATGATGTGTTAAAAAGTGCTGAGGATGAGAGTGCAAAACCTGCATTAATATCTGTGAAAATATTCAGTATATTTGTGTGTGTGAGTGTGTGTGTTGCTGTATCTGTCAGTGTGCTTGTTTGATCATTAATTCTGATCTTTTTTTTGGTGGATATGTTTTTTCCCAGACTGCAACACGCAGCAGGGGGATTGTGGGCTGCATATACAGGATATCCACAGACCCTCACCTTTCATCTGCAGGGCTGTAGCCTGGGGTGAGGATTAACTCAGAGGCAAAGAGGCTAGACAGTGATGAAGTCTCTCCCCTTCAGTAAGGAGCGGCAGGGGGGAAGAAATGTAAGCAAAAAAGAGGATGGGCAAAGAAGAAGAGGAGAAGAAGAAGCAGGAGAGGGTGCAGGAATAGACAAGAGGAGATGAAGCAGTGGGAGACATTAATGGGGGAAAATTGGGAAAGTAGGGGGGGGGAGGAAAGGGAAGATGAGAAAGGATGAAAGCTAAGCTGAGTGTGGGATCTGCGGAGGTGACGGGTTTAGAGAGAAAGAGGAGGGGAAGATGGAAGTGTGAGGGTGAGTTCAAGGAGTGGAGGGTTATTAGGCAAGTACCAAACCATCACCAAAATGTATATTTACAAACCATTTTGACATTTTAGCACTATTTATAGCATATTTAAAAAAAAAAACAAAAGTATATTAAGGGTGTATTATTTTCCATTCAACACAACTTTCCCCTGTTGACAGTTTTCAAGTTTTCTATCAAAAATGTCACATTTTGGCTGCTTGAGATACAAAAAATCTTTAAAAAAATTCCCTTCACATCACTTTTGTATAACAGTGTGTTGCTGTTAGCTCAGTGTGTAAAATAAAGTGCTTTTTGTCCTCATGAAAGTAAAGACTGATAAAAAGATGAACTTATGAACCCATAGCTAATGCTGCACAGGCATATCACTGTACTTGAACTGAAAAACAACAAATTTTTCCCCAGAAGCAGCAGAATCCCATCGCCAAACTTAGCAGTTGTGTGATTTGCATTACTGAAGCCAGTGATTCCAAACCAGGGCTGGGGTTAGCTTTCTAGTTTCTCTTCTCTGTATTTATTGGACATGATTCAGCTTAATGTCCATGTGAATGTACTGCTTCCTCATGTGCATTGCTTTTACACATTTGAGACACCTCTAACTGCATAAACTGAGGACGACACACTGTTACTTACTGCCTGTGATTTCAAACAGCACTTTGTCATTGAGTCCCAATCTGAGTTCAGGCATCCCCGAGAGGACCACTTTAAGCTTGATGGTGCCCACGATTTCACTCCGCAGGACGCTGCCATTGGCGCTCACCTATAGACGGAAGAGCAAAGCATTACAATAACATGAGAGGTATTACTTTTTGCTTGGAGAACAGCATTCTGATCACTTTGAAATATTTTAACAGCTGATATTAGCGCTACCTGAATTTTACCTTGAAGTATAATAGTTTTATTGTTAACAAATACAATGTCCAAGAGTTGCTTTATTTAAAAAATGAAACTCTATAGATCAGTGGTGGTACTCCTGTTCATAGACAAAGAGAAGTAAACAAACCAGATGATACTCAGATCAGCCTTTCAGCTGATGCAAACCAACTGTACTAAAAAACTCTCAGCATGCAGCGCGAGAAATGTAAGCAAGGCACTGATGTGAAAAGGGATGAGGAACCTCTGATTTTTATTTATTTATTTTTTCAAGTCCCTGGTCACAGAAAAGGAAGTGGAAATGGCAGCTGCTCTGCAGTGTTTCAGCTTCCCTTAAACTCATGAAAACCTGAAACTGCTGTCCTTGAAGTGCTGCTTCAAGGACATGAAATTTCAAAGGAAAGTCATTACTCCCTCTCTCACTTCACATCATGTTCATGTTTACAAATCTGTGCTGTGTTTTTAGCTCCAGGAAACCTGAGCCAATGTCTGTATTTCTCACTTAAAATTGTAGAACATTTTTATCTAACTGGATCTCATGTAGTCTGGTAACACAACATTATTATGATGATCACTAAGTACTACTACGTATGTAGTACAGCTCACATCAGGGAATGAGAAGGCAAGGCAAGGCAAGGCAGTTTTATTGATATAGTACCATTCAGACACAAGGCAATTCACAGTGCTTCACAGGGCATAAGAAAAGAATTACAGTAAAAACAAATTAAATACAACAGAAAACAAATCAGATAAAATAGCAGTTAAGAATTTATAAAAAGAGAATAAGAGCTTTATTAAAAATAGAAGAAAAAAGACAAATTAAATATTTTTGCTATCTTTGTTATCCACAAGTGAGGAGCGAGAAGAATAACTTGACTTGTTACATTCTTAGTTAATAATATTATAATTACTATTATATCATTAGTCAACAATTCCACTGTTGTTCTACTGGTTGTCGCCAAGTTTGCAAGGACATTTGTCAGTTACAGCAACCGGAGAGTTAAATCATATTGTTTCATCATTAAATCACATCTTAAGTTTATATTTTAACTAGCAAAAAAATGATGTTTTCTAATATATTATGTCTGCTAGAATTACTGACTAACCTTTACATAACTGTATACAGTAAGTCACTCCTCTGTACAGTAAAGAAACATTAATAACAGAAATGTTCTATTGAGCAAGAACAGAGGGTTGTTTATACTAGAGACTGTTTCCTTCACAATTCAATTCAAGGAAAGAGGAAAACTGTTTAGAGGAGTCAAAACATGCCAGAGCTTTGAAAGTCAGCTCTAACAGGGACGCACCCACTTAGCCTCAGGGAGACACTCTGATCATCTATTTTCATCTGAAACTGTTGATGAAAAGCCATCTTTTAACTACTGGAAGACATTGGATGAGTCATATATGTATTTAAGAGTTCCTGAAAAGTGTTTTCTGTTTCTATTTTCAATGTGCATGTGTAAAAATGTTATCTGTATTCCTTAAAACAAAATAATAACAACAACAACAAAACAGTCCCAACTTAAACTGGGTGTGTGACAGTGAGACAGTATAACATTGCTCGTTGCTGCATATATCAGTCTACAGTCTGATGCACCCTAGTATTAAGTCTCAACATGCTGCTGTGTGCAAAAGCTTTGACCTACTCAAATAAATCTGATTGTAAATAAAATGCTTGAGTTGGTAGATGAGATAAACTCTCACAGACATACTGAATTTGTAGCAAGATATGCATGAGCAAGCTGACACGACCATTGGTGCCCATAAAAACCTCATTCTGATAATAGGAGCAGCCGGATATTGTTTAGGATCTCAACTAACATCACCAGTAAAATATCGCCTTAATAAATATAATGGGTGTAGGTGTATATGAATGCATAACTGCAAGTCTGGGTGTTTGTAACTCGTGCTGTAACTTTGCTGAGTTGTGTTTTACTTTGTGAGGCTACTGTTTGTAAGATGTGACATTTACAAAGCAAATACTGTCCTTACCAGCAGATTTACAGACTCAATGACGTCCATGAAAACTTCGTTCTTCCTGTACTTGATGCCCTCAGACCGCCAAGAGACAGCATTGGTGACAGTGGCAGGAGGTCGAGGAGCCCCAACCTCTAATTTATGACCCTGCTGGGTGATGTACCTGAAAGAGACAAAGGCAGAGAGGAGTTGTTACTCATGTCGAACTCCAAATTCAATCTTTAGATCTGCTGAGTGGAACACCTGAAAACCCATGAAGTACGTTCATCAATATCGTTTTAAAGCTAACAGTCTTGGTCCTCATTGAGATGCTTCAGTGTGAAATGTTATTTCCAATTTCGGATAAATTAGTGTTCTTAATTTGATGAAAATCTAAATAGGAAATGGCAACAATTTCTATTTTGTAACATGAACCCATTCTCTCTAGTGGAATATTTTTATATTTTGTATTAATCACCCCTCGTGACTTAAAATAAATGAGCTACTGTTATCTGAATAATTTAAAGAAGCTTGCTATTCACATTGCATGAAGGTTATTCATGGATGTAATTGGAAAAAGGAGATTTACATAAACCCATTGTGACTGCAGCCACAGATGATAATGTGTGTTACATGCTTTTATTTACATGATACTAAACGTTAAGAATTGATTGGGTAAACAAAACCCAAGCATCAAGTGTCTTTAAGGGTTTTGAGGCACCAGGAGATACCAGAACAGCCTTAATAGGTTTGCATTCTTTAATTATCTGAATCGTAGTAGATCTTCTTTCTTTAGGTAATTCCATCACTTGTTTGTTGGTGGTGGATAATCTTAAGTGAGTGTGCTGGTACTGCTGGTCTTAATGCTCACTAAGCTGTTTAGTGTCCATTCAAAACACAGATTGTGGCACTGCTGCGAGTAGCTTCAGATGTAAAATATTACTCCAGCATGAGAGATCCACAACATGACAGAAACATAGTAGGGGAAATTTCTGAAAATGCACAAACGATAACTGGAAACTCAGGCTGAACAACTGGAGTAAAAGCCTCTTTAACCCCACTCTGCCACGCACATAACTAACACCTTCCATGAAGTGCATTCAGACTAAAAGTGAAGCTAATATTGCTTTTTTAACGCTTAAACTGAGATTTATTTACCTTTTTGGTCACTTGGAGGTGAGTGCAATAAGCCTTTAACACATTGCTGTATTACAATCTTTTAAATTTTACATAATAAACATGTTAGTAGTTGCTTTTAGGTGAGTGGGGTATGGAAGCCTAGAATGACCAGCACACACTGATTGCATAATCACAACTGCTGCAACTGGTATGAGCTAAAAGCATCAGGCCAAGGAGTATACATTATTGATCAGTGCATCAGATAATATCTAACTGATACATTTTCGTGAGTTACATCGTCAATATTAGGTATATTTTAGCTGCTAGAAAATACATCTTTGTTCTTCATTAGGAGTGTAGTCCATTTTCATTTCAGTGACATCCTGCTACGTTTTAAATTTGTTGATATAAGCTCGGGGTTACAGTCAACAGGTGTCTATAGACTACGAAGAGATGATGTGTGGATCCATATGTATGCAGAAGCTGCCATTGCATCTGCAATCATAATCGTCTTTGTTTAAGCAGCTGAGGATCAAGCAAAGTTGTTTTCCCTTAATAAATCATCTTGTTATCTCAAGAAATCTGTCTTTTGCTTGCCTGAGATAACAAAATAAATCAACCTATAATTACAAGATACTGCGCTTCGTTATCTCAAGAAAATGAATTAATTAACTTGGGTTCTTGCGATAACAGCATCAAAGAATGGTTGCAGGAACAGCTGTTCTTGGCCCCCTTAGAATAGGAAACTCAGATCAACACTAACATTTACTTGGAAGTCTGTTTCTGGCCACTATATTTCAGTAATCACAGCCTTTTTAGTAAGGTTTGATTTCCACCACCTCCCAAGAGAAATATGTCTCTTTAGTTGCTAAATGCCAACATCTGTCAGTTGTTTGGTGGTGGGCAAGTAGCATACAGAAGGCTTAAAGAGCTTCTTCACTGAAAACAGTGGCTGCTGTGCCTGGAAACAATGCCAGTGAAAGTAGTGAGAGAGTCCAAAAAAGTAAAAGCTTTAATATCACAAGAACCAATGTTTGATTCGACCCACTGTCGGTACAATACTGATTGATGTATCCTTAAAAATCTAAGTAGATTAACAAATAAGTGTACTGTAGGTGCCTTATTCGGGAATTAATTTGGTCAATCTTGCTACAAAAAGAGTTTACCCAATTTATATATTTTACATCTCAGCTGTCTGCTGATCCATTAATGGATTCCTTTATCACTGCAAAATACTGTAAGTTGTTTCTCAGTGTTAGCTGGAGAGCCTGTTTGTTTTAACAATCCTCTGCCAGTGTCCAGGGAGATATAATGACTTGTCATGAGAGTATGTGGGAGCTGTACTCAGATAAACAACAAGTGACAAGGCCTGTTTATTACCTTAACACCTGCCCCCTCATCATTGTTTACTTCTCGCTGGCCTCATTTCACTGCAGAGCTGTCTTCTAATGCATACCACCAAATTTTCCCTGAAATATAGGACTAAATATTATTTTTATTATTTTAGGGAATTAACTCTTTTATTTTTTTTATTACAACTCTATCTATAAATACAATGCAAAGTGAAATACATCAGTTTGATGTATTAACACTAATAATAACCCTGTACTGCAGGACTGCGAGATTATTTGAGCAGTAACCTTGGCAGGCATAAATGCTGCTTTAAACACTTTGTTACAAACATTCAACTGCATTGGTGCAGTTAAAAATCCAGGCGTACTTTGATGAGTCTTGCTAATTTAAGTGAGAGATCTGTTCCATTACTGTGTCTTACAAAACTTCATGCACAGTAATCAGATCAGACCTTCCTGAGCTAGCATGCTCCACAGCAGTATAACTGTCATGTTAAATCAAACTGTGTCATAGAGTTTCTGATGGGCAAACCCAAGTTTCAAAGCATAGTTCTGTCAAGTGTCTTTTCATGCTCATGTGTCAATGATGTTTTTCTTATTAAGTAACTGAGAATGAATTTAAGTGTTTACTTTATTTCCAAAGCAACGTTTTTTTAAACAATGAAGCTCTGATTCTGATGAAATACCCTCCTGCACTCGGATCTACTGTGGAGAGGTGGCTAGTGTTCACAATAGGATAAGATACAGATGTTTTGCAGCCATGTGTCTCATATCTGCTTGAATTAAACTCCATTAACTGTGCTGATTGACATGCACTATGACGGCTTTCTATTTCTAACATGAATACAGAGATGCAGACTGACACTGACATCTAAACTGAGCTAATTTTGAAGAAATCTCTTGCCTAATTCTCCTGAGTGCTTTCTTCTGATGCCTTGCATTTGCCTTATTTTTCTCCCTTTCTCCTGCCCCTAAAACCTTCTTCTCCTCCACAGGCCTGAGCATTTTCCCCTGAGTAAAGGACTTTCTGACCCAGTGTTCCACATTAATTTGCTGTCCTCAAGCTCCTCTTTTACAAATAAGGGAAAATGCCTTGTAAGGTGTCCATTGTCAGGGATTAATGGACAACGTGGAGGCCAGAACTGTCCGACACGCAGCCTCCAAGGAGTCCATTAATTCCTGATTATGGACACCTCCAAGGGCATTATCCTGCTTTATACCATGGTCACTTATCAAAGAAAAAAATAAAAACAACAGTCACCCAAAGCTACCAAACACAAAACCATCTTATTAGGTTCTAATGGAAATATTTTTTACTATTCCACTAAATAGGACGGATCTCAGTTACGACTTGGCAAGAAGAAAAGTTTTTTAGTCTGCTCAGCAGCTCAGATAAAAGGCAGAAAGCTTTCCTTTTTATGTTGCATACGATCAATAAACAGTAAATATAATTTGACAGTAAACAACAAGACTAGCTAGCTTTTAAGCAATGTCATTGACCCTAAATCAATAACATTTTTTTAAATAAACTAGTAGCCAGATGATTATATAAAGGGATGTAAGATGATTGCTAATGTAATACAAAGCTGCCTTTTGGTAAGTTCAGAGACCCATTGTGGGTCTTGCAAGTTACGTGTTACAGCTGCCATCCTGCGGTGTAATCTTCTCTTTGATTTAAATCTCCTGGTGTTCACTTCTAATGCCATTTCACTCTTTTCTCTATCTTCTTTCTTTAGCTGCATCTGAGTCATCAGTTGTCACATACTCCAAAAATCAGGTAAAAGCATTGTTAAAGTCACTCATAGTTGTAATTATATGGTAGCTTGTTAACAGTAAATTAAATCACAGAAAGAGGCTTCACTGAATCCCTGTTGCAATGGTTACCAATTTTAAATACAGTCTGATTTGTAGCGTCCCATTATCTTAGAGAGATGAACAGAAAACTTCACCCAAAATACCTGACAGGAGTAGGTTCTCAGAAACTAATGAACACTCTGCCATCAGAATCAGGTAAAATGCAGAGGCAGCAGTACAACAAACACAGTAACATTGAAGTTTTTCATTACTTACAACCAAAATTTGGGGGCCTTACTCTGTTTGACACTTCTGCAGTGTAGGCAAATTTTGCAGTGAGATCTTGCCACCCATGTCACATATGATGTCTTACATATCACGTGTATATATAAGGTATTTTCTCTCTGCTGACTACATAAAGTAACACAATGTTTTTCATGCATTCTACTCATTCTACTCATGCAGTTTATTATTAGTGACATGGGCTGTTGATTGGAATGAGAGTGGTCTCTACCAACACCTGAGAGAAAACAAACACAAAGCCATTTGCTCAAATTTGACATTAAGCTCTGGGAAGCCAAGAAGTGGTGCAGATATGAGTGCAGTTGTCATCAGTCTCATTACCATGAGTGAGATATATTAAATATAAATGGCAACTCAAATTCAAGTTAACTGTTTTATCATAGGCCAAGCATCTTGACCCATGAGGCCAAACAAAGCCCATTTAACAAATACAAAACACAAACACTAACTGAAGGGTGTTGTTTACAGTAAACTAAACATTCCCTTCCTAATGTCAACAACAAAAAGTGCCACATAAACAAGTTTAAGAGTGATTGACGGATTCAGGCAACATTTTCTCCCTAATTTTCTGTCCTAGTTCCTCCCACCTAGAGGGTCTTGAATGCATGTTGACACATAGCAGACTCTCAAAGTGCTGAGAGATGAAAGGCAGTGACAAGTGGGCTTGGGGTCGATGTTGGGTTTTTTGGTTGCTTTGCTGTTTGTTCTGTTTTGCCCTGATTCTCCTCAGAAATGCTAATGAAAGGATCTGGAAGCGGGGGTTGGCAGCAAACTGACAGATTAGCATAACAATAGCAATCATAACAAATACAAACACACACTCACGCACACACACACGCATTAAGTTTCATAAGAAGACACACACATACACACATTCAGGAGCGTGTGCAAGTTTGCAGTTTCACTGGCTCAGTGTACCCACCTACACACACACACACATACACATACACACACACATTTATACATTACCAGGTAGTTACTGCTATTATGTATGAGACAAAAGTGTTTTTGTGATGATTGGGGCATAAAAAGGTCACAGAACTGGAATAGCCTGCAGACAGACCAACACAGTGAATATATGTGTGTGTGCTGTTTGTGTGCAAGACAGAAATAACACTTCTGTGTGTCTCCTTGGAGAAAAGAAGAGCAGAGCTTTTCTCTCTGAGAGTCTCGAGTGTGTCCAGCTGACGGTGTCATTGTGTTTGGGTGCCAATAGGAGCCTGGTAATTATCAGCCCTATTCAGATACCAAACACACATACCATACATATACACACATAGACCTGCATGTGCATAAACAGCATGTGAAAGTAAACATCAATCACATATTACCATGAACAAAACAATGCAAATCTGAATATTTGAAATAAATGGTTCAACATTAATTAGAAGTCCTGTGCACACAGACCCCATGTTTCCGAGGTACTGTAAAGTGAACACAGAGCCTCTCCCTGGAAACAAAAGTCTCCCTGAGGAGCCAAGAAGAGGGAATAAGCAAAACAACCCTGTGTACACTGTGAACACAAAACACTTGTGGAGCCTATGAACAGTAGCTGCTTCAGTTCATTTCAATGTATGAACAGAGTCCTGCTGAAAGTTGTTACATTTTAATGGCCAGCTGTATTTTGTTGAATGAAACAACAAATATGCCAAACATGCTCTCAAAGCTGAATTATCACGTTCTCTTACTCCCATCTCTGCCAGTCAATTACAGTATGAAATACAAAGCTTTTAACTCACTGAAAAACATTGTTTTTTTGTTTTCTGATGGATGATACAGGTACCACTTGAGCTACTCCATTTGCATTACATCAGATTGAAGTGCAGCAACTATGGCCTTTGAGTGCTTGACAATTTTAACCCTTTCTGCCTTATGATGTTAAACTTAAAATGCAAGAACAGTGCCAACACGTATTATAAATCCAAATTTTGGCAAAATATAAAAATGCTGACTTTTCCTTAGAAGGCACATTCAGGAAAAAACAGTTGAAATGTAACTGTTTCTCTTTCAAGTTTTGTCAAGATTACACAAGAGCATGCAGACAAGGTATTTGGAGGCAACAGTTGTCCATTGAGATTGTGTAATAGTTTTCTTACTCTTGTAGGATCTTGCTGTCAGTTGTCTGAGGGAAACCAAAGTCCATCACTTCATCCATCAGCTCATACACTGTCACAAAGTTGTCACGGATACTCTCCTCCTCAAGCTCCTTAAAGTATTCCTTAAATACCTGAAGACAAAATCAATTGTTTTTTACTAGGCATAGGATATGTAGGTTATTTAGCTGTATTTCGATGTTTGTGCATAATGTCTCAATAAGTAAAGCGTAAAATTCATCTTTTTATTGGCTGTATTCATAAAGTATTAGCCGAAAACATTTTAAAGGCACTTCATCAAAAAATATATGCAGTGAGGAAACAGCCAATAAAATAGGAGGTGTAGATGCACCTCACACTGTCTGGCAGAATAAATTATAATTAAATAATTGTAATTACAGAAAAAGCATACTGAGATCAGCAAAATAATAAAAAAAAGCTTGTGGTTGGTCTCTATTAAAACTCGACATCCTGCTAGCTCAAACACAGCTTAAAACTGCAGGTAATCACTTGACAACAAATCAGCCAGGCTGGGTGAATATCATAATGTTTTGAACACAAGTAGTAAGTAGAAGTCAAAGATTTGGACTAAAGTCTCAGTAAACAGACATACCTGGACAATTTTATAAAGGAATGAGTAGACCAGAGCAGCATTGGCATTCTTCTTTGTCATCGCTACCACTGAAGAAAGGACTGTTAAGAAACAACATACTTATACAAGGGACAGGCACAGTATCTCCACTGAAAACCTACAAGTTGTTGTGAACCAGACATGGACAGGATTGACGCATGCAGTGAATATGTTTCAGATAATGTGGGTGATTATGAGACCATTATAACAATTTACAAAGTGAGTAGAATGTATCACACTAGTAAGCAATTGAGAACATGGCCACAAGGAGGTAAAATAGCTCAGTTGTCCACTGGGAATAGCACTTACTCACAACCGCAATATTATGTTGAATTAATAATGTGCAAGGAAGTTTGACTGCCAAATCTTGCATCAGCAAAGGAGGATAAACAGTGCACAACTGATCATGGTGAATCCGTCTTCATTTTTTTTACTGTATGAGAAACATGATGTGATGACACAAGAGCCGAGAAGCTGCCTGCTTCAAAGATATGAAGCTGAGACTTCCTATGGTGCTAGAGACAGTGAATGGATAGCCGTGTACTACATGCTGTAAATCTATACTATGCTGTCAAAATTCAGGCTTTGATTAACTAGTGACTTCACACTGAGTTCACTACAGTAAAGCATCAATTTCAACAGACACAACAAAGTACATCATCCAGATAAGAACTTAAAAGGATACAGTAAAGGTTGCTGTGTTTGATCCACAGGAAGTGTGACGAGCCATGGCTGACCATGGGTGTCATCTCAGCCTCCTCTTCTCTCTTCATCAGGATGGGCATGAAGTGGTCAATCTCATTCATGTCCATGTTCCCCATGTAGTTACGGCAGATTAGCACCTGGATTCAAAATGTAATGAAAAGAATATGGAGGGAGAGGACATTACTATTGAGGTACTACAGAGTCATTAAATATTTATAGCTCTTGGCTGAGATACCAAAGCCGAGCAGTCAGGCGTAAATATGCCTTGTGAACCCCTGGCTGACCACAGACCCTCACCTCAGGGAAGGAAATGACACCATATTTCAGGGTCATCTCACAAGGAAATGTGCACACTGTGTTTCCAACTTGCACACATGATGATAAATGATGATGTATGATTATGTTTTCCACATTAAATAGAAGCTTATACAGACTTAAGCAGGGGTTTGGAATTATGGCAAACAAAATGTGTGTATACTTCATAGAAGCAAATACTCGCTAAAATTCAGAGAATGTGTGAAGTCCCTTGGAAATAGCAGTCCAAGGCACACAGAATGTCATTTCAACATGTTTGTTCAATGCTGGTGTTGCATTTTTCACCTCATGTTGCCAACTGAGGAATAAATGCCCTTTTTAAATTAGTTTGTTTCACTTAAACTGTTAAAAACATTATGTTCAGTCTGTCCAAGAAATATCTGTAACTTCATGTGTTTCCAAGCAAAAAAACAGGCACTGTTATTATATTCATGCTAGCAGCATGTCTCTAAAGATAGCAGATGTCAGTCGGTTGGTCATTCCATCATTTTCATTCAGGCTGAAATATCTTAATAACCACTCGATTAACTACTGAATTTGTGCATTGAGGTTTTAAGTAAAATGTTTTAACAACTAGATGGATTGCCATGACTGTTGTCCATTCATCCATGTACCCCTCAAAAAGAATCTTAATAACCCTGGTGATCCCCTGATTGTTTATTTACAAAACAAGGTAACAAATTATTGAGACCAATACTTCAATGAAAGACAAAATACCTGCAAAACTAATGAAACTCTCCTCTTCCTCAGCTGTACTTTTTAGTGCAAATATTAACATGCTAATTTGTTAAAATAAAATACCGCTAGCATGACTGCATGCCGGCTGTGAGATTCAACTTCTGAGCCAAATGCCAAATCCAGATAAAAAATAGTGTTCCAGGTGGCTAGCTAACCATTTTCTAATTAACAATGAAACTCAATTTAATCACTAGGATTTTTCTCTTGCTTGTTTACAGCAATTAGTCAGAGCCTTCACAGTTGTACGGATATGCCAGATCCAGTTTTGTATGCTAAGATAAATTAAGCTGTTGTAACCAATTAATGACTTTTTTGGCTATGCAAAGTGTGGTAAACTCAGAGGAGCTATGCTGGGGTAAAATACTATTAGATAATGAGGGGTAAAAATGAAGCAAAAATGATTTCTGAGGCCATAAACATGTATTTCATGCTATAAGAGCTTATATATCTGATTCATTCTGTCCCTGGTAGGAGAAGTTAATAAAAATTATTTAAATATATGAATCATTTCCACATTTGAGTAATTGCATGATGGAGGAGCGTCACACTATGTTACAGCTACTAATGATCATCTGTCATATAGACTTGGTGTCAATCCTTTTACTAAGTTCACATACTTAAAAAGGTAAATTAATAAGTTAAGGGTCTCAATGCTTAGTCCTTTTATTTCGTAATTTTTATCTATGTTTGTTTAGTAACTTGCCTCTGGCCATCTGTCATATTGCAAAAGTGGCCCCTGGGCAAAATAAGCATCCCTGCTGAGGACTGTTAGTTATTTTCTCTCAAACCACTTTGCTTTATGTGTATCTTAACTCTTTTAGATTTCCTAGATTTTTTTAGAATGTTTTTAAACAAACCTTTAAGAAGGAGAACCTGTTTCTAACAAAAGGTGGGTGTGGGCTTATATATACAGATAACAAGCAAGTTAATTGCTTGTGGGCATGACTGTGGTTACAGTCCTTCTGAATAATACAAATAGTGCCACTATTGACTGCATGCACTTTGCTCTTCTGAGACTAGAGTAGAAAACTTGATATTCCTGTTTTTCTTAAGTGTCTCCCCATATGAAGAGTTGAATGTCAGTCTGAATCTATGAAAGATGCCCTCTTCCTTGAATCTGAAAGACATCGGTTTGAAATTTATTGATCACAGGTGAATTACTGTGTACAAAAAAAACTAAAAACAAATACTGAAATTAATACATACAAGACGAACTCGACCTGTCCAAACAACAAACGATAACCCAGAAATTAAGTTACACTGCCACTATGTCATCTTTTTTCATAGATTTGAAGGGATGACAGAATCATATTTTTTAAAAATGTGTGTGTATATATATATATATATATATATATATATATAAATAATGTGTGTTTAAATCACAGAACTGCATAATTTTAATTTATATCTTTTTATATCTTAAAAATTAATTTTATCATATTTTAGGTCTGATTGGTATCAGGGATTTTGACTAAGACGTGACCAGTATCAGTTCATGCCTTGAATTTTTACACTGAGACACAACTGTGACCATTACAACATTTCAAATTAACCTACAGTGTCCACAACATTTGACTAACTTCTCAGGTCTAAATAAAATCAAACACCCCCTAATCCAAACAGCATAAAATAACACACGCACACAACCAAGCTTACTTAGAACACTTGTGGGTGGTTACACAGATCCATAACCACTGACCCAAATATCAGCTTTTTTCCAATTGGGAACAAGGCTTTTGTCCCCAGTTTCACCAGTTGTCCCCGATCAACTGGTCCTGAGTATGAAATGTGTCCCCAAAAGTAGCTGAAGTCATACCACGCACACACAAACGACAAGATGAGTCAGCAGTCTTGCTGGAGTCCGGACACACAGAGTGAAGTGGAGAAAGAGATCAAAGCTTCAGCGCTTGAGGGATCTAGATGACAAACACACATGCAAAGCTCCCCTCCTTTCTTTAATAGAGGAGTCTGTTGTGCAGGGGTCACACAGGGGCAGATACAACAAAGGCAGAAGGAAATAAGAAATAAAAAAAAGGAAATGCCAGGAAAGTAAAGTAATCTTGGGGAGAAAAGAAAGGATATGAACAGGCCACTGCTCAGCTTCAGTGATTGGAGACTGAAACCACAGAGCGAAAAGTTCATAGGTCACCACAGGGAGAGAATGAGGTGTAGGCAAATCTTTGATGAAACACTGAAGGCCCAAGGAAAAACACAGGTTTACTTTGTAGTTCTGAAAGCAAACCTTGATAAAAAAACATAGAGGCAAAAATATTCTGAACTGCAAATTTAGACCTGCCATCTTTTTTATGCCATCAGAGATCTGTATTCAGAATGAGCAGATTTTCTTGAGCAGTAATTATTAATGCTGAGTACATAAACACAATCAGTATTGCTGCATTCAGGGACATGCTGTGTTTAATCAACAAGTTAAGAGTTCATTTTGCTTTACAATAGGTGCTGTAAGAGTAAACCATTCAGTCACTTGACTGAAAATTTAAACACTTTTGGTAATTCAATAACTGTTTAAGCTGTTTATTTGTCATGGAAGATCATCAAATATCTGCTCGTTTCAAGCTTCCAAAGTGAGGATTAGTTGATTTCTCTGTTTCATATAACTGATTCATTTTTCTTTTGGACTGTTGGCTGGACAAAATAAGGTATTTCACTCCAACATCTTGAGCGTTGAGAAATTGTAATTTGACAAAATCATTCGTTATTACTTGCAACCCTGTCCAAAATGCACCAGTGATGTATTAAAAATCCAAAGCACACTTAATACTTAGCCCCTAAACACAGATATCAAAACAAACACAGTTATTATGAAGAGTCGTGTTATTGTGACTTATTGACTGCTTTATGGCTCATTCTGCAATTTCATCCCTATTGCTGGTCCATTTATGAGTGTTCAATCTTCTTTTGCAATCAGCCACCAGTTTCTTTTAGAACCATATCAGTCAGACAATATTACAGCTGATGTCTGGATGTTAGGATGTATGAGAGTTCATCCAGCAGCAATATACGCTCTATGAGGCTGCAAGCTGTGACAATTACATGTCCCAGCTACAATCAGGATGCTGATTTAGAGCAGCTAATGTTTCACCTTTAGGATATTCAAGAGTCACCATATCACCCCTGTCACGTCACGTCGGCTTGAATGTGTGTCAGCTACACTCAGATTTAAAAAGGAAAACATCAGATAGCCTCGTATATTCTGCAGAGGCACAACACATCAAACAGAACACCTCGCACAAACAGTTAGCATATTTCATGCCCTAAAGCAGAACGCAGCTACTTAATAATCCAGGTCTCATTAAATTCCTCTTGGAATCTGTTACCTCCATGTTAAGACACTATGCTGTCTGATAACAACATAATCTATAAATACTGTTTGCTTTTACAATTATTCATTAAAAGTATTATTACATCCCTCCATTACTTTCATTAAAATCTAATCATGGGTGACATCCATGCATGACACATAACCTCACAGGGTTTGAAAAGATTGAAGCCTTAAAAGAAAAAAAAATGCTTTAAAAGTGCTTTAGCAGCTCAAAGAGAAAGAAAGACAGCAGGCAGCAGGTAATAAAACAAATACAAATTACAAACATTTGCAACAGATTGAAAATAAGTCATGCTACAGAGATAGACACACATATATGAAATGCACATAGAAAAAAAAGTAGAAAAGAGAAATTATGGTGGACTTGTGAAGCCATATTTAAAAGTGTATTTTCTGCTGCAGTGTGGAATCGTTTTTTACTGTGGAAATCCAACATATTGCTGGTAAAAGTTTGTTATGGGGACGTTTCAGACAGCAAGTGATTGCATACAATGGGTGTAATCAATAGGACCCACTCACTGCTGACCTCTAAAGGCAAAGAGCAACCACAAAACTCTCACTGGAGTGAATGACTGGAAGGTTAACAGGAAGAGAAAGAAACTCAACAAAGCTAAGGTCAGTTTGTATCCTCCAACTGTTGGAAAACACACACAAATCTTAAAGTGCACACCCACTAACATTTAACATGAAAATATAACATCACAGAATAATGTGATATGAAGGGGGACATGGCTGGCTGGAGTCAACAATAGCTTACTTGTAGATGAAATAATGGCACATTGAAGAGAATGCAAGAATGCAAAAAGACGCTACTGAGCCGACCCATCAATTGCAACCATTTAACACTGTGCAACACATGCTTAGAGGGTCTCTTTTTCCTTAACAGCAGCTCTCTGAGGCTGTACTCAGGCACACCACTGTCTTTAGCAAAATGCTCGCATCAACTTGATAAATATTTTCAGGGTGGCAATGCCAAAATTCTGGCGTGTTAAGTATAAAGTTTACCATGTTCAATAACTTAATTTACCTTATGAACATTTCTAACATTTGCCTATACACACTAGACATGTACA
The DNA here is from genome assembly GCA_029783805.1 of Acanthurus tennentii. Lineage (NCBI taxonomy): Eukaryota > Metazoa > Chordata > Actinopteri > Acanthuriformes > Acanthuridae > Acanthurus > Acanthurus tennentii. The sequence goes on from JAPZDZ010000021.1 coordinate 8,183,308, forward strand.
AGTAGTACAAAAAGACTGTTGGGAGTGTTGTTAGGGGTGCAGATATTTTATCATTGATCAAAATACTGCACCAAATAAACTTTAGACCTGTAATCAGGTTAATCAGGTTAAATAAAAAGGCAGGGTCATAGAGATTTATCCTGTGGTGACAAACGTCTGAAACAAATGTTACAACAAGGCATTTAACAGACAATTATTTTAGTATGGAATAAAGAGGCAGCCATATGGGAAATAAATGAGTATTTCCCGATGTACTTTAACAGCCTTAGCCAAATCCAGCAAAATCACACTTAAATGTTGATGAATGTGCACTGTCCTCGATAAATAAATAAAGAAAGGACAAAGTACAAAAGCAAGAGCTGTTATCTTCTTTGGAACCCTAACCGCTGTGACGATAAAATGTGCCGCTACTTCTGACAACCCAAAACTTCTGCTTTAACAGAGTCTTTTATTTAAAGTTCTGCTGGAAAGCACCGGGAACAAATGATGCCGTACTGATTTCAACAGTCTGACAACTCAGCCTAAGCAGTCCACAGTAACCAGCAGTGTGCAGTCCAGCACCCAGGAGCTACAACTCAGAGAGGGGGTGGAGGGTTGGAGCAGAGGCAGGAACTGACTTCTGTAGCAGCTCTGTTTATTGTTAGATATGTGAGGGACTGTTTTTTATGTTTTATGTTTTGAATAAGGCAAAAAGAAGTCATTGATTTGTGGATAATTCTACCATGATGTTATTTAAAATATTTTCTCCTTCTGTTCTTTAAAGTTTTTTTTGATTTTAAGCTCTCCAGGAGGCTTTAGTGAACTCTCTGCTGTAGTGGAGGATGGAGGACCTTGCCTGGTCAGGACTGAAAGTGAAAAGCTACTGACTTGCCTCAGGGCAGAAACAGATAGAAAGGGAAGGAGGGGAGAGAAAAAAAA
>JAPZDZ010000021.1:8232969-8259421 GCA_029783805.1 Acanthurus tennentii
AAAAAAAATTGTCAGTTTTTACAATTGATGGTGCAAAGATATAAACTGATTATTGGTTAGACGAAAGTAAAAGAACAAAGCTTTGTGTTTTGTTTTTGTAGGACTTAGTGGCATCTGTTGGTAAAGGTGCAGACTGCAGATGATGTGATTGAATGTCACCCACCCTCCCCTTCCATGCACGTAGTAATATATATAGTGATTGTGAAAAACGCAGAGATGTTAAAAACCTCTTTAGAATCATGTTTGATTTCTCCATTCTGGGTCTATGTAGAAACATGGCAGTGCAAAATGGTTTAACTCTGTGAAAGGGGATCAGTCTCCTCTGTAGGCATAGAAGGCTCAATCTGGGGTGATGAAAACTCAGTGATGCTTATTTTCAGATGATTACACACAAAGGAAAATAAAATACTTTGTTGCTACATTCTACAATTAGTCCCTCATAAATCCAAAACACCGGACCTTAAACCAGCAGAGTTATTTATTGATGTAATCGATTATATCTCTGACTCAGCTGATAATCTTTTACTGCCTAGTACACATCACTAATTTGTTCTTTTCTTCTCCTTGGACAAACATGATTGTTGTATTTCCTAGGTAGCCTGTAGTGTTGTTTCTGTTCACTAAGTATACTTCATGACCTTTCTTCACCTGTGGATCTGTAAATGTAATTGCACTGGGTGAAAAAAAAAAAGTATTATGTGTTTGGTTTCGGATTTCTACAGGCAGAGGGTGGCATCGTACTAGACTCTCTGGTACCAGGGGAGGAGGTTGAGGTCCAGGTCACCGTCAAATGTGCCTGGTCTTTAGATGCAGGACACTGGAGCGGCTGGTCACACCCTGTGCGAGCTGTCGTTCCCCAAAGCGCAGGTGTGTCCAAGTGTGAAAAGAGTGTGAAAGACATTTTAAATCTACAACACATCATCTCACCATCCTGTGACCTCTTCTTTCACACAGGATTACACTTAAGTGAGATTTTTCTTGCCTTTTTCAGACGACATTTCCCTGATGTGCTACACCTCTGACATGCAAACTATCACCTGTCAGTGGAGTGGGAGCAGATATGGTGTAGAGAATGAGTACAAACTATTCTACAAGATGGAGCAGAGGTATAAAACTTACTTTGTTCACACTGCTGTACCTGACTACATTTCATCATTGACTGGCAAAAGTCCTCAGATCTCTCTATAATGATGCAACTGTATGTATATGTAGAATAACTTGGGCAACATTTATCCTCGTGCAATACAGGGTTGTTCAACAAAGTGAGTGTTTGTGATGTGCTACTATAACATGGTGATACATTATGACCCTTGCAGTGAAGCTTTGGGCTGGACAGAATGGACAGAGTGTGGTGCTGACAAGGACTGGGCCGACCAGTGCTTTTTTCACGGAGACAAGTCCAGAAAAGTCAGGGTCAGGCTGAGCAGCTCTCAGGTTCCACTGGGCAGAACCTTTTATACTCAAGAGTTCACTCTCAACAAGTGCAGTGAGTGATTCTCCGTCCTTCTGTCTTGTTCCTCTTAAATGAGCCAGCTGCTGTTTGATTGGTCGCAGGGTTCTCAGGTGATGTGATGACATGTGACAAGGAAGAGGCTAAAGTTGTCATTTAAAGGACTAAAGTGACAGTGTTAGGGTTAAGGTTATATTCCTCAGAGGTACCTTTAGAGGCAGATGTTTAGAGCCCTCAGATCGGAGTTAAATCCATAATTCAATATTATATTGCTAAAACACTGAACAATAGCAATAAATATCATTCACAATAATTTTGTATTCTTAGGAAGATAGCAGGTTACACAGCTACAGGTTCGATTTCAGAGGTTAGGCTCTCTGGCTACATTATTTGAAGCAGGCTCTGCTTTTCAGTTTCTGTAGTAATAAGAGCCCGATTTCCACCTCTTATTTGATCTCTCATTTTTTCCTCATCAGGCCTCAGAGAAAGAGTGGTTTCATATTTTTGGGTAGTAAAAATAAAATGTTTTCACTTTTTGTTTCTAGTTAAAACATCCCCACCAAGCGATCTGAGGTTTAAGGCCCACAGGGAAAATAAGTTGTGCCTGATATGGAAAACTCCACTTCCATCACTGTCTGCTCACCTGGAGTATGAAGTCAGCTACCGGATAAGAGGAGGGGAGGCGTGGATGGTAAGATGTTATTTGGCAACTTTTTTTTTCTTTATGTTTGTTTTCTGAAATATTAAGATGCTTGATATTTTTTTTGTAGTCACTGTGTTCACTCAAAACTTTTTACATTCCCTTCAATCTTTTTTTTTTTATCTCCACTCACACGTTTTGAATTCCCTTGCAGCATTTTTTTGCAATGGTATGCTTGAAGTCCTACATGCAGAATCAGATTTGAATATGGTACTATTTTGATGATTTCAGTTTTAGTTTATAAAGTAATAATGGTGCTGTACTGTTATGTCTGTGTCATTCTTGAAAATGCCACTAGAGGGCACCAAAAAAGAGAAATTTTCAATTTAACTTGCAAACTGAAGTAAATCTGTAAGATGATCAATTATGTAGTTTTAATGCTGGATGTTGCAAGAGAAATTAACATGCAAAACATGCAAAGAAAAAAATGTGTAATAGTGGTCAGGGAACACAAATAATATTCATCTCATATTTCAAAACATAATTACAATATACCTGAAGAGAACTTTAAAAACTATACAGAACCCAAAGGTGGACATCACCACTGAGTTTGCCTTGTAAAGACACTCAATGTTGAATCAAACTTTCTGCCCTCAGACAGCATCAGTGAAAGGACCCAATACTAGCACTTGTCTGGATGTTCCAACTGGTGGCCAGTACAGTATTAGGTCCAGAGCGAAACCTGTTGGCCCCATTTACACAGGCTACTGGAGTGACTGGTCAAATGAACTGACTCTAACTAGTAGCACCCCTGTTGACACAGGTAAGCTAAATGGCACCGAGTCACCACCAAAAGCAGTCTTAGCCTCTGATATTTCGATATTGATACTAATATTTTAAAATCAACTTCATCATGTGCTTTTTTTTATTTCAAGTTGTCTGATAAGATTTATAGTGTTGTATGAAATCCACTACTCTGTTGTGATAATACAAACAGGCCTATGATAGTCTAATCACAAGTCTGACTCCATTCAAACCTTGATGCCACATTAACATATATTAATATCTTTTAAAGGATTATTGCTCCTGCTGTTTTTCCCTGTCTTGATGCTGATGACTGCAATCTGTCTCATCATTTTGTTTCGCACCTATCTCAGGTAGGACTGTTTGATTTTTCTCAGCCATTTCTTAGGGTTACACAGATAATTGTTTCTTTGAAAAAAAAATAGAAAATTAGATACCTCTAAGTACCTTAATTCTAAAACTTATTTCAAATCAATTCTACCTAGTGTTCAAAAAAGTCTAACCTGTTAGTTTAATGGCTGCCCTGACCACACTGCTTGAAGGCTGTTTTTTTTTTTTTTTTACACCCGTTTTCTGTCTGTTCTTATAGTAAGCTCAAGCTGTATGTTTGGCCGCCGGTTCCCAACCCTGACAAAGTCTTACAAGGCTTTTTTGCAGAGATCAACAGGCAAAAACAGGTAAATTATTTTATCCCCAAATTTTGTATAACACATTTAACACTGAATTTCACAAAAAGGATACTGTGGGTTTTTTTTCCAGTGTAAAACAGAATTTAGCCATATAGATGGCAATACAATAAGGATCAGATATTAAATTAGAAATGGACAAAACATAAGAAGTAAAGCAGTAAATGACAAGTATTCTAACCAAGTTACTTAAGTAAAGTTTCCAATCGATTTCAGCACTTTTAAAAATGATTTACTGTGTTTACACAACAGAATCCTCTGATACCAGCCAAGCACTGCATTGAGGAAATCACTTCATCAGTGGTGGAGATAATGTCTGAAAAGGAGATTTCAGGATCGAGGAAGCCATCAGAGGAATCCAGCCAGCTCCTGTCACTGGGGCAAAGTTTCTCCACCAGAGAACAAATGGATGGAAGTCCTGAGTTGGAGGACTTTCCAGACTACGTTACTCTGAACAAAGACAAAATCATTCACTGCCAAAAAGGAAACAAGTATGTCCCTGAGGAGTTCGAAGAGAAAGAAGATCTGGTGGTGAAGGACGAGCTCTTTCAAACATGTCACTCTTCCTGCACTGACTGCTCAGTCTCTACCCCACCTTCTCCAGACAATGATTTTCTTAACCATTCCTACTTGCCTCTGGCTGAACTTGCACACAAGTTCAAGTGCAAGGTCAATGCTGACAGGGGCCCAGGCAACCTCTATACTAATTTCCCCTGTAGCTAAATGTAGGGCAAAACAAATGTTCTTTGCTTCTGCTGATGCAGATTTGATATATTCTCTGCACTTTCTTACTGACAGTAGAACTTAGTGTAAACTGATACAAATTAACACACCCAAGTTTACTGCATTAGTAGCTCTGGCTGTGAAATAGGCTTGAATAGGAAAAATGCACAACAATCTATTTGAGGATTACTGCACCCTGTGGCTTGAGCAAAGGTGTGTTTCCATGTATTAGTAGTGTATTAGGGGTTGGGTCTGGTTTATGGGATCCCCTCATATCTTTTTGTCTTACTTCTGGTGCAGTTCATTGTAGTTAAAATGCCATAAATGCACCAAAATTTTTAAGATAAAATATCAAGGTGGACATTTGAACACACAGATATCAAATAATCTGTAACAGTTACAGCATTTAGCACATAATATAATTATTATTTTTGTAACTGTCTGAGTGTATACCTAATGCAGTGTCTCTTTATGACCACTAGAGGGAAGAGTAGATCACAAGATACTTTCAGACTACAAGAAAAGACCTCACTTGATAAATGTATTGGTTAAAAAGGTTGTAACAATACAACCTTTAAGCCTGTTGAGACATAAGATATTTTTCAAGGTTCTAAGCTTAGAGTGCCCAAAAAGAAAGAAGAAGTGAAAAAAATGAGACAAAAAATATCAAAAAGGAGGTAGTATATGGGACTGGAAGAAATTACACGAGGTATATTTGTTTTTGTTTGTGTTTGTGTCTGTTTACTTTTGTGGCATGTTTAGTATTGTGCTGCGTATATTTTTTATTGTTCTAAATGTAAATTTCCCCTGTGACCTTCTTGTTATTCTAACCATCTGCATCTGCATTTGAACAAACAAGCATTTTTATGGTCTTCATCTTGTTATTGTTTAAGGTTTTGTACACATTTATATTGTACTTATCTCCAGTGTATTTTTTAAATGTCTAAAAAGTTACTCTGAATCCAATTTGATGTTGAGGAGGTTGACATGGATGTAACCAAAACACCTGTCCTCTTTGTCATCTCCTCCATAGTGGCAGTCCAGATGAGTTTTAGTTCGTCAAGCATTACATTGTAATTTTGAGATTTGTACTTTTGGCAATAAATAAAGTGGTTTTATTTCTAGTTGTCTTTCTTGTGGAGTCAAACATAACAAGAGACAAAGTGTTTTTAGCTGACTCAAGTATCTTTCTGGACAGTAGCTCTTCTTACCTCCGACCAAACAGCCACTGCTGCACTGTGGTGATCCTAGAAACAAACTTTGCCTGTCTTAACAACCTTGGTGCCACTAGGTGGCAGCAGAGATCAACTGGCAGATTTACTGTTCACGATTGAGAATGAGAGGATAGTGAGATTGTGGTCCAGGTTGAGGTTTGTGTTTTATCTCTGCTGATGACACCTTATGGTCAGTACTAACCTTATCAATGTGGTTACACTTGAAAATATGTCGTCAAGAGGTGTTAAACAGAATATGATTAAAAGTGAAATTCATAACCATGAAGAGACATTTTAGCAAGTGTTAACTTCAAACAATTTTTTTTCTAAAAGAAAATACAACACTGTTGACTGCTAGATGTTAATTTATTACACAAAGTAGACAAAAGGCTCAATGAAAGATGATTCAAATGATGATTACTCACAACTTGTTTGAAAACCAAGAGACCTGAGTTGGAACAAGGGCAAACACAACATCAATGACTACTGAAATGAGTAAGGGGATTAGTAGGAGAGACAAATAAGCCCTCAACAAAGTCGGCACATTTTATCAGGAGTGTTGCTCACATTCAGCTTTGCCAGCCAGGAGCCAAAACTGTATTAACTGTTATTCTGACAATAAACCATCAGTAGGGAAATGTTCTGGTGCCTCAGAGCTGGACAACTCAGAGTTGACTTGGAGCAATGTTACTGCTTGGATGACAGTTTTAGATGAAATGACTTAACTTGTGTAAAATCCAGTGGTTGACATTGTACTAACCAGACAGTATATGACTGGCCCCGGCTGGCTCAGCCTTCTGTGTAACTGCGTGAGAATCAGACCTGGATGCTCCGCAACTATGCTATCACTGCGCACCCGGCCAGCCGCCTTCTGTTAAATATACTACTAGTGTCACACATTTAACAGCAGGCCGTCACATCTGTGGTGTTCGCCAGACTGTATGATATCATGGCCATAAATTAGCACAGATCGTCAATGAGGCAATAGAGGAGGGTGGGAGAAAGTGAGTGCTGAGAGAGTTGAGCTGAGACGGTCAAGAGAGAGACAGAGAAGGTTTAAGAGAGTTAGTGTTTACTGGTGCACAAGCCTCTCCTCCCAGCAGGAATTCTTTCCATGTTTCATCATCACTGCCCACTTGCCCATGCACATACGTCTATGGAGGGATGTTAAATCACCTCCTGATGTCATTTCCTCAACTTTCACTTACAATCACATTGAGGAACAACATGGTTTTTAGATGTGATGGGCTTGAACATGTACATTATATAGTCGTGTGTACATATGCTATGTCTACAGGCCTCAAATATGAATTCAGCAACATGAGAGACAAGGTTACCATAAAAGAGCTGGTCAACATCTTCTATACTCCTGCTAGCAGCTACAATTGTGAAAACACATGGAAACACCAAACAGGGGCAGTTAGCTTGTTCTGCATGCTGAGTACAAACTCTCTGACTGCAGAAACATTTGCAGCTATCGGATTTTCTGGAACAGACGTCAGATTTTGTGGAAAAAAGGGCCAGACAATAAAAAAGAACCAGTGTAATCAACGAGAGGCAATGGTGTGAGAAAACTCCAGTGCATTCAGAGTCTTTCAGCAGGAGTGACGTCATTGGTTTTTCCATTCAGGCATTTTGTACATTAGAAGGAGAAGAGGCGTTCAGGTAGATGAAAGCTTAGCTTATCTTATCGTCATAAGAACACAGTTCCTACACAGGCAGCTTCTATCTGCCTTCAGTCAGGTTGGCACAGGTTACTTTGCATCCCCAATCAATCTAAAGGCTCAATGGGAGGGATGCAAAATGGCCACTGCCCTTAGAGAACAAATCAAAAGGCTTTTAGCTGGTGGCAATTATTGAGATCAGTCAAAAAACATCTTTAGTTCTGCGTGATCAATAGCAACGATTAGTAAATGAGAGTTAAGAAAAGTAAGAGCACCTCAGGTCTCAGTGGCACTACTTCAAATAACAATCACAAAAAGCAAAAAATCGTGACACTGCAATTGTACCAAAGGCTTGTATGTCCAGGAGTAAGAAATCAAAACAACCCTAAACTTCATATAAATGGCCATGCAATTTTTTTTTATAAAATACACAACAGTGTTTTGGTGGGTTTGAAATGATTAGGACCATCAAAGTAACTCAGTTCCAACTGTACAGAAACAGAAAGGATTTCAAATACATGTTGAAAACTGCTAAATAACAAGAGTGAGATTTTTCACATTACAGCAGTAGCAGCAGATTTTTTTCCCTTCATCTTGCTCCAAAATGCAGTTTTTGATAAGTGAATAACAAACTGACCCCCAACTGCATTATATAACCGAACACACAAAGAATTAATCACAGTTAAAATGGTGCATGTAGACAGTATTAACAACCGTTTACATTTTTTGCTGTAGATGTCTTTGTTAGTTATGTAATTCATAAGCCTGCAGTGCGATGTTAGTATGACTATTTTTTTCAATGGCGGTAAAAACGATCAAACAGATCCATCTGGTGTTGTTGGTCCTCTGCTCTGGTCTGTGCTGTTCCCTTACAGGACTGTAAACATCGAACGGTAAGCGGGAATTGGTTTACACACAAGCAGTGGGGGCTCTGCAGTTTCAAAGGGAGGGCTCAATGCAGTGCACACACCGCTCGTCCACTGATCTGGGATCAGATCTTCCTTCATTTGAATCCTAATTAATAAGAATTAAACTTTAATATTCTGTAAAGGGGTTGTTAATAAGAAAACACTGTCGGAACACATACGGCTTGGCACTGAGTGAATTTTTGATCCATTATCTAATCTGCAAACTACTTTTCTCTTAATCAGCTGTTTAGAGGGGATTTTAGAATGTATCCAAATCAAAAGAAACATAATAAGACTAATTTTATGCAACATTCTAGCTCTTCTAGAGATGACAATAACCTAAAACTAACTGAAATTTATGCAAAATGAACTATTCACACACTTTTTAAGACCTTTTTTAATGTAATTAGAGTATTTTGGAGCGAAAGAGAGACCAGAAGATTCCCTACAAATTATATTTTCTGTGTCCCTCAGCAGCAACTAACTCGCTCATCCTTCGTCTAAGTATTGGGATAGTTTTGCTAAACCTTGGGATCCTTGCTGATCGGAAACAGGCTCCGCTTGGTTTACCATGCACTCAGAGACCCCCCCCCCCCCGGTGAGCACACTCAGATGTTGGCCTTTTTGTTGATGAGCACAGAGCAGCATGTGAGGGCTCCATCAACTTTGCACTTCTCCATGTTGGACACGGGGATCAGCATGTAGTCCTTCAACTTCTCAAACACCTGCGAGACACACACACACACACACAGGCAAGGAAAAGCATTGGAAAAACTGACATCCTGCCTTTGGGATTATTCTGGTTGGAATTCATTGATGGTAATTATAAAACAGATCAGCCAAATGTGATTGGAAAAACAAGTTTTAATGCTATAATATATTACGGGAATCAGAAACCTTTTCTTGCAAATAAAAAAAAAACCAAATAATCCAGTATAAAATAGATAATGTCATTGCGGCAGCTACCTCCTGGCTCAGCCCTCGTTTACTGTAAGCCGGTGTTACGGGTATTGACAAGCCAGCACTACAACAACAAAAGGTGAAAAGCTCTGTTGGCAGCAGTTAAACTGCAATGGGGAACTTATGCAACACACAGTTTGTTTACTCTCCTTGTCAACTTGTAATGTTCTGTGATATAAAAGCCCTGCAGAGAGGCACAAAAGGCGAAGTAGGGGAACAAGCGTTCAAGAAGGTTTCCTGGTCTCCTGGCAAAATGTATTAAAAAAAAAAAAAAGACAGGAGTGAGAACTATTACAACACCCTCAAAAGACCCTCGTAAAGTAGTGTGTCACCCTGTGGATATTTTCCAGAAGAAAACCAGTGTTTTCCTACCAGACTTCCAAACCAGGATATTTTTCTCTTTAAACTCTTACTCCAACCCTGCTGTGATACTGAGCGAGGCCTTGCAGCACAGCCAGCGGGATCAACTAAACAAATTCTTATCTCATGATGCAATATGGCTGACGAAGCCTCTGGTGAACTAATTGCCATGTTTAAAGTCACCAGGGTCGTGTGCCGTATATCTTTTGATTTATTTCTACCCAGGGTGTTTGGGGTATTGTGGGTACTGCACCATCATACTCTTCTGTAACACCATTGTACCACCTCCAATTATGGCCCTAATGCATATTTCTACACATTTTTTTCAAAATTTTATTGCAGTTGTTTGGTCACTCAAACAAAGTACTGCATATATTTCAAATGTAACCTAATTGCACTTGATGAGTTAAGAGAGCAACAAAGTTTTGTCACCCTCCAGGGACTGTGAATGTGTGTACCAAATTTACTGGCAATCCATTCAATTTTTGTGGAGACATCTCACTCAGACCACAACTATTAAGAGTAATTAAGATTCATCCTCTGGGCAACATCATTGTTTGCGCTTAGTTTCACAGCAATCTGTCCAAGAGTTGCGAAGACATTTTACTAAAAGACTGAACACAAACCAAAAGTGTCAACCCCATTGTGATGATGGAGAAAAAACTGAGGGATCACCAAAGTCAGACGCATTCATCCTCTGGGAAAAAACATGATGCCTTTCTGGGAATCCATCCAGCACTTGAGACATTTCAGTATGAAACAAATTTTTTAGACTGAGCGAATAAAATCAACACCCTAAAACTTCTGTTTACACCACATGATCAGGGGGTCAACTCAGGGAAGGTTTTGCTTTTGAATAACTCCCCCACCACAGCACCAGCAGGTCCCCTGCCATTTATAGCATCTCTGTGTCTCTGTCTTCGAACATTTCCTGCCGAGTTCTCATTACTGCAGTTGAGATTTATATGTCGGGTCGGAGGGTGGCATGCACCGACACAGTAGGGGCTTTTCTTTTTCACTGGGCCGTCTGTCTGCACAGTTTCTTTATCTCCAAACCGAGCCCCTCTAGGGTCGTCGCCACTGCTCACCATTAAAGATGTCCCATCTCCACCCCCCTCTGACCCCCACCAATCCTGTCTCATGACCCCCTGCCTTGGTCAATGTGGGACTCTTATGTAACTTCACGAGCAAGCTAAAAATAGGCCGGAGATTAGAACAGACAATGTTCGGAGATTGAAAGCAGCAGAAGTTTTGCAGAATGTCTCTCTGGTTGTGCTGAGAAATCTCTACATCTCATCGGAGGAACAAGCAACGAGTTCTCTGGGGAAACATGTGCATGTAGACTTACTGTACAACAAAGCAGGGCAGTCGACTCAGATTTAACTGTCCCTGATGTCTTGCTGCTTAGGTTATGTCTTGTGCTATTTATATTTTTCCACTTTCTTTAAACTACCATTTCTTAAACACGTGTTTGGACCAAAAATGGGTTCCAAGCCAGTTTCTGGTGGGTTTGAACATTATGAAGGAAACTGGATCATGGAACAAACATACATTTCTCAAATATTGTTCCAAATGGTCCGTTAGAAGGTGCTACCAAAGCAGGAAGCATGAGTTACACAAATAGTTTTTTATTATGCTCGAGTTGAATTCCCTCAGTTAATCTTCCTGGAAAAAACTAAGCCCTCACTGTGGTCCACGTCCAAAGACGCATAATTTTGTGAATTCTTCCTTCTAAAAATAGCTGGAGGAGGTTGGGGTTTTAACCACAGAGTACATTTTGAGGTCTGAGCACTGTCTGTGCAGATTGCAGGGTGCTGGGTTCGATCCTGTGAGAATCCTTTGGACTTGTTGTGATGTGGAGTGACCCAAAAGCATCAAAATAACACAGCTACAGCTCAGCTTTTTCCAAACCCCAGCAGACAATGTGAACTTATACACATCATTCACAGAGGAAAACAAAGATGCAAGTGTTGTGACGATAAGTCAAGTCTTGACAGTGTTTGCAAGTGGGTCATAGTACTCCTGAAAGAGATGGAAGAATGCAACGGCTGCATTATGCTGTGAAGCACTGCTGAAAATCAGTTCAGTCAGATGTAATGAGGCAGAATAAAGCACTTAAAGGTGTAATAATGTTAAATTTTAACTTTAAAAAGTCCAAAAAATGACTGTATTTTTGTTTTGTTTTTCTGTTGAGATCTTTACTTACATTGCCCTAGATGTTTTTAACAACATTATAACCCAAAGAAATCTGTACTTTTATTCAAGGTAATGATGCGTTTCACGTTGTCTGTGACTAAACAGGAAATACCATTTGACAAATCAGAGAGTAAGAAGGAACAGTGTAAACTTTTGGAGAGCAAAACTTTAATACATTACCTCATCTGCTAAACATATCTGCCTGAGTCAGTCAGATAGATTTTCTGCAATAGTGTCTGTTTAACAGCAGAGACAACAGCTCCCATGATCCCATGCTATCGTACAACATCATCAAAATACATGTTTTGTTTCTGCTGTTTTGATTGAGAGAGCTATAAATGTAAATGACTAACTTTGAGATGTTTTAACCCGCATTAATTGTTTTTTGGGCAATGTAGGAGCACTGCAACACTACTCTAACCCTAACCTTGGAGAGTTGATTTTGAAAACATGCTAGCAAACAGTGGCTTCTCTATTACAAACTATTAATTAAGGTTGTGTTTCTGTTAGCCTGATGATTGTAAATTCAACAATCACTCTCCCTCTAGCTTTGTTCAGTTCTCAAACAACTCCCAAAGAAAACATCTGGCGATTCAGCTGCTAAATGCTTCACTATGTTTACCAGCTTTGTCTTCAGTAGTTTAATGCTGGGTCGGACACATACATTGAGGTCTATTAGTGAGGGGAGTGAAGGATTTTTTTTCCCTGACACTGATGAGAATGTGAGACTAAAGTTGCAGGCCAAACACAAATAAACAAACTAAAGGATTTTAAAGAAGCTCTGCAGAGCTGAGAGGAATTGCTGTTAGGTGACTGTCCTCCAAGTTAAACACTGCCAACTTCAAATTCATTTGATCCGTTGTTTATAGAACAGTTTTGATTATATTTAAGAGGCTTCATTTTGATGATTCTAAGAGATAAAAAGAACCCAAGATTTTCTTTCCTAAGACTCCATTGTCTCTGGTCCTGTCCACAAAAGTTCACTTCACATAAAACTGAATGTTCCTTTGTCAAAAAACACACTGTGGGTTGTGGTTGACCTGCAGCGGTCTGTGTAAAACAACCATGGTGATTTTTGTAGGGTTTCTGTCTCCAGCCAGTTGTTTGTGTTCGAGGTCTGGACAGGATGGAGAGCAACAAAGACAAGTGCTCTTTAAACTTCAGCCACCAAACCAGTCTGACTGACCTGACGGTGATTCTTCCTCAGAAGAAAGGATAGATGTGTGACTGTAAGTGTGAGACAAAGACAACTGATATGAATGTGTTACCTTTGCACTCTCTGGATACTGCTCTGGAGTGCAGTGCAGCAGCACATGTCCTTTATCAGGTAGGTTCATGTAGATGCAGTTGGCAGCGAGGTCGTCGGGCACCGTCAGTTTGTCGTAGCGGTGATCACTCATTTGCTGCATGATCTACACACACAGACAGGAGATGGACAGGAAAGAGACACTGTGTAAACAAATAAGAGACTGTGGAAGTCCATGTCTTTCAGAGAGACAGACAATAAACAGTTATGTAGAGTATCAGTCACTAAGTCATAAGCAGGGCTACAATACTGAAGGCGCAACTGCATCTTTTTGCACGCCAAACCACTCTTGGGGCCTGGGGGGGGGGGGGGCTTAATGGAGAACACAGGAGCAGGCGGACATTCTTTCTCAGCAGATGTCATGTTATTTATGTAATCTGAAGGAGCTGAAGGTGGAACAGGCAGTGGGGGGAAGTGAGGTGGAGGAGACGCCCCTGTTGCCAAGTGGAAGTCATGGGGTGAGGATGTTATGACCAGAGGAGAGGCAGGTGCCTCTAAATGTTTATGAGCAGAACATCTGCGAACGGATACCTCAGAGACGAGAGGGGATGAGAGGTGGAAGGCCACTAAAATAATCCAGTGCCTCAGCATTCAGAAAAGGTATTTTAAGAAGTCAGGTTTTCACAAGACAAAGACGTTCTTCGTCTCTGTTGTTTTGGTGTTTTTCTATTGCTTCTTTTTCTGTCATCTTCTGTCTTCTGAGAGGGACAGGATGAGTTTGTGCTAAGGTTTTTTGATGATTTCCTTTTTTTTTTTTTTTAGGCCATTATTGGAAAAACTGAAATTCAGAAAAAAAGGTGTATTAAGTCTGTAATTCAGACTCTGCTCATGAAATTCCCCCAAAACCACCCATGGGACAGTGTTGCAACCAAACTGTATGATTTCTGGTTGACGCACATATAGGTTTGGGGGAGAGACTATGACTGAATACATGACGCAGCTTCAAACGTGGGATAAGAGTGTGGTTTGTGAGCACAATGGGCTTTGTGGCCGAATATGTTTACATTTCATTTCCAACTAACTCTGTCTGTTTTAACAGGGAGGACCTGTGTTTTTGCAGTGACGGGAAAGACCTTTTTTCTGTGTCAGTTGTACGCAAATATGGATAACTCTGCATGATATTTCTCACATAATAAGCTCAATACACTCACACAATGTATCCTAGAAAAAATGACTTATTGTCATGTCAGTAAATGTCTATTGCCAACTGATCCAACCCAATAGTAAATGTGCTGTTCTAAGTACTCTGCTTGGGCTTTCCTGGGAAAATCTATCCTGTTAACAGGAAGTGACACATTTTATGTTTCTGGCAGCTGCACTGGCGCTTAGTTGGAATAAACAGAAGAACAATTGTGGGGTTACTGTGTGCAGTAAATCCCATCAATAAATAGAGAACCCAAGGAAAAAGTTGTCAAAGAACTGGAGCATTTATCTCTGGGAAGTGCAATGCAAAACCACTGCGGAAAATACTGTTTTGCATAATGTTAAAGACAAAGAAAAACGGAAATTATGCATTACATTGATACCCAACCCGACAACCCGACAAATATTTTTACACATGCAATAGCAATAACCCAATCTTGATGCACTGGTAATAAATAAGAAGGCCCACCAATGACTAAAAGTGTTAGTAAACAAGATTAACTTCCTAGGAACTGACACTGCAGGGCTTCAGGGTGGAGCACAAGTGGTGTGTCTGTGAGTGTACGATTATGTGTGTGTAACCAGACCAGACACATTCCCAGGTCACTTTTGGGTGTGTTAGGTGATTGCAGCAGCCCTAAATGAAAACACTGTACATGTGCGTGACCGCCAACTGTCTCTCACACACAGGAGGATTAAGAGGTGTAGAGGGGAGAACAAACGTCGACTCCACCAAAGATCACAGTTGTTCTTTCTTCACTCTCTGTCTCTAAAATATCTCTTTCTCAGCGAAAGTGGAGAAAGAATAACTATTCAGGGTGCATAAATGACTGGCACCATTAATGTGCCTTAGATTTGTGTGTCTTCACACGTTAAAGAGCAAAAGAAATAATAAAGAATCAAGGTTTCTCAAAAGTTATCCCGGCCCTCAACCTTGTATACACCTACAGCGAATCAGCAGCAGCGTACTTCTGAACAGTGGCTGAGGTCCAGCTAATACACAGAGTGGTAACTGGGCAGCAGAATGTGCTTGGTCAGAGCTGCAAAAACAAAATGTTTACGGGCAGGTCATAAAATCTCTCCCTGGACTACAACAATCTTAACCACTTAACAAAACGACAGGAATTAGTGGCATTTCTGTGTAAGACGGTCTTGCTAGTTTCAGGAACAAACACCACGTGGTAAGGGTCAGCAAAAAATCTCTTGTTTTGGCTTAAAAGACGTGGTTTTGTCTGTTGAAAACTTGGCTGTAATTCTTGCATTATCTCCTTAAATAAACACTCAGTTTAGTTGCCAGAAACCTGTAAAATATCCTGACCACCAGAGATATTACTTGGCTTAAATTGTCGACCTTGATGTGCAAACTGATGTCCTGCTTGGCAGCCATCTTGCTAAGGTGACCTGCCACCTTCACCTGCTTTAACCTGAAAATTTCAGTCTTATACACCAACTTCACAGTGTCATGAATCACTGAAACAGTTATATGTTAATTGTAAAATGTACAAATTCTACTTTTCCATGGTTTGCAAAAATGTAAACTACAAACCTGTTTTTGTGGCAGCCAGGCTGCAAAACAAAGACAATTTACTGGATCTGCCATCCATTCTGGTCACCAGCAAAGGCTCTATGTTGGCCTCTGGTATAAATATTTATAATGCTCACTGTAGTCATCCTTCCCAGGAGGCCTTTAAGTTTTACAACACTTCTTTTTCACTGACGAACAACAGCAGTATGCACTAGACAAATCCTACTTGAGGCTGCTGCCAGCTCCAGAGGGGAAATGAAAACGAAATTGCTTCCTGTTGATGTACAGTAAATGTTTGCTATGGCTCCTTGACACACATTTCACCCTGGAATTATTATTAGTCCACAGAGTGTGTTTATTGCTGCACCCTAAGGTAGCCAGTGGATGAAGACTAAAACAGAGGGAAGTAAAGGAGGGGATGCAGAACATCTCTGATAATGCCAAGAAAAGAACAGGACTCAGTAGAAGGTCCTGATACAATTCACATTTATTATACGCTCTCATTGTTTTACACATAAATGAGGCTACATTTTAGAGACCCTACACTGCAATCCAAAACTATCTGTCTGACTCAACAACTGACTCATCATTGGCAAGGAAACCTTGTGCTCTGATGCCATATAAGGACCTCTTCCTAATACAATTCATATTAAACACTCATCAGTTTTCTTAAGAATAACCCTGGGCCCAGAGATCGCTGCAGGGGCACTCGGTCCATGATTCACGTCAGATTTAAATATCTCAGCAACTATTGTGATGTGTGTGTTTGTGTGATGTAGACTAGCATGAACTTTTGCACATACATCAATGGCCCCCTCATAAAGAATATCAACTTTTCCACTACCTTAAACAATATTCTGGTGAACATCTGAATATCAGCCTCAGTTGTACTTTGTGTTTATGCTAATTAAAATTTGTCAGTATGAAAATGACTATGATTCAAGACTACATAAATAGTAACTTTTAGACTGTTAGATTTCACCTTGTTATAATCATCATTGTGAGCCTGTTAGCATGTTGATTTTAGCATTTAGCTCAAATCAAGTACTGTTCTTTGTTTGGCTACAGACTCTTGGTCCAATACTACCACTACTACTGCTGCTATTACTACTAACACTATTACCGCTAACAAATAATATAGCAATAATAACAATATTAAGAAGAAGAAGAAGAAGAAGAAGAAGAAACAAACTTAAGATATAAAACCAGAGCAAAAAATTTAATAAAAGTCACAAGCTAAATTTAAGTTATAAGGGGAGATTTATGAAAAGGTTACTCAGTTTGTCTGCCTTAGCTCCCCAGGCAGGGTCTTGTTTAATTATTGTCAAGCAGTTCAGAAACCCAAATATGTGAGCTAAAATGTGTTATCAGCTGTTGCTCTCTGACACTGCAGCTGACATCATATGAAAGGAAACACAATGACCCAAAGCCTTGTTTTCTGATACTAAACATACTCATAACCTGTTAACTTATTCATCAAATATCTAAGTTAATTTAAAAAGAAAAAATTGTTCGCATTTTGATAACTTGCTTGTGTATACGAGCACATTTGTAATCAGGATTTGGTCATCAAACACAACTCCTCCTGAATACAACCTTGGTGTTGTCACCTCATTATCTATATAACTCAAGCGTGTTAACATCCTTCAGGTAAAGCTCAGACCCTGACCAGTAAGAGAGAGATGACCTCATGAATCAAACAGGGCTGAGTGAGGGGCTGCCTGGTGAGCTGGAGAGCGCTACGCATAAGTCCGCTATAGGGCGGGAATAGTGTGCGAGGGAACAGGGAGTGGGTGCTGCAGCCACTGACAGAGGAGGTATTTTGGGATGATGACTTCATGAGTGTAGCTTGGCAGTGACAGCAGGAGATGGATGATGAAATCTATCCGGTCAACATGTATTTTTTTCCTTTGGGAGAGTTAAACACAGACGGGGGACTGCTTCTGACCTACACAAGTACACATTTTTAACACTTGAGAGCTGTTAAAGAAATCTCAGATAAAGTCAGGTCCAAGCTGCAAAGAAAGAGAAAAATATCAGGTTATTTGAACCGGTTAGTGACATATACACATACAGACCTTCAAACACATGCTGCAAACAGATCAGTGCCTCATGTCTTGTCAGTGAACATTCTTTAGTTACAAGATTTAGCCCCCTTAAGACAAAGGGTATTAGTCAGGCTCCGACTTTAATTTTTATAAAGCATCTTTGTCCAAGGGTACAGAGACAGGGAGTCTCACTGCCATAAGAGCTGCATCCACATCCAAAACAAGCACTCTGAATTCATTAAAACAGCATTCATGAGATCTCTCTCCCCCCACAAAGAGAACATTACCTAATTACAAATCCAGGGTCGTTAAAAGTCCTTTAAAACAGGAGCTAATTGCTGCAAGAGAGGGTGACGTAAGCCGTAATTAGAAAGCGAGCGGTCTATCATTAAGTCTCGCTAAAGGCCACTCCTCGCTTCAGTAGCTAATTACTGGGATGATCAAACAGGCAGGAATCTTAATGAGTTGATGCAGGAATATAAAATCAATTTGTGCATGTGTTTAGGCATAGATTTTTCGAGTTCTTGTGTACACTTCGGCGATGCAAACATGCTTACAAAACCAACAGTTCTGACCTTGTGCAACTTGCAAGTACTTTGCCTCATTAGGATTTGCTGTCAGATGGTCTGGTTTTTAATTGCCCCTGAGACACTCTGACTTTTACTTGACTTAAAGTCACCCTCTGTAGGGCTGGGCCAGCAGAGGGGGTTATCACACCGAGCCCTGCCAGTGAGGATCCGTCAGGCAGGGGCTGTATGTGCTTGTGACGTATAGCGTGCATACATACCTAACTGTAATCCATCCATTGTCATATGCGCCATCCAGAAAGTTTACACACAGCCTCATGTGTCGATGAATTTCAAAGATAATTCCATCAGAGGGATGGGCTGAGAATACTCTGTCTATGAAAACAACCAATCTGTCTCTGTCAGGGCGTAAACTGCCTCTCTTCTTCATGTTGAGTCCTTCAGCATCCCCTGGGTTTATTTTTTGAGGGCTTTTGTTGCGACAGAGCTCAATCGATTTAGAGGCCTTTTATGTAGTAATGAGCTCAAGCTGTTTAATGGAGGAACATTAGCTTTGTAATTGAATCCTGAGTGTCAGCACCGGGGGCAATCCTCTCAGATGAGTCGAGAATATGAATTAATGAGGAGGGATTAAGGTCAGAGGTTGTTTCAGTGCAGTGTGGGAAGCAGCAATCCAGCTGTATGTAAGGATAGTCTGCTCTGAATCAACACGTGAGATGTCCTGTCTTGTTGTGTTATTCTAGTCGAATACTTTGCAGATAGGAGAAAAAAATGAGATGGCTGTTCATAACAGCAGCATCGAGCCAAGAGTCAACCAGAGAATAAAAAAAAAAAAAAAAGAGAATCAGCTGCGTCAATGTGCGTCATAGTTATACAAACAATGCCGCTACATTGATCAAATGGTTTCCATGACTACAGCTCTGGGCAAAGCAAAGCAATTGGGGGGGGGGTTGCTTTTACTGTACATACAACACACACGCACACAAAAGTCCCTACCTTGAGGGCTTTCTGTGCTGGTTCACTGGAGCCGATGACAATGAGGCCTGGTCCTCCCATACTGCAGAAACTTTTGAGGTGAAGCCCTTCCAGCACAGGAACAGTCGACACTGCGTAATCCTGAAAGGACAATACAGTTTGGTGAAGCAAAAGCTGATTATGATCAGTGTCATGAAGACGGAACAGAACAACGTCATAAATTTAAATTTTTTATTAATGGCACCTTGCTCAGCATCAGAATCATCATCAGAATCATTCAGTGTCACCCTTAAGAGCCTGCCTACACATCCTCTGCTAGAGGCTACTTGAAGTTTTAATGTCTTTTTCTGCTGGTTTAGACAAAACTTATGATATAGAAAACAATAGAAAAGATGTGGGTTGCTGTGGTCCAGGAGAAAGAGCAGGTCATCTTCTGTTGAGAGGCCTTCGGTTTGATTCCCTTCCCTTGCTACTGACAGGACAAAGTGTTCTTGGGCAAGATAGCTCAATCCCAAATTGCTTATGATGGCCTGCAGGGATGGCAAATCAAGGCACTCTTGACAAATAATAACCCCATGAGCACAAGGCACATTGACATATAACAGAGAAACTTGTAGGAACCTGACTGGAAAGTATCTCTCTGGTAGCATAATAGTGTTTTATACCAAATGCTAAGGTGTTGATTTGAGATTCAGGCATCTTTTCATATTTAGTCAAGCTAGCTGTCTTTAAATAGCTGATTTGTATGGGTATATGGTTGGATCTCATTTAATTAAAAGTAGCTTGTCAGCGTGGGTAAACAATACTACAAGTACCATTACATTTTGCATGAAATGTCACTATTATTATTATTTTTTTTTTTGGTCTGCATTTGTACTCATAGTTTGAGATCACATTGGGTGTCAACTTTTTATGAGTCTGATGCACTTTTAATCCTGCAGCAAAAATGCTTGTTCTAAAATGTCATTAAACACTGACTGGTGCATGGACATTGTCCTCTAAGCCCCAACCACTACAAACCATTGGAAAAAGCTAAGACAAAAACAGGAATATAGAAATTCCTCATGTGAAATGAACAAAGCTGTTCAATCTATCGCAGTGTTCACGTGGGACCCCATCACATTGGATCATCGCAGTCAGAGGCTCACAAAGAAAATATTGGTTTTCTGGGGCCTTTAAACTCTTAAACTTTTCCGACTGAGGATAAAAGTGGCAGTCCCCTGACAATTGCATATTGATTGCTATACAGCCCCTTTCTGTGCAGCAAAGGATCAATTCTACATACTCTAGAAGTGCCTAAAGTTCTTTTCATTTAACTCATACAAAGCAAAAGTCAGGTGTGTTTGGACTGATCCCTTCATTAAAACACCAGTCAAAAGCCTAGCAGGATTTAAAGTCTGGGGTTCATATTTGAAGAATTATAGCATAGCATACTCTGCTAAAACAACATCATTTTACCAATGGCTTTGTTTTGATTTTGATTTACTGGGCCGGAAGAGTTTCCTACTTTCAAGTTGATTGATTGAGCATTTGATACATGAACTCGCAGCATGCGACAGTTAAACAGTTAGACAGTGAGCCTTTGGAGGACTGCAAAAGCCAGAGTCCAGACCTAGTGAGATTTGTTAAAATTGAAATGATACCAATCTGTAAGTTGAATTATGAGACCTTAAGCTCATTTTCCGAGGCCTTTCCTTCCTGAATGTATGTGAATACATTTATATGACTGCATAAATTTTGGTTAGTGCCTAAGAAAATAGCTTCAAACTGATATTCACGTGTTTTTTTAATCGTATAGTATGTTTTGAATGTGTTTTATAGCTCTTAGCTTCATAAAAACCCTAGGAAGTATTGTGTACATTTTCCATTGTTGCACTCCATTATGACATTTTCCATTCAAGTAAATGTTAACACTTTTCAGGTCAATATTTGTACTGCATCTCTGGCTCAATTAGAGCGCAATGATTCACTGAATTTGACTGAGTAAGAGAATAGAACTTGGCAGTTCATCATGCGAAAAACCTAAATTACTCCATCCTTGATGTTTTCCTGAACTCTTTCCTTGGCACGTGTTCGGCAGACACAAAGGGACGATTGGGAATTATGTAATCTGAACTTTCTTCATTCCTTATCCATGAACTGGTTTTGTTGCAGTGTAAAATTAGAAAAACAATTCATATCTTTCTTCTTCTAAAGATACAGTCATACGGGACTAATGCAAGAGACAGTACTGCTCATCACCTGACGACAGGCTGATACACTGCAATGCAATGAACTGAAATGACCCGATTGACTAATGCAGACTGAACTTTACTGTTCAGGCCCTTAGCTGCCTCCATCCTGTTTCTTATTGGCACAAGTCAGGATTCAACACCTTTTAGCGACAGAAGAAAGGAAGTGATTTGGCCTCCATGCCATTTCTTTCCAGACAAACTAATTCAATACACAGCACAATCTATTCTGACCTCTGCAAGGACCATAAAGAAAAGAGCCTCAACATCTGTATGCAGTTGTTGAGTGCTAAACAAACCTGGCAGCAAAATGATCCCTAATTTGATAATGAAAGGAAAAAACAACAGCGGCAGGAGCAATCAATCTGATAAAAAACGGAAAAAACAATAATGGACGCTCAAACGATTTTTCCGCCTGTCATTTGCCTGAGACGCATCATTAAGTCCTGTCTTATCAAAGATAACAGAAAACACAGAGGAATCCATAATGAGGAATTCAAATCAGATACAGATGGGAAGATGGAAGCACAGCAAATAAGACCATTCAGGTTACCGTAATGTGCTCAACTCGTCACGTCATGACCCACCTTTGAACTCACAAGTCAGCCGCCTTTTCTTTTTTGGATTTAGTTTCTCAGAGCAAATCCAAACACAATACACACATGTCTGCACTGTGATCCTCCTTCACATTACAATAACAGTAAACAAGACAGATAGAATCAGTCTGTGTTTGTGACCCACCCAGTGACCATGTTTGTAAGCTGCAAGCCTCCAAGTTTGCCTGAATCTGTTGTTTCAGAGTTGTTTGGGATACATTGTGGAATATTTCCTTTGGATGAGTCATATGCGACTTGTGATTGCTGAGCTCGTTATTGTGGTTATCAAGGTCAGGCCACTGCGCAAGTAGGTTAGTCAGAAAGTAGTGGGAAAGGAAAATATGGCAAAACCTTCTAAAACGCAAAATCATTGACATCAACAGGGCCTAAAGAGGGACAAAGATCAGGCCGATAGACTTACTGTTGCCATGATGACGCTGGTAATCAGAAATTTTATTATTGTTTCATGTACAGACTAAAACCAACAATGAGTTTGTTTGTCAGTATTTTCCCAATCCCCTGCCTTGCCTGAGGCAAGCAAAAAATTCCTATTGGGTCACAAATACTGTATTTATCTTCCTTTTTATCGCCAGACTTATCATTTTAACCATGCTTTCCTCTGATATGAGAGTATCTGACACCCAATGAAGGATGGAAAGTTCATGATTGTGTTTGATTTATCTAACTCAAATGAAAAAACAAAACAATACAAAACAGGAGTTATAATAGTTGTAACCATAAGGTTGTGGATTGAATTCTTTTTAAGATTTAGTTGGAGGCCAAATGACTAAATTATTGAATCATTATTCAAATTAACAACAAAGTAGCAAACAGTAAAATCATTCAAAGGGAAATAACGGTTACCAAAAGGTAAAGAACGAGCTTTAAATTAAGTGTTAAACATGGAGGTTTGGACTTGTAAAGATGAAAAATAAAGATTATGATGATGATTATGATGAAGAAGACTAAGTTAATCATTTTGATGATGATAACGATGAAGATAATGACGCTGAAGATTGTTGGGTTCCTAGCAGGCTTGGTTTGTGAGTGATTCTAACCTTAATCCTCGTCAGTTCACAACCTGGTGCCTCTCCCTTCATGTGCTGCATTTAAAGTGACTGTATGTCCTCATCTTCTCTGAATGTGTGTATTTGAAGACAAATCATCAGCCTCTCCAGGTCACCACATTTTTTCCTCCTAAGCAGCTGTGTCCGCTCTTTGGCTCATTCCCCACGGCCAGTCCTGTCCTTGCTGTTTGTGGACAGTTCTTCTAAAAAGGTGAATATTTACATACTATGCCTGGTGGAAAAAAACAACTTTACGAGTCTTTTTCATCTTAGTTGTGATGGTGTCTTCAGTGTGGCCTCTTGCATTCTTGCGCATTCTTTCTTACTCAACCCTGTTTCTCTTAGCCTGATAATTCCCTGCCAAGAGGACACTTATCACAACAAAATGATGATGATGATGATGATGATGATGATGATGATGATGATGATGATGATGATGATGATGATGATAAAATAGATCATGATGAAGGTGACAATGTAGATAGTGATGATGAAGATGCTGTGTGTTTTTAAAATACGACCATTCTCAGTGGTTTCAATGACAAATGTCTCAGTGGTGATGGGAAAGAACTGTGAGAAAACAACTTTTCTTTGTTGTTTTTTTTTAAATAATCATGGACAACATTAACAGGTTATTGAAAAGGTGATTGATGATTAATTAAAATGAATCGGTACATACAGCGGGGACCAACACATCTTTTATCTTTAAATAACAGCACAAACAAATAGAAGACGATGAAAAAAAAAGTGTATGTTAATTAATTCTCAAGGTAAGTGTTCCCCTCCCAATCACCTTTTCAATCAGTGCCATCAACTGATTGTTTAATCGCTGTGTGCAGAGTTTACAGAGGTTTGCATCAATAGTTGATTAAAAAAGCCTCAGAGCCAGCTGAGGCCTGGACTCGGCCACTGATGACTAATTGCCACTGGGACTCTTTACAGCTGCATCCACCAGTCAATAATCTCAGAGACTCTGCTTCAGCGGTGCTATAAAACAAACTACACAAGCAGTTATCTTTGCGGGTACTCTCACTTTTTTGTCAACTTTCTTTTCTCAACAAAATTTTTTTGTAAATAGAAATACACACAGGGTTTGAAAGGTTTCAGCAAATGTTTGCTCTGCTGCCTTTGAAATCTGAATGGGTTTTTTTGTCATCAATTTCTGTGCTTATACAGTCAATATGATGTGTCAAAGGGTTTCCACATCTATTTGCCACAGTTCATGTTTTTTGTTTTTTTGTTTGTTGCTTTTTTTCATGGAGCCAGTGTGGCCTTGACACGGACTAGAAGCCTGGCATTCACAGTCAGCACAGCAAAGTGAATGCAGAAATGGATGCAGAGACGGACTGATGGAGGGCAGATATAATGGATAGAGAGTAGGGGACGGAGTGAGGCAGAGATGGATGGAGAGAGAAATTGAATCAGAGGGAAAAGGGGGGTTTGAATGGAATGAAAAGCCAGCCAAATGGAGTGATAATAACGGTATCTTCCTGCTTTTATGATGGATAACATATTTATCTCCTCTTGTGTTTGTTTGGAATGTCTGACTCCTCACAGCAGACTTGTGTTTTGGGTCCATTTGAGAGACTAAGAAGGGAGTGAAGGTTCTTTATTAAAAAGAGTATCTCTCTTTTCGAATGCGCATCTATATTCAGACAGTTAAATTCTTAGAACAAAAAAGAAATTCAACGTATTTGTGTGCTTTCATAATGATTAAAAGTTATTTTACTTGGTCTAATATGTATCTATAAAGAAATAAATACACAAGACTTTTTTAATGATGCTTACAGCTGCTCTGATCAAAATTTTCATGCAAAAATGGGTCAGATGCGTAATGGGATACTCTCACTGAGAATCATAACCACACTCTTTAGTTCCTCACAGCTGTGCAAAACTAAATAGCATTATTGGGCCACTTTATTGGGTGACAGATGTTTTTAGCAAAAAAGCTCAGAAATCCAAAGTTAGCTGCCTTTGTATTACCACACTGCAGGCAAGCAAAGTTAACGATTGTGAGCATTATGGAGCCTTTAGCAGGAGTCAGAAATATCACTAATGATTGGGTGGATATCAAATCTGAGCTAAAAACAAAAGGAAGACTGGATATTTACAAGGTGGCTGGAGACATGACTCCAAATAAACACTTAGGTTGCTCCATGTCTGCTATCAGGACCAGTTTGCCACGTCAACTTAATTAGGAAATAATATATCAGACTTCTGTTTCATCCTTGCTGCGCTGCCCTTAAGTGGCTTAGATCATAAATTAATGCAGATTTTGGTGCATGTATGATATGCAAGGGGTTTTTTGTACATTTCTCAAAAAATTATTGAAGCAAAAATGTCTTTGCATGTACTTAACTATGCAAATCAATCATTTTTAACACCAACAGACAATTGAAAATTACCTTAAAGGCATCTGCTAAGATCTCTGCTCCTCTCTGATTGGTCCGCTTGGAAAGGCCCACAAAAAACTCTCGACCTGAAGAAAAGAATCTGAAGTCACTGACGATGTGTAAACAAATATTAATTTTTCTAGACTTACTCAGTTCAACATATACATCCATAACTACACATAACTATGCTTAACTATACATCACTAACTATACATATACAGTTAGTATACATTCCAAAGAAGATACACAAGGTAATAAAGCTGTAATAACAACATCCATCAGGTACACTGAAAACACAAACAAGTGTTGAAAAGGTTACTAAACTCTTAATTGTCCGACAAGGTTGAAGTCTGTCTTCAGCTGACCAGGAAAAAACCACAACATAAACACGGACAAGCAGTTGCTAAAGCAGACAAATAGACCAGTGCACGTTACACATGAGAAACAGTTTGTGTCATGTCTGTGGTCTGAATCTCATCAATCACTTTGTAGGATTGAGAATGTTTACGGCACTTGGAAATCCTTTTCAAATACAATTTCAGTTGCAAAAAAAAAATGTTTAAAACTGCTTTTTAAAGCTTTATTTTATGTGACTGATTGAGGTCACTAACTTCCTGTAGACTTCCTTCCAGCATTGAGATGTTGACACCATTCTCATGGCTGGTAAACAAGCTTTACACTCTACGGTCATGTTGAAGTTTTTTTCTGATTTCAAAAGAAAAATATTTTTATATTTCCACCACTGAAAGGCGTTCTTGTCATTTGACACAGCGGCCCGCCTTGACATGGTTGGCTGGTTTCAGGCCAGGCGGACTCAGGCTGTCTGGAACAGAGTGCATTGATTTGATTGGCAGACAAAAGGTGGTGCGATTTAAAAATCTAAGACAACCAATCAAAAACAATTAAAATGTGAGGACATATTTCCTAATCATTGTCCTTTTAGATGTGGAGACAGCTCCTTGTAAGCCATCTTATACTTGATTGTGTTCACATAAACACATCTTAGCAGCTTTGCTGACCCATGTTGTCTAAACTA
>JAPZDZ010000021.1:8263219-8282202 GCA_029783805.1 Acanthurus tennentii
AAAAACAAAACCGAAACATTCTAACCTTCATAAAGGTTGTATCAACCTGTATTAGTTTGAGCAAAGAGTACTGAGTCAACTGGCAGCTCAGTGTAAATTTAATACAACATGCTGCTAGACATTTTTGTTCAGCCATTTGTTTGTTTCTTAGAAAGGCTTTATGTTCCAATTACATTTTTTGACCTGTTCACTTTCCAGAAAAAAACATGGTGGAATCTCACAGATTCATCAAACTTTCCTCCTCACGTGTCATTTTCACGGCAGGCATCTTGCTCATCTTTCTGTTTCAACTAACCAGGCAGGACAAAGCGTCCTTCCAAGTAACTCGATTCACAAACATATTAGTGGTTTCTCTAGAAACTTTGACAGCAGCAACGTGTAGCATATTAAGTATGAGCAACAGCTAATCCCTCTCATTTTTTTTGGCTTGTACAAAACAAGGGCATCATCAAAGAAATTTCTGCCTTTTATTTCGTTAGGTTAGCAGACATGCTGGGTAAAAGGATGAGTTAGATTTTGAAAAAAACAAAACAATCCAGATGGTTAAGCCAGAACTCAAGATTTCCATGTTTGTTATTTGTTGTGTTTGTGTTCCATTATTGAGGAGTCTCAGCTCATCCCAGCAAAGTTATTCGAGCTACTTCATTGATCTACTGGCAGTAAGGACACCTCAGTTAGTTTAAACATCCTGTCTGTGTTCATCACCAGATTCGCAAAAAAGGTCTGGGGTGCATGCACCTAATAATTATGACCCAGATCACATTGAGTGTGGAAATGAAAACCTCTACAATAGAGACACACGCATTATACACATTCTTCTGTGTCCCCACTTTTATCGATAACTATTTCTCCCTTTCTCCTTCTATCTGTAGCACACTCAAGCCTCCACTATCGCAGTGGTTGTCTGCCCAGGAATCTGCGGGACCGTACGATGCAGCTCTTTACTTCATCTCTCTGGCATTTCCTGTGACATCACTGGAGGTGATGTGACCCAAAGGGTGCTTAGCCCCCCTCGCGATGTGAAACTTGATGGCCCCTGTACACACACGACGGTATAATATCTGCTCTGTCTGCTGGGTGGGTGTTGTGGAGAACATCAATTAAGCTGTCTTTCCAAAGAGACCCCCAAAGAAATGTGGCTCATGAATTTGGATGAGAGGTTTAGTGCACATGGAAAAATGAAATGTTGATGAAAAAACAAAACCGACACAAATGCTGGTGTTGCAAAAAGAACTAGAACAAAAATTTACATCTGCAGCATGTCGACACATGTTTAGCTGGGCCCCTTCCACTAAACACTACACACTGTGTGATGTAATGGTCTGTTGTATATGGTTTGTGAATGGTCAGACATACACTGACTATACAGGGATCGATTACAGACTTACTGTAATTCATCACTCACTGTAAATAAACAAAAGCTAGAGCTAAAATCCAGCAAGAAAAACTAGAGCAAAAACAAAACCAAAAATGCTTATGAATCAGACCTTAGCTACTAGCAAATGGCAGTATTATGCAGTCTTTCCAATATCAGTATCCAGTGACTAAAACTGAGCCATGTTGACCCATGCGTGGCTCTCAGACTTGGCTGCAGACTTGGAGCAGTGGCTAAGAGTCATCTTTGTTTAGCAGAGGCCCAGGTTAGCCTTAGGTCCTTGACAACATCAAAACTTGGACGAGTAAGCATGGGCTGTGCTGAATTTAAGGGCCAAATTATTTCTGAGAAAATCAGCAAAAGTACTTGATCTAGATGGAATTGGTCCATTTTGTCTTTAGCATCCTGAATCCAACAGACGATCCAACAGGGATTCAGACTAAGGAGCATCATTCAGGTCTTGCAAATGGGAAAACCAAGTGCCACATGTTGCCTCATCTCATCTCAGATGATGCCCAATTAGTTTGAGATCCTGAGAGTTATTGGAGCAAATCTTGTTTGTGCTGCGCATATTCATTTGAAAAGACTACAATGGCCAAAAAGGGATGCATCAATACAGCGTCAATGTTTCTGTAGGCTGTGGTGTTTAAAGAATTCTCCGCTGGCACCAAAAGGCCTGATGTAAGCCAAGAAAGCCCTCCTGACACCATTACGCTTCCATCTGCCTGCAATCTCCATGTTGTTTTTGGCCTGTTTTGACGCCACCACCAGTATGTTGTCACAGAAACAGGCATTCAATGAAGCAAATAACCTAAATACTTGTGCACTGTTGGCAGCACTTTTTTCTGCTAAACCTCTCTTTGGTTCAGTGAGGATTTTGTTCTGACATATTCCTTTACAAGTATTGATACCTCAAGCTGTTTTTTTAGAAGTTGCGGCACATCTCGTTTCAATCAGTTCGCCATTTTTCTTTGACTCTCCCTTGTCACAAGTAATTTTTTTTTTGCCTATGAGACAACAGCTGAAGGGATAAATCAAACACTGTGCAGCAGAGGAGAGTCCCAAGAGAACAGCATTTCTGAGATGTCAAACTAACACATTTGGCATCGGCAGACAAAGTTGCTTAGATCACACATCTTGCACATTGTAACATTAGATCAAACAATAACTGAACCTCTTAATCCTGCCTGTATGTACTCCACTGGAGTCAATGCCACGTTATTCATCAGTAAAAACAGAGAAGCACCAGCATAAAAGGCAGCCGGGCTTCTTCTATAAAGTTTCCTCTTTGATTCAAATTGCACAGAGAAGTAAATCCATCTACTGGGTCATCCATCCATAGTCACCAACTTCAGGTCCATCAATCATTCAGTCAGAGATATCTTTGACAAATTTCTTCTTCTTTTACAGGTTTGTAGTAAGACTACTCCTTATCTCGGTGGCATACAGTAGAGGGCAGTTTACTGTCAAACTTAAGTTAATCTGTGGTAACACTCAAATATCATCAGCAAAATGGTTGCATTTATAGAGATTGTTAAATGTCTGATGTACAATTTGCTTGTTAGCAATTAAAGATACCAATTAATTCCTGTACTGTAAGCACACGTACCCTTTTTGTTTTCTTTTCCAGCCCTTGTGCCAAGCTTAGCTACAACTGAGTGTATATTTATGTTTGTGATACTGACAAGAGAATAGCATTGATTTTCTCAGGTAAGAAGCCAACAAGCCTATTTCCAAAAATCTCAAACAATTCCTTAAACAGGTCAAGACATTTCATGCTTCATAAGATGACCTCTGGCTAATTTGGTGGCTCTTTTTTAGAAGCTCTCTTCTCTCTGGCCCCTTTTCTCTTGTCCTTACTGTCTTTCTTTCTTTCTTTGTCTCACACATTCCCTCTATTCTCTTCAAACCCTTGTGGCGGGGTCAAGAATGCTCCTACAGTGGCTTCTCATGCAGAGAGGCCTATTATCTCTCACTGTGTGGGATATCCAATACCCACCCCAGCCCAGGTGCCAACTCACTTTGCCAGCACCTTCCTTTCTTCTCAACAACTTATGGCCAATTCAGACCAAATCAGGCATTGTGGCCACTACCAGCGGTTTATGTGGCAGTGTGGGAGTGCCGGCTAATTTGCAAATGCAAATGCAAATTAACATCACTGGACTTCCTTGCAGCAGGCTTGTATATCTCTGCTCGGTCTAATTGGCTGATCAGCTGATTGGCCACCACAGCATGGCGACTGGCTGAGTTTCCCAAAAGTTGACTCTTTTTAACTTTCTGCTACAAAGCCGCGGCGTTCTTTTTCGCATCCCCTGTGGGCTGCACAGCCGCAGCCTAAACGGACTACCCACATTAAAAGGAATGGGAGAACTGGCGTTTTCACTGCAATGCCTGATTTGCTCTGAATAAGGCTTTATGCTCCTCTCTTCTTCTCTGCTTCTTTTCCCCCCTGAGTGCTTGGCCAGGCGACATGCTGTTAGCCAGCACCCTGCTTTGAATGAAAAAGGCCTTTTAAAATTCATTAGGGGCTGAAGGCTCTGAGATCCAGTCGGTCTGCCTGCCACATTCCTGCCGTTCCAGCACAGGACAGGGGAGACGGAGCAGAGAGAACAGCCTTTTATTTGGGGCTTTTTATGGACCCTTCTCCCTTCTCTCGCCCCTGGTACCCGTGGATATCGCATTCTGCTAAAAAGGACAATCAGTGTGATAGAGCACGGTGTATTTGGAGGAGGGAATAGAGTACAAAACAATAGCATTCCTGAAGGTCATCCTAGCCTCCCTTCACCAGGCAACAGAGTCCCACGCTCCGACATAATGGGAATACAACATTCCTCTGCGTCTCACACGCAAGGAGGTTAACCTCTTTAAATGGCAGTTATCAGCTGCAGCTTTTGAATTTAAACAGAACACAAAGTGGATGGCATCATGATTGCCAGACAGCTGGGTTGGTGAGACAACATAGAAGACTTTCAGCATCATTTTATCACAACTTAAAATTATTTGTTATTTCTTGCCTCATAAAGATTTGTCTGTTTTTAAAAGTCCATTTGAGCTACCTAAGACAAAATAAGGCAACATATCTTCAACCAGGGTTCTCTTTTTTTGTCAACTTGGTTGAGGCAGAAGAAGTGAAAAACACAACATCGTTAGATAAATAATCACCTTATGTGGTGGATGTGCCATCAAACAGCTGAGAAGGAAATATTAACATCCACAACATTTTTTATTTTCAGATATATCAAAAAGGTGATATGTGTTAAAATTAATGTATTAAAAACTGTTGTCATAGCTAATAACATGAGGACTCACATCTACAAGCTGTCATATCTGTCTAGGGAGTGTTTTTTAGAGGCTCCGAAGTCAGAAAATCAGAGCAGGAGGTGGAAGATTTGACAGAGAAAACAGGGTAAATGCCTCCTCTCCGTTTCATTCTGTTTTGGTCTCTACCAATCCCTGAAGGAAAGTAAGGATGTTTGTGATTAATTGTCTAGTTGAAAAATGTTGCCTGTGGGGACCAGAAATACTAGCTGCTTAAACATGCAATTATTTTGTCAATGTACACATTTAAATTACATACTGATTTGCTCTGCAATATCTAGCATGCACTGCATGTTTGCAATTTAATATGAAAAATGATGATGCACAGCCTCAAGTTCCACACATTTCAGTGGCATTTAGAAAAAACAGGTTCATTATTTAAGAATGTGAGCAGCAGTTTGATGTGGCCATCATATCCATAATAACTGTAGTAAGCTTTAATAGTTTTCTGAGTGTTTGCTAACTTATGGACCACTTAACCACTCAAAGTATAAACTTTTGTTTGAACACCACAGAAATTAATAACATCCCTTGTCAGAGCTTTAATGATATATATGAATAAACATATTTACTGGTGCTGCTTTATGACTTCTTTGGGAACCTGGAGGATTAAAAAACACAATGTACGAACGACCAATAGCTGCAGTCTTCTGATTCAAAGTGCTGTGTGTTAAAAAACAATGAGAAGAGAGTCTTGTTTGTATTGACATATGGGCACAAGTTTGAAGAGTGAGTCTTGTGCGTCATAGCTAAGCTTTGGCTGAACATCCAGGACACAGATGATGATGGTAACAGATAGCAGAGGCCTAATGCAAAAGGAAAGTTCAAAGACCAGTGGAATACAGAATGGGAATAATTACCGCACTTCAGGGCAATAGACCGAGTGGAATTTAAAATAAATGCACAAATCTCATTAGCAATGCAGCAACTATGCGGATAAGACTATCTGAACCTTTCAGGTAAAAGCTATTAAATGGCTCAACTATCGTTTTGTCAAAAGTTTGGCACGGGCAGCTGTTTCAGAAAGAACGCCTCAAGGCTTGAATAAACGGCAGCCATGAGGGAGCGGATCTCTAGAGGCAGTAATGGGATTCTAACAGAGCTATTGTTATATCTATACGCCTCTTGCACACCATTGCAAACACACACAGGCACAAACTCGCATGCAGATACACACAAAACACAAAGAGGACTCGCATCGTAAAAATATGAATTTGAAAGTGTGAAGTTTTGTTATCGGAAATCAGTACTTAATGATTATTTTTCCACACAAAGACCTCATACATGAGTCACAAAGGGCGGGTGCAACATGGAAAAACGGGCCCAGTCTGATGCTGTCATGGTGGTCAAATGGTACATTCCTGAAGAAAACTAACTGCAGGGGCTAGTGCTGTCACAGCCTGTAATAAAAGTTAGAAATGACAACAACTCATTTAGTTGCAGTCAAGAGAAAACAAACCCTGCGTGGCCTGTCCTTGCCTTATACAAACAAATCCTTGGTGTATGTTGGAACATACCTGTGGTTAACCAAACCATGACATCCCCCCACCTCTCATCTACCCGACAGCTTTAGGATTACATAAATGTTGAGAAGTAGGTCAATGTGAAGGCGTGCACAGTTAACAGTAGCAGATCTGGATACCCTCATACCCACATCAACCACAAGGATCTGGCAGTCTGCCTCACTAAAAGAGCTGTTTCAGCCAAACCAACTGCACTGTCAGACTGCTTGCACTTGGGGCTCCCAGGATATCAGGGCTCCAAGGAGGAAAATGCCACACTTTAGCTTTGCTTGGACATATTTACAGCCGTCTGAATGGAGGGATATAGAGGCAAGGGCAGGATTACACTAATCATCTAAAAAAAAGAGTAAGAAACAAAGTGAAAAGGCATGGCATTATGCCGGTGATTGTTTAATGGGGTGTCTTCAGTTTTGTTAAAGCATATGCTGTGCCGGGAGAGGTAATTGCATTTTTAGCGAGCTGTGAAAGGCTGCTGTAGCCCTCATATAATTACACATGAAAGTGTGGATGACTGGCTGTGTAGAAACTGATTAAACTGAAGTAGAAAGACTTTTTTTTGTGAATAGTTTTCTAATAATGATCTAGTGTCTGTTCATTATGCACTCCTTTCATTATTTTCAGATAGAAAACCGTAATGAAAAGAATACCAAAAATTACATCTCATCATGAATCTTGCAATGAACATGGGTCTCAATTTGGGTTCTGAAATTATTTCACAAAAGACTCTACCCAGGAAACAGAAGTGTTATTTTCTCTTCTTTGTTGAAGGGATGTTAAATATAACAATCCCTATTTCTACCTCAAGGAAAGAGAAGCTCCAGGGATCCAGATCCTATTTTACAAATGAATATTAAAGCAAAGAAGATCATAAAACCTCTTACATGTTCGAACAGATTTGTGGTGTTAGTGATTCATATTGTAACTACAAGGGCTCTTAGAAAAAAAAGGACAGATTAAGGAGTACTACTGTTGAATAATGCTTAGAATCACTCTTAGATAACACTCTTAACCTCTAAGATCAGCTGTTATCAGGAAAGAGGGCACTGAACACAAGCAAGACAGAAAATACATCAGGAATTAGAAGTAACACTTGAATATGTAGTGATATGTAGTCAACGAAGAGAAAAATGCAAAAAGGAAGTGTAGAGAAAGGTGGAGAGAAAAACGTAACATCTCGTACTGTAACACCTTGCCGGTCACAGTGCACGCTCACATAGTGAGACACCCAAGCAGAGCCGCGTACTGCAAAAATAAACAGAAATATGACTCTGTTTGACGGGTCCAAAGTCCGGCCCAGAGCAAATAAAGTGCTCGCTCCAATCAGCAGAGCTGTAAAGAATGTGTCCGCTGCCTACCTCTTACTGTGACGGCTCCACAAATACAGGAGAGCTGCAGGCTAGGAACTGCTGGAAAGCAGAAGGATGGAGGCTGGTGGTTACGAATGGACATGAACCTCCCCCGCGGGGGAAAACAGAGCAAGCTTTAGTAAATACATCTCCACTTGGCACCAGCTCCTACATGTTTATTAGGTTTGACCCCCAGAGATTGGAGCTCTTTACCCAAACAAGAGGGAAAAGCCAATAAACTCACCTACCTCATGGAGAATTACAGTTCACCCTTCCCCAGCTAGCTTCCCTTGGTCTGATAAAAAAAGGGGGTAATATCCTTATATCTAACATCACACCATGCAAAAATTAAGCTTGATATACTGCAAATTACATTCACAAACATGAATCCATGCTGATTGCACTGCTGCCTGCAGTACAGGCTGGTTGGACATCATCAGTGGTTGTTTGTTCTTGAGATGAACAGCTTGCATGCCCTCCAGGTCACTCTGTTACATACCACTGACAAACAACACTAATAAAATACTTTACGACCATGACTTCCTGTGTTGTATGACATCAATTGGAAAAGAGGTGAAATATTCCGAAGACTTGAGGTCTAGTGTACGTACTGTGAGTGCGCGCTCGGTTAAAGATTGTTCCACTCTCTTCCGACATTTTAAGAAGCGCAATAAAGCTCCTCCGCTCTCCTCTGATAAAGTGGGATTTACACTCAAGCCGTTTACCTGATGGTAGTATCCAAAGCAATAAAACACTAATGGGAAAATAAGTTCAGTGTCATATTTTATCATTATGACAAGTACAAAACAGTTAGTATTGTCCCTGCTGAGGACAACACATGGAGAACAGAAACTCAATGGCCTCTCTTTTTCTTTTTCTTTTTTCCCTCGAAGGAAACTTGAGTGGGAAACTCTATTTGCCATCACCTTTGGCTTACCTGGGCTTACAGACACCAGACCACCCACATCTCATGTAAAAGGCGATGAAGCTGAGACTTCAAGGTGCGCACATTGTGTTTGTCAATCACTCCATTTGCTACAGTGTAAATATAAAGTCTGTGTGTAAGCACAAGGCCAGAAGCACTATGGTGTACGGAACATAACTTAGAGGAGAGCAATAGTTTTGCACATTTCAGTCAATATGCACAGGCATGTGTACTTCACTCTGCAACACAAACCATGCCAAAGTGTTCAAGCCATCCACTGGTTTTCATCAGTTTTCATCAATCTCTAAACAACATAAAAATCTGTTAACTGAAACTTGTATGGGTTATGCAACCTGTCATACTAAGCATCAAGTCTGCCTTTGGTTTTCTTCAAGTAAAGATCATGATGGGGTCATGTGGTTCAGCCTTTTATGTTTATTTTTGAGTTGTACAGGAATGATTGGAAACCAAAGGACGTCTGGAGAAATAGCTAAACACATTAAAAAAATCTAAAACTGCAGAAATGTCCAGCAAAAGTAGTCAGCAGTAACTGCACATGATCCACAGGCCTCTACTGCTTCCCAAGAAAAAAAGTTGCATTTTGCAGCCACACAAACAAAATTCCTTGCAGCTATATTGTGTTGGAGTGTTGACACAGCCCTCAGATTGAAATATTTAACACTAATTACCTGATGGTCTCCACACCACTGGTATCGAGTCAGTTCGAAGTAAGGTCAATCCCAATTTAGTTACACATCCCAAAAATCTAAAAACTGAGTGAAACAGCCTTTTTAAAAGGAGCTTGAACTTGCAGACACAGTGGTATGACCCTTTAACAGTCTGGACATTGAGGAGAAACTGGTTTTGAACAATTAAATTAGACAGGACTGAAAGACATTCGGGAACAGATGAACTGATGTAAGATGGTAATATGCTTCAGTAGACATTTGCCAGGAAGGTTTTGTGAAAGTACATAAGATTTAAGATTGAAAAGGGATTTAAAAGCTGGACAGAAAGTGGAATGCCTGACAACTGTCACCAGCAGTCATTTCCCATAACCTGTCAGGCTTTCCAAGCGCTGCGGTTTACCGACTCTTATTATCCATAAAGAATCAAGACTTGGCGCCTGTCTCACGTGTACCAAAAGATGATTCGATTGAGATGATTTGACTAGGAATCCCCATTGTGTTTGTTTTTGTTCCACTGCTTGAGGCCCCTGGAAAGCCAAAGTAAAAATACCCAGAGCTCCCACATATTTGAGCTGTTTCAACATTAGTGAGGCCCAAAGGTGTGCCACAGAACGGAGTGTCCAACCAAACACATTCTGCAAAGGTTTGACTGGATTTATGTGGCCCAGACTCTGACCTACCACGACCTTTTCTGAAGGAGAGGTAAGATGTTTGTGGCTCTCAGGGCAGTGCAAAGCACGGAGTACTGAGCTGCAAGAAAGTTCTAGAAAGGAGGCGGAGAATTTCGCTTGAGTCACATCAAGATGAAGTTCTTATTGAAGGCTTCCCCCTCTCTCTCTCTCTCTCACTCTCTCTCTCTCTCTCTGCCCTCCCACGCAGGGAGTCCTCTTAGTGTATGGTGTTGGCTTGCTCAGAGAAAGAGGAACCCCCGGCTAAAAGGTCAGGAAAGCCACACAAGCGAGGAGGGAGGATACAGGAAGTCAGAGTCAGAGAATTTTGACCTCACTGGATATGAGCAGTGTGTTCCCTCAAAAATTCCTTCCCATATACTACCATACTGTTCTTACATTTTGGATAGCTGCGAGATAAGCACAACCCAGATTTGGCTTGGAGGTTGTATAACTGCAGATCTGACCACCTTTAGATGCCACGCATACTGTTCGGATTAAAAAAAAAATCTGTTTATGCCCTTTCATATCTGCATTCTTTTCATTGTTGAAGTCTTCCAGCGGTTGTTCCTCTCTGCTCTGTCCAGAATACTAAAAACAGCATGGAAACACAGTGCAGCGAGAAAGAAAACACCATCATACCACACGGTTACACCCACGATTTCCAAAGAATGCGATGGATGTGTTCCCAAAGGGGAAAAAAAATCAGTTTGCCTGGCAAAGTGCAGACTTACTGCCCATTATGAGATATTTCCCAAAACAGCCATGTGAAGTTAGACGTATGGGAGGGATTGGTATGGAAAAGGAGGAAAGGGACTATGTGTTTTAATGTTGAAAGGAAAAAAACAAGATGGGCCAAAAGGTTTCCCATAAATGTTAATGAAGGGCTTTCCCAGAAAGATTTTTTTTTTCCTCCCTTCAGCATGAAACAAGAGGTCAGGTGCTAATGTTAACCAGCAGGGCTGAATCCAAGGATCTGACTTTAAAGCATAATAGAAGAAAACCATGTGGAATTAACCACACTGCAGGGATTTGGTAGTGAGGTAGCTAACTTTGCATGATGATGTGTTAGAAGAATTGAACAGGCCTCGTGCTCAGAGAAGCACTCAAATCTGAGAAAAAGCCAAGATGACGGAATCATTTTTCACTTTAAGAAAATAGCCTCGGTTGCAGACAACCTAAAACTCGGTGTTACAGGTATGTTTCCAAGAAGCCATTGCTATGTCTACAGTGTAGCTGTTACTGTGAATACGAACGATTCATTTTTCAGGATTTTTGCTGTTTCTTGCACGCTGCCACATAAAATCTTTGCATGGTAGCTCGGAATGTTTGTATCTTTACTCTTTGTTGGCGTGTTGATACTATTTGGTTTGTGATCTTCACAGCAGATGCTCCTAAGCTTGCAAAATCAACTCTCTGAATCAATACCTACTTAAGAGGGTCATTTGAGAGCAATTAAATGAAACACACAGGCCAAAGGTTGTGTAGAGAACTTAAGCTGTCCGTGATGCTGAGAGGGAGGTTATAGGACACCACAGATAACCATTTGTTCTTCTGGAGGTGCCACAGGTCAAATTTAGTGACTGATTAGTGTGAAACCGTTAAATAACCACACTGACACAGAATACCTGAATTTACACTCCTTATCCTGTAGCATTAAGAGTGACTGCACCAGTGTGTAGGTCCAGTTGATTATAACATGATTTATAAGTTAAAAAATGGGATACTTCATAATAAGATAAAAATTTAGCATCTGGCTGGTGAATATAATGAGGACTTCAGCAGCTTAAGTCCAACATTTGCTCGAGGAGTCGGTAGAGAACAAACACAGAGCTGAAAGGAGACATATAGTAAGTAGGCAAAATTCCCCGCTTCAAAATAAATTAAAATAAAGCTCCATAGCTGTTGGCTGTGTATGCAGTTACCAAGTCTGCTAATAAGTCTGCTATAAAAAAAAATGGTATCAATAAGGAAACATTCATGCATAACATGAAGCATGTTAGACAGTCTGCTAACTAGCAAAACAGTAAGCCTCTCATTCCTCATTCATCTTGCTAACTTTTCTGAAACCAGCCCCTGGCAGCCTCCCTCTGCTTTCCTGTCAGTGATAACAGGCTGCCAGCAGTCAGACCCGTCCAGCTATGTCTTTGAAGCTGCACATGTAACCCATGTGTGTGTGTGTCTAGGAGGGCCACAGCCACTCCCTCCCTTACCCTGCACTGCTGAGGCCCAGAATCATAAGGCCACAAAGCTCGCCCCTAACCCTTGGGCCTCCATGCAAAAACATCGCCACTGCTGCAGTGAAACGAGACAGACTGTAATGGAAACGGCACACTTTCCAGACACTTGAGGGAATAGCAAGCATCTCTGCCTGAACCTTGTGAAAAAAACATACAGACTACCAAACCTGGTCACTTCACTGTTTCTGCTCATCTGGACAATGGGACATCTCATTTTTCAGGAAATATCTGGCCAGGTTTTATAATGACTACTGCATAAAAATCATAAGCAATACACTTTGAAGTCAGAGAATTTAACAAAAGCAACTAAGTTGAAAAGTCAAAAGCAAGTCAACTGGACTATGCGAGTAGTTGACTTGCTTTTGACTTTTCAACTTAACCATGACCTGGATGAATGAGAATCTACACAGACATTACAAAAGTTATTCAAAGTCTATTTCATCAGAGATACTTGTTTACTTCTAATGATGCAAGATGGTACACTTCACTCTGGAGGTAGACATTTCTTAGACTAACTTTTTTCACTGTTTTCGGTTGCATACTGTTCATTCTATGTCTGACTCAACAGATGAATCAAAAACCGAAAGGCTAGACCTCTGAAAGACACAGAATTATTTAAACAATGTGAAAAATGGAAATGATGATAATATTCTTTCCCTTGAGTGTCTCTTGTGAAATTTGCAGCCTCACCTGTGTACCTGCTGGGTATTAGGAGGGTGTACTTACCTTTGTGTGTGCGTGTGTCTGTGGTGAAGGTTTGGTCGGGGGGGATCCCCTTATCATATAAACAAAACTAGATATTGGCTGGTTTCTCTAGAGCTGAAATGATATGCTAATTGATTGTGAAGATGAACGAATATAACAATTTGCTACTTTTTTTTCCCTGTTAAACAATTGATCAAAAAGCAATCAGCAGATTAGTCATTAATTGTTTGGTAAAGCCTCACTGTATGCAGTAACACAAGAAGTGAATCTGTTTGTAAGCAGAAGAACAAGGATCTGTGAGTTGCAGTTCAACTTCAATCAAATACTAAGCTCATAAATCTAAATGATCTATTTCACCCTAGACATCACTCAGCTGAATGGTGACAGATGTATTCACCTGGGATGTTGTCCAAACAGTAATTCTCTCATTAGTAATCAAATCTAAATAACATCTTTGGGGTTAGTTTAGGACATTCCCCATCCTTAATTTGAACCTGATTTAGTCAGGGTGTAGTTCTGAATTCTGCTTTTAATGCCAAGTTAATGTAATAATCTTAAGGTGTCAACCTCAGACTTAGATAACAATGTAGATGAGGCAGTGTTGTTGTGAGGCACTGGCATCTCCAATAGGAGGACCAAAGATTAGTGAAGAAGCTCTGAGGTGAAGGAGCGTGTCAGTCCTTCCCCCCTCCTTCATTTTAGAGTTATAGAAGTGGATCACATTTCGACCACCCCTCTAAACCAGCCCCACTCCATCTGATAACATATAGTGCTGTTCAAAAGCTCTTAAACCTCGCCATTCTTGACATTCTCAGGATTCTGGATGGTGTGACCTCATTGGGTGAGCGAGGCTGGTAGGAAAATAGCCTCCGGCCGAGCCTTTGCTTCAACATGGAAACTTAAGCTAACAAAGAATGCATGACTATGTGCAAACTTGACTGTGGCTGCAGTGAAAACAACATGTTTTCCTATATGAGCTTGATTTTATTCCACTGTGCAGACTGTTCTGTAGACTTAAATGAGTGTGTGCATCTGCATGGTTTGGTCTTATCTGAGCAATGTTTTAATACTGCATGTGCTTTATGCATGCACAAACACGATCAACAATCACAAACATACTGACGCTGCATCTGTTTTGCACATTTTAAAATTGCATCAGACCTATGAGGCAGCTGCACTGGATCAAACTTTCTAAACCCCCAAAATATAAGCAAACTCAAACTGTATATGGGAATGTTATTAAATGAAAAGAAATGAAAAGAAAAAGGAATTCATTAAATGTGCACAAACGGTACACTCATCATGATGCAACACTCATTTCAGCACGATCTAACAGTAATGTGAATTTAAATCATTTACAAATTATTAAGCTTCATGTGTTTCGAATGCACATTGTAACACAGATGGTAAAGCTGTAGGGTTGAATGGTCTTTTCCACTCCCACCTTGTCACCTATCAGGAAGCACTAAGTTACTGTTTCACTACAGCATATTACTGTCGATTTACTTTCCTTTCTTAGTGACTGAACATGTTGTTTTGTTATAACTCAAACCACAAAATCAAACAATGAATTTGCGCTGCATTGGTGAAGTAATACAATTCCAAAATGCCACTGATCACTGCACATTCAGGTGACCTGCAGGGTCATTGCTACAAATGACACCTTTCACATTGTCATATTGTTTGTAATTGACATCCTTATCAGAAATATATTTATTATGTCTGCTGGAAGAGATTTTTTTGCTGCTTGGGGGCCTCACTTTTTAGTTGAACTACCTGTTAGCAAACAGTTTTGTATTTACATATCCAGTTGTGTGTTTCTGCAAAAATAATTCTTCAGGGATTCTCTGTGTTTCTGCTGTTTTTTGGTCTCCATGAACATATAGACTTTCAGTTTGATAGATGCTTGGTTTTTGTTTTTTTTTAATACATTTTGTCTCTTTGCTGTTTCATGCTGGACAAGCAGCAAAAAAATAAGCTAGGTTAGCTTGCCAATAGCTTGCTTAGTGGAAACTGCTGCCCACAGTTTTATATGAAAGCTGTGAGACACATCTATGCAGTGTACAGTGTGTGAAGGGTTGAGGCGAGAAACAATCAGCTAAAAACTGCATTGAACTGCAGAGTTGGATGTTAATTTTGAAGTTTGATACAACAAACAATAAATTACGCAATACAGGAAATGACTTGATTTGATAGTAGTCCATATATGTGACATCTGAGAATGTTTTAATGTATTGGTTAAAAAAAAAATGAAGGAAACAATGAGAAGGGCAGGTTTAGAGAGAAGGTGTAGGTAGAGGTGGATGCATGGAGGAAGCAGATGGAAGAGGATGAAGGGAGGGATGAGGAGAAGAAGGTGGCAGTGATTGAGCGCTAATGCTTGCCGCAGTTCTGATGGTAGAAAGCAATTATATGGCCCTCTGCTTTATGGAATGTTCTTGGAATACAGAGCAAAGCGACCCATTAGGTTTGCTAATTAAGGTGATTGTGTGTCCCTGTGTCACTGTGTGTGTGTGCGTGTTAGTGTTTTGTGTGTGTGAGTGAGTGAGGTGCATGCCTCTCACTGGAGCACATAATTACTAACTGGCGATAAAAAGAGGAGAAGGGGGCATTGTGGGGTAGCTGTGGCTTGAGTCACCATTTTAACCAGAGTTTATTGAATGATCCTGGGTGGACATGATTAACTACATGGATGGGAGCTCAGGTATGCACGCACGCACACACACACACACACACACACACACACACACACACACACACACAGGGATACATGCACATGCATATTAATGAATACTGTATCAAATAAATACTAGAATTTGCACATGTTTAGCAAAATGCCACATGTACGCATAAAATGTCACGTCGCCTCAAATGTGCAGCATACACAAACCCCAAATTTGGAACGATCAGCACTCCAGGCCAAAAAAAATGAAAAGCTGTTTATACTCATAACCAGGCTCTGAAAACATTCATTTAGTCAGGCTCTGCTGAATCATTTACCAAAACTGAGGTGGAAAAAATATATAAGCACGAAGTCTGGCTTTTACGTAATGCCAGCAGCCAGTCAGTCAGAACCACAGGATGCATACAGGGAAGCAGAGAAAACAAACACTGAAGGATGTCCTTTCTGCATACTTGATGCTTTTCCCAGCCGCAAATACCAAAGTTCGCCCAGGACGCTGCAAAACAGATTCACTCTAGACCGACCTGCGATTTTACCTTATAAGGGTTTTGAATACTTTGGGCCTCAGGTGGTGTGTATGTGTGTATACGTGTCTGTCTGTGTGTCATCGTGTCGGAGGAGTTAGGTTAAGTTTTGTGGAGAATATTTCGCACAGCTGGTTAGTCTTTGTTATCATCTAGAGACGGCGTCTCTGGCAGCATCGGCGGTGGTTTAGGAAAGCTTAAAGCAGATGAAGAGAAAATTCCACGGTTACCACTTGGTCTAACATCGTTCCATTTCAGCAGTCCATGCCAGCAAAACACACACACACACACAGGCACAGAAAACCTCCTGGTGGTAGGTCTGAACTGGAACATTGTTGGAATTCTAGTAGCCTTGATCCAAAGCCTCCCTTCCCTTCCTCTGCAGTACTTGAAGACTCTGAGTCTGCACCATTAAGGCTCATATATACTGCAGTCTGCCCTACTGCTGCTGGATGAAAACTGTTTAGCATTCCACACATCAAAGGCGATGCACCTCTCTGAACATTGTTATCTTTATACCAACACTCTGGTCTATGTGCAGTTGGAGTCTCGGAAGTTTTTACCCAGTTTGTTCTTATTGCTAATACAGATGCAGGTTATTTTAGAACATATGCAATGATGCAATGATACAGTGCTCATAGTACCA
This sequence comes from Acanthurus tennentii, assembly GCA_029783805.1. Classification (NCBI taxonomy): domain Eukaryota; kingdom Metazoa; phylum Chordata; class Actinopteri; order Acanthuriformes; family Acanthuridae; genus Acanthurus; species Acanthurus tennentii. Next base: position 8,279,862 of record JAPZDZ010000021.1, read on the forward strand.
GTTAAGCATCTTCCTGCATCTCTGTGAGTGTCTCAGCAGCCTCTTCTCTGGTGATTGGGAGTGAAGTAATGCCAAGAGGCCTCTATGAATGGAGGCCTGTGGTGGCTTAGTGGTTAACACACAACCATAGTTCTATTTCAGCCAAGGACCTTTGTTGCTAGTCACACCTCCTGTCTTTATTTTTACTATGACCTGAACAAATGTGTTACCTATAGTGCCTTGGATCTAAAAGAGATCTTACTGAGAATCACAAATGCCTGTTCACCCAAGAGATAGCATGCTCTCAACTGGGCTAGAGGAAATGGTTTTAATATAGTTTTATAACTGCAGAACTAATAAAAAGATATCATCTTGGATTAATTACAGATAACATAAAATAAAAATCAGTATTTAATTAATTTAAAACATCCAAAGGCTATAATTCTAATAGCACAACAAAAAGCTATTATCCTAAGATAATGTTAATATGGTTACACTTAACAACATATAGTGGTCCTCTGATATCATTATCATTTAAACAAAGTGGGGTAACTGGCCAGACCTCTTGCCACAAGTTGTCAATGACATGATTCCATGAGAAAATAGAAGGAAAGTTTTGCTATAAATATGGCTTTGAATGTATATGTGACTTTACAGGAGAGCACTACAGACTCTGTCTGTTCTGCCACACATTTCTATTTTTAGACGATTTATTAAAACAGTGTTGTCATCTGTAAGGAAAGAGCTGTCAGAAAACTGAGGTGTCATGTGCTGCAAAAGGAAGTTCACCAAACTGGACCTACGGCATGTCAGATCTAATCATAGCAGTTCAGACATGCTGTACATTTGACACAGAATACTGATTAAGGCCTCAGACCCTTGAATAAAAGTGACTCATGAACAAGCCACCTTAAGTGCGCTCATTATGGCAGGCATGAGGGCCAAAGCATGCCCAGTGCTCTGCCTTACAGGGGCAAGGCCACAAAGTTCAACCTCGAGGTCAAGAGGACGCATGCAGCAGTTAACAGCTAGCTCATGCTCACCCAGCCTCGCATGCACATAATCAGACAAGCACGCACGTGCATGCACTCAGCCTGAGTCAGACACTGACAGACGAATCAACAGCTGCTTAGCCACACATACAAGAGAGCTGACTTCATGCCAACGATAAGAGTAACGCCTCACTTTGGAGCTGCAGATCAGGGCCGTGCATGATGGAAATACCTTCATGAGTGCTGAACAAAGGCTGTTCATTTAGGGTCCTGGCTAATTTTAGCCCCCTTCTCAGGACATGTGGTCATTGGTCTAAACAGTAGCTCCATGCATGGTGCAAAACATTTGACACACTTTCTGTGCCTCCCCACAAGCGATGACACCAGGAGACAAAGTGACAGGAAGTCATTTATTTCAAATAATTGGAATGACAAAGAGAGGAGCAGCACAAAGCAGAGCAACAGCTGGCACAGAAATCTCAGCAACGGTTCAGCCTGATGCAAATGAGTAGCAACAGGAGCCAACTTGCAACTGGAGGTGTCTATTGTTTGTGTATTAATATCCCTGTAGGCAGAAAAGCCAACCAGTGACAACAACTGCACAGGTTACAAGAATAAAAATACTCTGCAACCTGTGATAGCAGGTAAAATAACAACTGCAACATGCAAAACCACATCACCTAAATAAGCAGAGCATGAGGAGCACATTTTAATGAGTCTCACTGCTGACAGTCAGAAGTATGTATTTTCTGATTATTGCCACACAGTTCAGTCAAGAATAATATCTACAAACATCCAACATCTTTAGGGGGATGAAATGTAGTATCTTATTTATTATTTAACCTACAATTTAATAAATGACCCCATTTTTTTCAAACAAGTGTTGAAGACATGAAGCCACATCTGGCAGTCAAGGTGGACACGGCATGTTGCAAAAGGAGGACTCGATGGCATGTTATACTCATACTATATACAGAATAAAAAAGCTTTTGGTCCATACTCTGCACAATCAGAAAAAGTCCCTAAGGAAAGGTCCTCATCAACACTAACATACCCAAAAGACGTCGAAACATTGGCCTCTGATAACAAGCACCTTTCCCTGATGCCAGACTCGGCTCTTGCTGTTCATGGTATCATCAGCATTGACTTTGCTCTGACAGGAACTTTAACTGTTCTGAAAACTCTCCTATGTTTGTTGACAAAGGTCTCAAGAACAAAGGTCCTTGAGTTTGTCAGTGATGAGAGAACCAATTAATAGTGTTTACGAAATTGAAAGAGGAAATGTTGTGAAAAATGAAAAAAAAAAAAAAAACTATTTGGACAAACTGTGTGAAAGGTCTTTGGACAGTGAGTGCTTGAAACATCTGTCA
>JAPZDZ010000021.1:8297775-8308944 GCA_029783805.1 Acanthurus tennentii
AAGTGAAAGTTTTCCGTCTTGTTCCTTAATCTTTTGCGCAACGTGCCTAACATGTAAGTACGTAATAGCCTGTTTGTGAACATGTCCAAAGCTGCCACTTACAAGGGTCATCAAAGTTCTCTGAAAATACGCAGTTAATGATGGATGCTTGATTGTTTTGGCTGGTAAAGCTTCTCCAAGTCTGAGCACTTGTCTCTGCTTGTCATCCAGAAAAATACAGTACCGCATCAGAGGTGTTGAGAATATCGACAGACGTCTGAAATAACTGGAGTTCTCGTGTTAAATGTGAATGTCAAAGCAGACATGCATGTGCATCATCACACATCCTGGTAGTTGCCAAATGTAGCTTTAAGCAGCAGGCAGCTGCTGTTGGGGACACGCTGGTATGTGGGAAAGAGAGTTCATCTTGTTTCCACATACAGCAACTCTGCATAAATATGCCAGTCAACCAGAAGTCCATCCATGTTGATGGGAAACTCTGCAAACTTTGATGTGTTTACAAACTACTGTAGTTTATTTCTGATCTGCCTTTAGCATGTCAAAAACTTAGTTCGGATGCATTATTTCGAAAAGACCATATGCACTGTAGTAAACTGGCATTATAAAAAAAAAATTAACTCTCAGAAACAAGAGCATATTAATCTACCACATGCAGCATTTTAACTGTGTACCATAAAGAACGAATGCATTGTCGTTCAAACATACTATTTTGTAACTTTGGCCTCACACCTCACAAAGAAGGTGGAGAACTTCATGTTATAACGATTCCCAGTCACAAAATATATCTGTGTGGAAACAAGGTGTGACAGTTTTATGTATTAGCTGCCATGATACAATATTGCTGGAAAGATGTAAAAATACAATTTAAAATCAAGTGAGTTAAGTTTCATCCATTCCAACATTATTCTGTATTTTCTTAAAAACATGGCTGCTCAATGTCCTGAGCAGCATGACAAAAATCTAAAGCCCCATCTTTGTGGCAGCAGACATCTCAGAGTCTGAGACCTTTAAACCTGACACTATCTCAGTGCCTGAGGTTAATTAGAAAAATGTTTCTTGTAATTTGTGCAAAGTGACCTATTAAAGGTTATTTAATGCCAGCAGCTCAGAATAGTTAAGAATGTGCACATGCATATGAGATGCAACAGATGAGCACTGTCTCCTGTGGCCCCCAGCCTTCTGACCGCCTGAGAACATTGTGGCACCCAGTCGACACATACTGTCTCCCGACTCACTCTCATGTGGAAACTAGACACCAGAGTCTCATCTCGTGAGAGTGAATGGACTCACATGTACAGACAGGAAGTGTGTTTGTGTGAAGGAGGACATGCTTAATTGTTAATACACAAGTGAAAACAAACACATTCTGCAGCTGAATTCATACAGACTGAAGAGCAGTAAGATTACACTATAAAAAGGTCTGGTTAAGTATTGAGCACGGGAGATTGAAGAGAAGTATGAATTTTACACATCAAAGTCCGTTTACGGGTTTTGACGGGTATTACTGCATAAAAAACATAGAAAAAACACAGTATGAGTCTTCTGAAGCTGAACACTGAACTGTGAGAAACCTGACAAACAGACAATGTTGGTAAATCTTGGTAATTGTTGACACCTTAAAAATCAGAATTAATTCAGCTTTAACTACGGCTTCCATTTTAATATTTTGAACTGAAGTGCTTTTAAATCTACATTTTCCTCAAGACATGCTAATACACAAGTAATCCAGAGAATTAGGACGAGACAGACTCTCTATCACACCAGTAAAAATGCAATTTAAAATTCAAATAGCTTCAGCATCAGACTATTGACATCAGCTTTTGTCTAATTCCTTCTAAGGACTTATGAAAAGTAATAAACAGAATACTGCTCACTTCATCTATGAGCACTTCTATTAAATACAGAATCAGCTCAGCCTCTGTTAATCCCACTTACACCAAACTGCTCACCAATTTAGGAGCCTGACAGTAATTTCTCCTGAGGGAATGAGGATCACAGTGGCACACAGCAGCTAATGCTCAGCATCCTGCTCAGAAACATGAAAATGAAGCACATGGGTAAAACTGGACCATGTAGGCCTATTGTTCAGCAGCTGAGCTTCTCCCATTACTTTGTCCAAGATTCTCTCACTGTTTAATTCAATTAGAGTTGGCATGATAAAAAAAAGAACCTCCACTAAAAACAGCATTACTCAGACTTAATGGTAGTACTGAGAAAAAATGCTAACTCAGAGAGGGTGGTTCTGGAGCAAAATCAAGCGTCTGAGATGTATCACTTTCATCAAAGAGCGATGGCTAGGCCTTTCCAACGAGGAGAGTGCAGAAGAAGTTCATAGAGGGACAAGAATATTGGTTCCAAGCTGTGATGGATGGGCCAAAAATTAGGAAGACATGTGCAGCATGCATCAAAGACAAAGTGGTCACATTGATGGTGAATTATCATCAGTTTGTGATTACTCAACATGTCCACAAAAAAAACAGGCCGATGCATTCCTGGTCAGTTTCAGGTCATATCCCCATTAATCTGCAGAACTACAACAGGCTTTGTTGGAAAAAAGAGATGAAAAAATGATTTTTTTTTTTTTTTCCTGGTAAGACACAAGAAGACAAGAAGAGAGATACGATGATGGGAAAAAAAGTGTATCTGGGGCATGTTGCAGAGACAAATGGCTTCATGTTCCCATCAGAAAGATAATTTTGAAACAATATTGGCTGTGTGCTCTGAGAGTTGAGCAGATGTGAAAACTTGGGGGTTTTTTTTGCCTGAGTGCTTTGAAGGCGTCGCGCTTTCGACAGACATCGCTACAGCAGTGTACAAAATATGACTGAACCTTGCTTTAGCTTGTCCTCCCAGGATGCAATCCAACAATTTGATATGAAAATTGACATGATCGAGTGTGTGTCTGCCGTCTACTCAGCGAAAAAAAGAAAAAGATAGATGGGGAGCGAAGAGCAGGTACGTCTGCAGGTGAAGGCTTCTCTATGTGTGGAATTTAGGACACACTCACATGCATACCACACTTGGTCAGCTCTGCTGGCGTGCCTCCTTTTAGTTTTTTATCATTCAAACAAAGATTAGTGAGAATGACTAAAAGGGTGTGAAAGTGTTTTTTTTTTTTTTGTGTTAAGGTGTGCGTTGAAATGGGTGCCGGCATCATAGCGGTGTGTCGTTGTGCGTCAGGGGTCTGGTTCACACCGGCTTAATCTTGACGTGTAAATAAAAAAAAAACCAAGCCCATCCGAGTAATGTGAGGCGAAGGGGTGAGGAGTTTATAATTTGCTCAGTATTTCCGAGGCAGCTCCCTCTAAAACAACTGTAGTGGAATTGACATGGAGACCTCAAAGTTACAGTAGCTCCTGGAGGAATTTCACAAGGGAAAATTGTGACAGATAACTGCTTATTTTCAAACTGGTTTAAAATCCTTAAAGGTTAAATTCAAACATCACTTATTTCTCTTGTTTTGTCCATGACAATTCAATTGGTCTTGTTCAATAGTTTGTCGCTTACTTCACTCTTGACGTGGCTCCAAGTCACCAGAGACACTGCTCTGTTTCACACAGACGCACAGCGCCAAAGCCAAAACAGTCTCAACCATGTTCCTTCAACGCAGCACTGAGCGTTGCCTTCACTACACATCTGAACTATGGGCAGAATTAGATTATTTCAGCTAGCATGAGCTCATTGGAAAGTAGACGATTTAAGTAAGTGGTCTGATGGTGGCTCCCTTTGATGTTCTGTTAATTTAGACTGCCGACAGGGGAAAAACGCAATCACGTCAACCTCCTGGTGTTCATTACGAGTAGGATACGAAGAGTGTTTTGACAGGCTCACACCTGTAGTCTTGCGCTGCGGAGGCAGAGCACGTTTCCACGTTTTTGAATATTAAACTTTTGCAATTATATTTTCAAGGTGTTTTTAATAAAAACATCATTTTATTAACACAGGCAGGCATCTGTGTCAAGCAGCAAAGACGGACTCCTGCTGCAGTTCCTGCCGCAACTTGTGATTGCTTTCCATTATCGGTCAATCTTTTGTCCTTAAAAAGTAAGAAAATAGCAAAAATTTCCCCTCACAATTCCTCACATCATTCTATAACATCTACCTGGACTGCCAAGGGGTTGAGCAGTGCCATAACAAAACAGAATTTGTCAAGTGATGTCTGCCAGGTACAGCACTGATACACAGTGTGTAGTACAGCAGTATATTATCAACACATCCCTGTATGTTAATGCAGAATATGAGCGGCAGGTGCGCCACTTTCTCAGACAGATATATCTCATTTTTAGCACCTGAGGTGGCAGCCAAATCCCATTAACAGGCCTTGAGATAAGATGAAGGCTGTTGAGACGGTCGTTGTTCGGCGGCAGCAGAGAAAACTGGGCATTTGACCATAACTGTCAACTGGACTGACGGGGAAGACTGATGGCTATAATCTGGAAGATTCAAGAGATACTTTTTGGCTCAGGCAATTGATGAAGTGGATGTTGACAGTTTGTATCTCTTCAGGAGTGTGTTGTTTTTTAAGAGTGAGAACAAAAGGGAGGGGGTAAGACGTCAAAGAGTGACAGAGCGAGAGGGAGAAGGGAGACAGAGTAGAGAGAGAGAGATTATGAGAGCTCGCAGAGTTTTATCTCAATTAGTCTTGACTGATTTCTGTTATGTTTGCAGAGTGCAGCAAAATGTGGCAGAAGCGATCATGGTATTACCAATGAAGTATTTGATTTACTTAGTTGAAGGCCGCTGCTTCGTAAACAGATGCAATCCTCCTGCATCCATTGGGTCTCAGTATTAGATGTGTTTGTGGTATAATCTGCCTTCAAACAGAATCTGTCAGTACTGTTTACACTAAGTAAATAAGGCCAACATGCCCAAAGCATGTAACTAAACACAAATTAACTTAGTATTTAAAGATCCAGAACAGCAATGGATGTCTTGAAGTGCTCACTGGGTTGAGGGTTTACATATTAACTCTCAGAATCAAAGGGTAACGAGGCCGCCCTTCAGACTTGATTAGATAACAAAGCCTGATGTATAAAGCTCTGGTTCCTGTTCAAGACTGAGATTAATAATTTCCAATCACAGGTTAACTTAACTAAACAACGTCCTTCCCTACATTTCAAGGGTGTCCATTCTGTGACTGGAATACAAACATCTTCAGACAGTGTTTTATGTTCAATGTTTTTATATTAACAAAGTATTTATATTTTTTCCAATCTGGGCAGAATAAAAATCCCATTCACACAAGTATAATGTGTCTACAGCAGCCACGTTTTCTGTGTCACCTTTCAGGTCATCCTTCCTGGTTTTTAACAAAAAAAGGATCTGAATCAGACGGCACACAAAAGCTGGACGGAAGGGATAAAAAGAAGCAAAGCATAACGCAGAACATTTTATTTGAAATTTACTTCTAAACCCCAAGCTTCAAGAGAAAAAAGGGGCTTTGTTTCGGCTTATGGGGCGCCCTCTCTGACCTTAGCGCGACTTTTCTCAACACCATCGCGCCTGGCCCACTTCCTGTGTCTTCCACTGCTCGGTCTCACATACCAAGCCAGACATTCACACACCCACGGTGACGGCTGAGTGTGACCCGGTCATCCTGCGAGGCTGAGAGGAGATCCTGTTCATGGGTGCGCTGCAGCTGTCTCACAGGCTGCCGGGTTGGTGGGTTTGCGGTGGGTGGGTGAACTCGTGGCCAAAAAGGGGCAGGGTCTAAGGTGACCATGAAGATCAGGGGGAGAGCTGTCTGGTCTATTCATGGTCCTTACACACGACCTCCTAATACACAAAAGAGGCAAAAGTCCTGGCACGTGTTGACCAACTCACACAGAAGACATTATGATGATGCGTTATCAGAAAAAAATGACCTAGAATGTGTTGCACCAACCGGGTTTTAGTCTCAAGTCCTTTTTTAAGTGAGTTTTTTTCTAACCAGCAATTCCACAGGCTACGAGATTTGAACATGGGAAACAGCTAGTAAAGTCTTTCGTCATGAGTAAATTAGTAGCTTGGGAACATCTGAAGTAGCATCTAGTTAAAACTAATTAACCATGTGAAAAGAGAGTTACTGCATAGGGCCTTCCACACAAAATGTGACCACGGCATCATTGGGCTCTGACACCCATTTTTTACAGTGGCTTCAAATACACCAAGGCTGTTCTTGCTGTGCACAGCAAAGCGGATATGTTTGCGCACAATGTGCCGTGGGCATGGATGGGCCTTGAACATCACAAGGTGTAACTTTATTGCCAATAAAAAAAGTTGTAATAGACCTAAGGCTGTATTTCGTTAAATTTATCCACTAGCCCTTAGTAAATGTATAATTGACTTTTTTATGTGTATACACAAAGGACCGTGCTAAAAGTAAGCATTCTTCATGCAGTTCAGGCTGAGTGAAAAACGTGCGATTACATTAACCTTGCTAACATTAAAAAGTCTGAAATGTTATTATGTTTTTTTTGTAGTTTGAGTTAACATAACTAATAAACAACATTTATCAAAAATCAGTTCAGATAAACTTACCAATTCATGATATCTATTCTTTTTCTCTTAACAGGTTATAAGCTAACATTAAGCTAACATTAATTCTTTCAGCTACTGAGTAGAACTATGTAGTAAATCTCTGTGCAAAAACTGTACATGAATCCTTTGGCTATTCCTCTTTTAAGCCTGTTATTTAGTCTGGTTTACGTAAGTAAAAGACAGAATAACACCAGGTCCTACTCTGAGAATAAGAAGCTAGGTCAAGGTGTCTGGTTTACTGCAAACCTGTTTAAAATGGATTGCTAAAGCTTTTTTCCTGCTTCACTGCTGGATCTCAATGTGTTTTCAATGCGAGCGAATTTTCATGCCAACAAAAGACATCTCAGCAGCACAGGAATTTATTGCTGCTATTATCCTATTACTGAAAGTATGAATTATGTTTCCTGTGCTGAAGACAGGCTAACCTATATTTGATCAGTCAGAGAGAGATTCGTACTTTTTCACTGGCTGATCTCCTACATTGTTAAGCAGTTGATTCGTGGGAACAATGATACTGAATCTCAGGTTATTAAATGTAAATGTAATCAGCTTAGCCTGAGTAAGACCTAAGAAAACCTTTTGATTTGTGAGAAATTGAATCACAGAGGGAGAGGATGAGACAGGCAGCAGCATTGGCGATGTTGTGAACGAACACGCCAGACCAGGAGTCAGACAGACAAACAGGGAGAGGAAGGGCAGGTTAAATGTGGTAGGAATGTGACAGACAGTTGGGGAAAGCACGCTGACCTCGGTCCACATGCTACTTGGCAGGTTCCAGGTGTCTCACCCCTCCTCCCACGTTCACACGCGGATGTCAAGCCTCCCTGAAGGAAACCAGGTCGGTTCCGTTGGGGAAGTCATATAAGAGCCGGGAGGACGGCAAGGAATCAGCATCTGCAGGCCGTCTAGTCAAAACAAGGCTTTCTGTGCTGTCTGGTGTTAGTTTGAGGGCAACTACATAAGGCATGACCAGAAAGGGGCCTGTACGGACATATAAACTGCAAAGACTGAACCTAAATATTACGTCTATAAAAACATGACCTAAATACTGTGTCTGTGGAGCACAATTTTCCATCCTGTCTCCAGGCTTGAATTGACACCTAGTTCTTTTACGCTTGTTATGACAGATTTTAGTACTTTTTAATGACCATTATTTTCCAGACTCCGCCAACTAAACCTACAGTAACTGCTTGCAGCAGTATAACATTATAAGATACAGTAAGTATCCCTGAGCACTTCCAAAAGAGATAATAGTCAGACTTTGTGTCATCACAGTGTTGGAGCTGTGCCAGTAGAAGGGGGCTGATACAGTGATCATTTCATAGTGGTTTTAACTGAGGTTTGTTCATCTGATTAAGCTTAAATCACACATTACTAACCTGATCACCTCTTTACATTTAACAAGTGTTCAGGGCAGTAATGTAAAGATGTAAAATCAGGTTTTATTTTCAAAATGGAGTAAAACTTGATCTCTTCATTCAGTCCATCACTAAGGATCACTATCTGTGGCACCCAGTCACCAGCTCCAGTTCTAAGCCAGACCTTTATTAGGTGAATAAACCTAACATGTTTGTGAAGGGAGCCCAAAGGCAACCCATACAAAAAATTGTGAAGAACTAAACTCTTCACAGAAAGACACAGCCCCAGTTAAGAGCCCAGGACTTTTTGTCTGTGAGGTAACGGTGAGAACCACTGAGCCACAATGCAGTAGAGTCAGCTTGGGTCTTTATGCTTTAAAAGGAGTGGCAGGAAAGTAAAAAGTGAGAGTGGAGGATCAGAAAATCGATTTTCTTCTGCAATTTGGGCAGTTAGGTTTGTCTTCTCTGTCAGACTGGGGACAGTGCCAGCACATCCTGAAGTTCAGGGTATTAATAAAGAAAAAAAAGTCATCCAGTTGCAGCAACTGGGAGACAGCTGAAATTATATGAAGCAGTTTATTAAGGCTCAGCAAAATCACTACCTGTCATGGCTGCTGGACTGAGTGTGTAGTCTGTTTATGACCAACAACATTTGCAGAGCAGAACTAAAAAAAATTAATAGTGCTGTACTTTTTCACATCAAAACCAATTTCAGCAACACATACACAACAACTTTTCAGGTAAGCTCATAAACCTGTTTGAATTCTCTGAGCTTCTCATCTGGAAAAACATATAAATAAGCTTTTCAAAGTTTTAAACTTAAGTTTAGACTTTTAAAATTAAGACTTGGGAGAGCCAAGTGCTGCATTTGTGAAGTTTCATCATCTAGTTTTTAAGTACTCTGTGAAAATGAACCTGATCTACTGAGTAACAGGGATGCAAATAATATCTGTTGATGGAATGAGATGTTTGACAGCTGCAAAGCGACCAGCCTGATCAGAATTTACTGAGTGTCTTAGGCCATTGTAAATGCACTTCTAGTCAGCGCTTGAATTATGCCTGCTCTGATATGACAGCAATAACCATCACTCACCAATAATGTAATAAAAAAACCTTCACACATCTGTTCAGGCCAGACTTTCACAACCTGGGAATTATCTGGCAAAAATAATCTCTCCATAAGTATCTGTCTACGTGTTTTTTATATAAAGTTTTATATAAAGTTGTGATGCTACTTTATCACCTAAAGTCTATCATGCAGGTTTGGTAACTTCAAAGCTCCAGAAGCAAAGTTGCACAGAGAAGATTGCATATATGCTTGATAGTGGTGCAATTTAGGATATTATTATTACTATTTTTGGCTTTAAAATTGAGCTTCTAAACTTTTCCTTGCTGTAATCATCATATCTTGCAAAAGCACAAACTGCATGTTTTATGGGATTAGGCGGCAGAGACATAATGATCCTCAAAGTTCACAAAAACCCATTTCATGTAAGCATGTATGCTTTTGCCTTTTTTTAAAATCACATCCATCACATGCCGGTTAGAGTTAGAGTCAGCTGAACTGGCCCTTTAAGTGCCTCGTCTGATTGTGGAGGAGAAGCAGATTGACTGTGATTGTTCAACTCTTCACTCTGTCACAGTGAGTGAACCCAGATATCCTGAGATGAAAACTCATTTTGGCCACTTGTGTCCAACACCACTCTGTTTCAGTCACAAGCTTGTAAGCACAGTGAGAATGGAAACAGTAAGCCTTGAATGTCTCTTTGTGGCTCAGGTCACTCTCAGAAAAAAAGGTACAAAAGAATTGTGGCTTTCTTTTTGATACATTCTCCTTCATAAATACAAATATTTAAAGACAAATGGCCAATACGTAGAATAGTCAGTATAATAAAAAAAATCAATATTATAAAAACCATTACACTAGCTTGACCAAAAAGGGACAAAGATTTGCACATAAACCCTCTCTGCTTCCCCACCAATGGACCCAACTCCCCCTTATAGAGCCAAACTACATGCATTGCTGCTAACAGTCTCTTTAGTTTGGCTGAGCTGAAATAAATTTGCATCTTAAATTCTCCTGATCTATGACACACTTTTACCCTACAAAATATAAAGGATATTGAAATACCTGAACCTGAGTTGAGGCAAAATAAACATCAATTAGCAAGCAAAAACTTGTGGGTTTTGATTGGCACAGAAAGTGCTGGCAGTTTGAAACTGACATCAGAGCAGTGATAACACTCTGCAAAACAGTCTGCAACAAGTGCTACAATAAAACTGACTGTGAACTCATCCACATCAAATCAGCAGCACACTCACTCATTTCCTGCCAGACATTAATACTCGAGGACATTTTGAATCAGAACATTAACAAGCTGCTTGATTCAGTGTTCTTTAAATTTATGGGAAAGCTATTTAGACAGTGAAGGTTAAAGACAGGAGAGTTTGGCACCATTGATTAAGGTCAGGAGGGTTGACAGAGAAACTTTAACACCAGTTATTTTGTATATTGTGCCAAATGAAGATAGGCATGTATACTTTTCTTTAATAGCTTACAAAATAAACCTTTTATCCCAGACACCATCAACAGTAGTATTATGAAGCTTACTTCCATTCTCCTAATTCTTGTATCATTTAGTTTCAGAAATGAACACTGTTTCCACAGAAACGTGAACAGAACACAGTTGGAAAAACAAGATTTGGAGTTGTTAAAAAAAAGTGCATGAGAAGAAAATCTGCCTGCTGCATCTGTGACTGTGTCCTTCAAAATGACTGAAAGGTGGAACCGATCCCAAAGTGTCTGATACTTAAAATTACAGATCTTATGGCAAACATGAAATCAATGCATACAAAAATGCAAAGGTGGAATTGGGTGTTTGTCATGTGGGCCTCGAGGACCCTAACAATTTGCATTTTTTAAGCACAAAATAAAGCAAAAACAGATGACAATAATATCTACTCAAAAGGGACAACATGATTGATAGAGTCATAAAAACTAAAATAACAGAACAAAGCTATTGTGAGATATGACAAAAATAAATCTTTGGAGTCTGCAGGAATCTCTGTCAGTAAGATCAAGGTTAAAAACACAAGTGTATGTATACTTACGTGTAACATCTGTATAATGATGACCCATGGTTCAAAGCTCATAACAGTATTTCATAAAAGAAGAGGATTGAAAAATTTTATTTTGGTCTTAGCTTTGAAAAAGCTTGACATAACGGAAATAATTTGGTATCTTATCTCATCATAAAGTAATTGAAGCGTAACATCATGGCAGGTTCACTTC
>JAPZDZ010000021.1:8316659-8327715 GCA_029783805.1 Acanthurus tennentii
GACCCACAGTGAGAGTAGATGTCAAATATATCCTGAGCATTACTAAAGACACTCTCAGGACAGTGCTACATGCATGCAACAGTCATGTATTTGCTGTAGGTTCAATATCACTGACAGAATTGGACTGCTGGCAGAATATGTCATATTTATTTGGAAATAAATACAGCAAAATTTGCCCTAGAATTTTATTGCAGGACTAAAAAAACACACTATGAACAAACATTTTTAATGAAATAGTTATCCTCTCTTATTTCATTTGATTATGTCAAGATAATAAAGGCAAAGTTGCCACACACCACACATTTAATCACTTTTAAAGAATCTGCTAATTATAATGACAAAAGATACATAAATCAATTTAATGACACTGAGTTCTGCAATCCCACAGCGTCTTCTCATCCATATTTCTTCAAAACTTGACTAAGTATTTTACTTTTGGTGTCATCTCTGCCCTCATTCACACGAGAACAACCCATAACTTAGCCGACTTCCTGTTTGCACTGTGAGCTGACAGAGAAAGGAAGTGTTGCCAGTACACAATGTACACCAGTTATGACATTTATCTTGAATATACTACAATGGAATCTGTTGTTTAAACATTTCAGGCTCTCCTGCTCTGTTCCATCCGTCACTTAGACACATAAATGGGGAGGCCGAGGGACGCTTGCCACAGACTTCCTGAGAGCGGCTGTCTTTTCTACTGTGAGTACTCCTGGTGGGACCTGACAATGGGTTTCCATTACATCCAGCCACAACACAACACACAGTGTCTTAAACTTTGGTGAACAGTGAAATCACTTAAGTGTCCCAATTGGATGCTGAGGAGCTGCTCAAGAGATCATTCCACAGAACTATGAGTATGATCCAACAAAAATTTCAGTAAAGGACAGAGAGCCCCTCATTTGGGGCAGGACAATGAATATGCAGCTTGTGTGTGATGGAGGTTCTCACACAACCAGAGGAAACTATTAAGCCTGTGTCACTGCAAAACAGGAACCAGCTTTTGGAATGCTGCCTGAACTGAACTGGCTAATTAAGGAATAATGATTACTGTAATGTTATTTTCCATTGACGTAGAATGACAACAGTGTTTCCTATCATAGCAACACACAGGTGCACGCACACAGCCATACACACTGATACAGTACACGCATACACACTTGAGAGATTTAAGGTCAACAAAGTAGAGGACAGTCAAACATAAAAACAGACAAATCAAAGGGATATTCCAGAAATGTCATCCTCATTCCACAAAATAGGGAGGCTTCAGAAAGACATTGAGAGAATAATGACCCAAATAGATAGCTGCAGTATCCTGACTTATAGGGCTTTACAGGGGTCAACATCCAAAAATACTTGATTCAAAATTCTTCTTAATGCAAGATAGAATTTATTTTTCATAAACAATCACAACAATAACTGCCTGGTAAATACACATATTTCAAACTCCACAGACAGTTTGTAAAGCAGGCTTTTAGTAAAAAAATAAATAAAAAAGACAACCAAAACACATTTACTCTACAAGCCCAAACCCTCCAAATTGATAAAAGAAATCCTGCAGCTGTTCTCAAAGGCTGAGTTGTGTTGCTATGATGATTAAACGCGCGGATGTTGACGTGTAAAATCAAAATCTCCTATTTATATATGCAAATGGACACTCACACACGTACACACTCATGTACACACATTAGCATAGTACAGCTTCCAAATAGCCTATACACACACAAGAAAGCATGCACATGTGCTCACACAGACAGACACACCCACTATCTAAATAGGCTGCACACACCTCCAGTCCGAATCCTCCCACAGACAGGCTCTGTGGATCTGCTCACAGTGCATCCATATGAATATCATGTTTGAAATATACAGTGATTACTGATATATGGACATTCTTTAAATAAAAACATATCATCAACAACCTACAACCTAAGCCGAGACTGGCCACTTGGAGACACCTACAGCCGAGACTACATACAGTTTATAATATTTTCAGTGTTCAGTGTCATCCTGTTCACGTCGGGTACGGAGCGACCCGCAAAACCCCGCCATCAGGCGTTGTTTACTTATGCCGCAGGAGCAGGACCTTTAAAGAATAGTTTCTAGTTGACTCATCTATAACGAGTGTACAATGGTGATTCATGGTTTCGCAGGTAAAAACTGTTTCATAACTCATAAAATGCAGGAAACAAAAGAAGTCCAAACTCACCGGAGAGGTTCTCCAGCCGTCTTGTTCTCTGGTGCTGTCTCAGTCTATCGGCACATTAAGACTAACGCCTGATGTTCAAGGGGAGAAAGGAGTGAAATGTCCGATCCTAATAAACACAAATAAACACTCAGCCCTTAAGCAAAATGTCCTGTTTCAGAGTCTACGAGCCGTTCACACTAATGGTAATGGTTTTATGTTGCGTCTTTACGCACTTCGTTTCCATCTGGTGAAAGTTTTCATCAACCGGAATAATTTAAAAAAAACTTCGGTGGAAGGGACTCATTGAAACCCCTGATGTAAAAAAAAAAAAAGTGGTGACAAAAACCAAGTATTTGTCTCCCCCCACTAACACCACAACATCTCTCGTGGAAAATTGGATCACTTAACCTAAACGGGACCCGTTCCCCCCCCCCTACCCCCACCCCCGAAACGTGATGGACAGATTGCGTGAAAAGTCAAATTGCCTCAAGGAATGAAAGCAAAGGAATTTCCCTGCATGAAGAACATATTTAACAAGCCTTTAAGCTGTCAGGAATGCTTTGTGGTCTGCTGGCCAAAGGGAGAGAAATATGTTAATAATGTAGGCTACTGCCATACCAAATATGGCAATATTGTTACGTCTGAGCTCTGGTGCGCATCTGGAAATGCTTAGCTCCTCCGAATAAATGCACTGGAAAGCCAGAAATAGACGCTGTTAAACGTATTTCTGCCCACACCTTTAGACTAGCAGAGAAAAACCTACAGCTATTTCAACTGGAGCCTGTGCAACATGCCATAAAGTGTATACAAATTGCTTTGATCAGCAAAAGCATCTCTGGCACAAAAATGACGAGTGCTCTATAAATGACTGTTAAACTAATACGGGAATCAGTTTATAGTAACCTCATGATACTTTTCTACACACAGGGACATTACCTAAGGATTTTCTGAGGCATGTTTGTTATGATATTTTAAATCACAGGATGGAAGTTGCATGAAGTTTTTTAAACTTTTAACCCGTCGATTGACGCACTGAAACGAAATAAGTTTTAAAAATCAAAACTTCAACTTATTTGTATATAATGTAGAAAGGAAAAAAATCACCCCTGAATGATCTTATTACAAAAAAAAAATACAATAAAGCACCGAAACTCCGCTACTTTTACAGAAAAGTCCACAGAACTTGAGTTGATAGATGTGAGAAGCGAGCAGAGGAAGAAAATGAAAGGGGGGATAAACAAGAAGGGAAAAATGTGAGACGGAAAAGTGTGTTCAGATGGGATCCAGGGGGGAAAAATCCATTTGCAAAAGAAAAAAGAGAAAGGTTTAGACAGGGTGGAGCTTACGACTTGGATGGAAAATGCGCCGAGAAACATTCCTGGCATAGTTTGGGAACAGTTCAGCAGGCAGCCCAGGAACGACGTCAGCTTCCCACTATAGTATAAAAGTCAGGAGGTGGCCGGACTTCAGCAGACTGCAACCGCTTTACCGAGAGCTTCAGCTACTCTAAAGGAGCCTCTAACACTAGAGACTACCAGCAAACACACCAAAAAAAAGACAGACGACTGAGTGAGGGAATATCTAAGGACTCCTCCGAAGACAGACTATACCTATATTTCATAAATCTGGGAACAGGATTCCTCTTGGACACGCAGAAGAAAATTATCCAAGATGCTGATGCTTACTGTTGTCGTTACCTTCCTTGGAAGTCTTAACTTGGTGAGTTATTTCTCAAATAAAATCTGACAGAGAAACGTTTCAGCGCTTAAACTTTTCTGTATTCAGCCTAAAGAAAGGAACATCAGCAAATGTTTCTTTTGACGGGCTGAAATACTGAAATATTTGACAGAGTTTGGGGATATTCTGTGTGGCATGAATTAAGTTTCCTTCTTTAATAGAGGATTTTGTTGTATGCTGTCCAGGTCTTTTCCACCTCTTGCCCCCCCGTGTATGAGTGTCCGCTGGAGATGCCCAAGTGCGCACCCGGCGTCAGCGTCGTCCTGGACGGCTGCGGCTACTGCAAAGTTTGCGCCAGGCAGCTAAACGAGGACTGCAGCCTGACGGAGCCTTGTGACCACACTAAAGGGCTGGAGTGTAACTTTGGGGCCAGCTTTGCTGCTGCTACTACTCGTGGCATCTGCCGAGGTATGTATAAGTTCATCCAGTTCCAGATGTGCGTGCTTTTGAACTACTTTTGAGTTAACGTTAGTTTGAATTAGTTTGGGGTTTGTTTTTTTGTCTTTTTGTTGTTATAAGGGGATTTATTCAGGAGTTTGGGGACCTGTGTGATTTCAGCACTGTGGAATGCAGATAGAGGGATACTTAGACTAAACCTCAAAATACAGACAGCCCACTGTGGAGGGAAAAAGACTCCTCAGGCAGCCTGAAGAATTTCACAGTTTAACTGATCCTTACCTGGCAGCCATGTGATGTCTTCAGCAGAGGAGCAGAGCAGGAAAGAATAACATTCTTTTTCCTCCTGTTCTCTCTCCTGCCACAGCCAAGTCAGAGGGCAGACCCTGTGAGTACAACAGCAGGATCTACCAGAACGGAGAAAGTTTCCAGCCCAACTGTAAACACCAGTGCACATGCATCGATGGGGCAGTGGGATGTGTCCCGTTGTGCCCACAGGAGCTCTCCCTGCCCAACCTGGGCTGTGCAAACCCAAGACTGGTCAAAGTACCTGGCCAGTGCTGCGAGGAGTGGGTGTGTGATGATGGCAAGCAGACAGACATTCTGGAGAAGATCTTTGGCAAAGACATGCTGACTGATGAGCTGGAAAGAGACCTCACCAACAGGAACGAGCTCATTGCTATTTTCAAAGGAGGACTCAAGTCTCTCCCTGGTAAGAAAGCCTTTAATCTTGAATTTTTTAAAATTTTTTGCTTGATACACACATAGAAGATCTTAAAATGTGCAGGGTTATAAGATGCTTATGTTTCATTTCATTTCTTTCAATTACAGCATTCAGACCACAGCCTGAAGTCCAAATGTTTGACAACCAGAAGTGCATTGTCCAAACCACACCCTGGTCCCAGTGCTCCAAGAGCTGTGGAACAGGCATCTCCACCAGAGTCACCAACAACAACAGCGAATGCAAGCTGGTCAAAGAGACAAGAATCTGTGAAGTGCGGCCATGCACCCAGTCACCTTACTCCAGTCTGAAGGTAAGCATGAGTCACCATGACTCAATGTGATGGAAGCATGCATGATTCTAAAAATGCATCCCTTCTGGGTCTTAGTGCATGACTAATCTCCATCTCTCTTTTATTTATTCCTCTGCAGAAAGGAAAGAAGTGCAGCAGAACCAAGAAGTCCAGCCAGCCAGTGAAGTTCACCTACGCTGGCTGCTCCAGCCTCAAAAAGTACAGGCCCAAGTACTGCGGAGCCTGCGTGGACGGCCGCTGCTGCAGCCCCCACGACACCAAAACCATCCGCGTCAAGTTCCGCTGCGAGGACGGTGAGACCTTCAACAAGAACATCATGATGATCGAGTCCTGCAAGTGCACCTACAACTGTCCCCATGCCAACGAAGCCTCCTACCCCTTCTACCGCCTATCCAATGACATCCACAAGTTCAGAGACTGATTGGTGACAAACGTCCAAACCCCACAGCAAGAGAAAGAGATCATCCACAGCACTGGCAGCCAATGGCTGTCCAGATGAACACAGGGGTGTAAATAGACTACCAATCAACTACCAGCTTCTTGTTGTAACTAGATTCCCAAGGAATTGTGGGCTTACATCATGAGGACTTAATGAAGTGCACTGTTTGCTGTGACTACATCAGCATTCTTAACTAAGAACTGCTTCATATTAATGGAGCATCTGAAGTAGCTTCGTTATGGAGCAATATGTAATTAATATTTGTACATTTATGTTAGTCGCTGGTATCAATTCACTGTGTATATTTTGATCCTTTACATCAGACATGACACAGACTGTAGACTTGTGTGTGTATATGTAGATATGCACATGCGCAACTTCAATTAGCATACCATCCTGTATCTTAAGAACAAGACACCGAAATGTAACCTCTGAGCTTGTTTAACAAGTGTGAGGCTGCATTCCTTCCTGACGTGGGCATTATTGTTCATGTTTTGTGGCAGCTATTGAACTCCCTTCATGAAAAAAGACAAAGCGAAACATGTCAAAGGATGAATGAATGTTTTTATTATTGTTATTAATATTATTTATCAAAAATGTAGCTACTTTATTTGGATATTATGTGTCATACTGGAATAAATTGTAAAATGATTTAATTTTATATGCTACAAATAAAACGGATTTATTTATGAAATATGACACTGCCTGAGTTCAGTCTGTTCAAACTACTCTGTGGGACGAGACCGACAAAGTAACATGCTAACATGCACAGGGCCGAGGACGGATGTTTCAAGTCACTATTTTGAGAGAAAATCCCTCTGTTATATCATTCCCCAGACCCAACAGATTCTCAGACAGACACTGAGAAGGGTCAGTCTGTTCTTATATAACACAACCTTGGAGGCTCTCTCTCCTGACTTTCTGTGCCTTGGAATGCCATTCTGCAGCAAGCTAGCTTACTTTCATTTGATCTGGCTAAGCCATACACTCAACTGATTCTGAGAGGGGGAAAAAAAGATTAAGTCCACGAGTAGCAATGAGTATGGGAGTATGCCAAGAATCTTAAGTGCTGCTCTGAATGGGCTCGGATTAGACACCGTGCAAAGAAGGACAATGGCTATTATTGTATACAATTGGCTGTATACAAAGAATGCATTCCCGGGGACACTTTTTTTTCACACGACGGAATAGCGCTACCAAATTGACCTAATTCATTAGCAGTTGCCTTTAAAAGTGAATTAGTTGAGTTGGCCTCTGTTGGCTCTTAAACAGCAGGGGTCTGCTAAATAGTTGTAAACAGCCTTGCAAAGTAGGGAGGGTTTAAGTCTCCCTTCCAGGTTTCGGTTTAATAGGCATTAAGAAATATTATTATGAGGAACGACAGGAAACTGGGGTAACATGGTTGCCTTTGTGGTCATGAAGACTTCATATTCAGCTGTACAGCTACTGAAACAGTGTGTTGCTACTGTCACTGTCCCAGA
This sequence comes from Acanthurus tennentii, assembly GCA_029783805.1. Classification (NCBI taxonomy): domain Eukaryota; kingdom Metazoa; phylum Chordata; class Actinopteri; order Acanthuriformes; family Acanthuridae; genus Acanthurus; species Acanthurus tennentii. The sequence continues at coordinate 8,323,935 of JAPZDZ010000021.1, forward strand.
CACCATTTGACTTTTCTTACAGTGTTTTCACAGTTTGTTTACCTGAGCTCTGCTCCTGTAAATGCTATGACCCAAATTTACATGAAACCAATGCTATATGAACTTCATAAAGAATTAAAGAATACAAAAATCATAAGTCTAAAGAGTATGTGTTAATTTTTTCCTTTTTTTGGCATTTAATGCAATAGTCTGATGGCAGATTCTTGCACCTGGTACAAATGCCGACAGTACAGTTTGAACTGGGGTAGGGAGAGCAGAGCTCAGGGGCAACGACAGGGAATGGTTGCTTTTTTTGATCCAGGTAGAGGGAGCGGCTCAGGAATGCAGCAGTGGCTCAGAAAGCAGACATCCTGATGGGCGGCAGATGTTGGAAAATATTTCAGAGCAACATGTTCACTTTAGCTAAGAAGATTTTCCAAATATACACAAACACTCCCAAGTCCCCACTCGTGTCCACAAAAGGTATTTTATCTCCTCACAAACAACTATAAAAAACGTGTCCATCTGCAGCTACTTGGCACTCCTGCACAACTTTCCTGCATAGCTGCTGGAAATAAGTCTAAATCGAGTGTATTTAATAAGAGGTTGAGCAGGACACATTGCCTTTGATTGAGCTGCATACCGCACAGGATGTGCCCACTGAGGTTTTACAGATTGCTCACATGAAAGGCTTCTGAGGTTTACCTAATCACAAAGATGTGTGGCTGCCCCTCACAGCCCGGATTTACAATCCAAACACTTTCAGGGAGCCCTGTTTTTGCTCTCTCCTTTTCTGCTGCTTCCTAAAAATTAAATTTCCATTTTGGTCCTACAGAGTTTGAAAAGGGCCATGCAATCAGACTGTCATTTGTCTTGTTAACACGATGCAGCTAACTTGGTTATGTAATGCCACCTGTATGTTATGTGAGCAGTCCTTGCGGTCATCCCTAACATTCCTTTATAATGCACAGACAAGCACAGTGGCGAGGCTCTAAATCCCTCAGCCATACTGTCTCCGAGAACCCGCCGATCACACTTGTGAGAAACAAATCGTAGTGTCCCAGCCAACACAGCACAAACCTGTAAAAACTATTGCTCACAGACGCTCACACGAGGCAAACAAGGCTCTCACACACATGTGCCCCTGCAATTAAATCACTCAGTGACTACCTCATTCCCTGAACCCAAAATGTGTTTATATGACAAAGACATTAGCATTAAAGCTTCATCAAGCACTACGTAATGCTGTGCAACCAAAAGCTTACAGGACTGAGAGTGGTCATTACAACATGCTGGAAGCTGCCGAGCACTGATGTCAGCCATTTTACAGCTCCCTTGTCTATAACCTCAGGTTAATATTCACTGTTATAAGGAACCCAGGGGCAAGAAGCAAGGAGGGTTAGAGGCTGGCCACCAAGTACAAAGGCAGAGGCAGCCAATTGTTTTAAAAAGCTCCACCTGCTGGACAAAACGGGAAAAAGCACACTGTCTTTGAAATTTAGTGAGACTGGCTCACCTGATGACACCTGTACATTTTCACTAACATTGCAACAGATCCTGGCAAAACTTTAATTAACCAAAGCATTATTACATTTTTAGATACAACATTCATTTTCTCACCGAAACAAAGTGATATAAAAGACATCCATTTGCTAAATCCTGGCAGGGCGTGGGGCCTTCTTTTTGCAATCAGCATGAACACACACACACACACACACACACACCCACTCACACACACACACACACAACAGCCACAGTGATGCAACTCTTTTAACACCCATCAGAGCATCATCTGTAATTACATAAGAATAACTGATGAGCAGGCTCAGGCTAAAATCAGAGGCACTTCCCTTCCAGGCTGACGGATCGTCTGTTCCCTCGAGAGCTGCTGAAGTGATTATTTGCCCAAACAAGCTGAGCATTGATGGGAGTGGCAGCAGTACTGTCTCTGGGCGTCTTGAGTCTCAGCCGAGTGGAGACGATGCTGGACTTAAAATTCTCTAAGGGGGCACATATCATCAACAGCTGAGCTAATGTTGGCATATGCTGCTCTTGCTATTGTTTTACATAGGCAGACAAAATGAGATCATATAGTCATAAGCTGTAACTTTGCCTTCACTTCACATAAAATATTAAAGGGATCTGGCAGGAAGACTCCTTTCTTTTAGCAATTGCGACTGCCTCCCAAAAAAGGCAGAAATGTGAAACATGATACAAAATGTGGATCCTGGACATGGAGGAGCAAATGCAGAGGTGGTGTTTAATGTCACCTCCATTTACCTGCTGGCTTCGTCTTTCATTTTGCTGAACTCCATTCTTTGCAACTTTAAGTTAAGTGCAAACAAGTGTGGGAGTAAAAGTAAAAATGCAACACTTCCTAGTGAGCCGATGGATATTAAACAAATAGGTAACAAAGTAAGAGCTCAGCCATTTTTTTACCTTTTTTTGCCGCATCCCCAATTTTAGTCAAGTTTTACACACAAAAAAAATCCCTTTACTGTGTGCAAATATGGAATAAATCTACAACAGAGTGTGATGTTTGTAATGACTATTTTTCGAAAGAGAGAGCAACCTTTATTCTGCGTTTCATGCAGATTTGCTCATGATCAAAAATTAAACTTTTAGTAAACACTGGTCACAAAAAAAGCAAAAGAGGCATGTTAATTTCTTCCACAGATCATTTCAAACTTCACCACGGTGATTGATGTCATAAAACGCAATTTTCTTGGTAAGCATTAAAAAATGGGATTTAAACTCTTAAGCAGTGGTTGGCCTCGGGATCAGGATTTTGCTGATGTTCCCATGGAACATTTAGTGACAAGAGTGATGTATTTTCCTACTCTTATGTCTCCCCCATGCTGGGTAACTGCAGCCTGGTTTCCACTATTGTGAAGGGATAAGGGTTAGTAAGGCCTTGGTCATTAAATTACCACCCACTTTGCCCTATAACACTATTTCGGATTCTCTTCGGTATCTGGAGCTGACAATGGTTGTGCCATGGAAATATAGCTAATGAGTGGCAACTATGACTCTATAATGCAGTAAAGCAGTGCCTGCTAGCCTTCCTTTTTTACTTTCTGCAATTAAGTAAACACACACAAAAAAATGTAATTTAAGGAAAGAAAATGAGAAGTCTAACTTGAAACTTGTTTGTTTCATCTGTTATTTTTTTCAGTTTTACTGTTGATCACTTACTAACTATAAGAGAAAACACACTGATTAGCATTATAAAAGGAAACACAGAGTTTAGACTAAGGCAAGAGGATTTTTGAGATAATCATTGCTCACAGCAGTATCAGACCATGCAACCAGACCAGCAGGACAGCCCCTGGAGGAAAGGGAAGAAAGCTGGGAGGAGAGCCACTAGCTCAGCTTTGAGCTCAGATGCACCTGGCTAATGTCTGGTCTTAGGAAAATGAAATGGATGAAATTGGACTTTTGCTGGCCAAGCGACGGAAGATCAGAGACTGTTGTGCCCACATCTGTGCAGAGATGTGTCTTCACCACAACATCCCATATTAAGCTGCTGCACTCAAAGAGTGGACTGTGTTTCAGGCCGACAGAGTCAGAGGACTCTGACAGGAGGAGGAAAGGTGGACTCTGTTTTACATCAGTAATGTCTGATGCTTGAATGAGATCAAAGTTGATGGACAGTGTTTCCCAGATGTTGAACTCTTTATATGAAGATGTTGGAATGTTATCATTACTCTAGTGGCAGCTGACAACATTCTCCCAAATGCAAACTGACAAAATTTACTACAGACTTATTCCTGAGTGTGTGTGTGTGTGTGTATATATAATA
>JAPZDZ010000021.1:8333351-8344137 GCA_029783805.1 Acanthurus tennentii
CCAAGGGATGCGCAGTCAGATGTGAAGTCATTGCCTCTGACTGCAAAAGGGTGGAAAATGCGTCATCACAGGCCAGACATCAAAGAGCAGGGGTTAACATCTAAAAGAGGTTACCAGAGGTTATAAAAACACATCTGTAAATACAGGCCTCGCAAGTGAGCCATACTGTCAGTTAGTTAAGAATACGATGCAAAGAGGCGCCGCATGTGTAAGAACATTCTCTTAGGGAGACACCCCAGAGGTGTCAGAAAAACGAGCATGTCAATGTTAACTTTTATTGGCCGATGGAAAAATGAGACTAATGGTCTTACTGACGCTAAACAGAAAGAGGAAATTTGTTGAACTTTAGGAGCCATGGAGGCACAGCATGGGTCTGGTTTCCCTTAGTTTTCTATGAAAACAGTCAACAGAGGGACACATTAACTAATGCATGCTAAATACAAAGATATGTATTTTGAGTGTCAAGTGTTAGGACTTCTCTTCTGCTGAGCATTAAAACAGTAATGATGCAATTTATTTGTTGAGTGTTTTAACCTAATTCCCAAGGATGCAATAGCCAACAAAAAGATCCCAGATAGTTAAGAACAAACTAAAGGCACATTGTAGCTCATCAAATCAAAAAGTTAAGGCCTTCAGTTCACCTCTTGTTGACATTTACTAACTGTGCTTGAGCTTTCATTCATATTACACAGTCGTTATTAGCAGATAGAGTAAGTCCAGTCACAGAAATGTCCTTTTTTTCACCTCAAGGATTTCTGATTAATTCTGTCTTGCAAATTAAGTTTCATAGTGCACTTGAATTTTGGGTTGTTAAGGACATTTTAGTCTCATATTGTGATCATTATGAACTAGTGAAGATGATCCAAAGCTCAAGAACAGCTTAAAAATTAACCAACAGATGGAGATCAGTCTATCAGCACACATCTTTATCAGATCCTATCTGTGTAATGAAGATGGTCAAACATTATTTTTTGGGTTAAAGAACTCTGAAATTTGCTGATACTGAAGACATTCTGTTAGATCTCTATTTTTTTAATTGTGTTTGGTTTGTTTATAGTTTTAGAGCCACAGATTTGCTGAGAGAATAACCCTAATACAAAAAAAAGCTTTCAAAAAATGTCTTTATTTAACAATACATTTAGACAGATCAGCTAAACTTAACATTAAAATTGGAATGAGTCTATGTATAACCACTGAAACAATGAAACACATACATGTCAACCATGTTCTTTCCTAAAAAATCTTTAAAACAACTGAAAAACCTCTTGGATTGCATTAATTCCCTGTTTCCTGACTGTCAGATATGTTTTTGTTTTTTTTTATCCCGAACATCTGGGCAATACAATTCCAATCCACAACTGTCGGCAACATTGGCTGACTCATTCTCATCCTGACAGTGACGGGTATGAACAGGACCTGGCTTTGTCACAGCATCCTCCTTAGTCATGCTGCCTCAGCACTCTCTGTGGCAGATGAACTGTCATCAGTGAACCCAGCGATGTCCTAATTTATACAGTGATCCCTGCTGCTGCCACTGTGTCTGTTTATACTGGCTCCACATCAACTGTCTGCTGGTTGATCTTTACTCACATCTATGTAATTAGCAGGGCTTACGTCACTATCACAGCGCTTATCACAAGGTGTTCTCTCTAGCATTACCTTCCTCCTCCTCCTTCTCCTCTTCATCATTACTGTCTGTGATCTCTCCCTCCTCTTGTTCTTCATCTCCTGCTTCTCTCTTGGCTCTTTTCTCTCGTGGGGGTTTAGTTTCAGGGCTCGTCTCTGCTGTTCCTCTCCTGATGTCGGTTCCACCTGGGGTACTAGCACCTTGTATTGACAGTGAAACTTGAGTCACATCTTCCTGTTTTTGGTGCACCCCTTTGTTCTCTGTTGCAAAACTACTGCAGGCTGATGCAGGTTCAGCTGAAACAATATAATTATGTATTATTAAACACAGCTCTTGTAACAATAAAGTCTTAAATGTCCAAACATATACACAAGTCATCTAGCGATTATAGCAGATAGGTGCACAAAAACAGTCAAAACAGAGCTTTGGTCATGCTTCAATACACATGGTGAGAAAGTGAGAGACTGTTCAGACAGTTCGGGTATAAGTCGCTATGGTTTGGCTCCATGCTGGTTGCCAGGATGAGGCAGCAAGTCAAACTATTAGTTATGCAATAAAGAAGGGTGGACGTGTGAAAGAAAAGCTGCAGAATAAATGACCACAAAAACAATAATTGTGAATTATACTTAAGTACTCTTCTAGATGATCTCCTCACAATCCATCTGCAAACAATCCCCTATAAACCACAGACACTTTAACCAATACATTTTTGTCTAAATCCTTAAAATTAATTATTCAGCTGAATCTATTATATGAAAAATAATAATATAATGTAATTTCTTTTTTTGCGCTGTAACTTGAGACACATTTACAAAGCTATGCCTTCCTCCATTTAACCATTTATCTGTGGCACAGAGCATTACTTTTACTAATTTTATGGTCTTATAAAATAGATGCAATAAAAATACATTTCTTAAGAGATTGAGTTATCCTTTTAATAGATTATCAACAGACCACAAACAAACATTACTGGTGTAATAAACATTTCAAAGCATCGGAACAGTTAGTGTCTGTTGTTGTCTACAGTTAATCTTTTGATTAACCTAACTTGTCAATAAATCTTGAGGTTAGTTGCATAAGAGCAGCAGCATGAGTGAGATGTTAGATTAAGGGACATTTTTCCTCACATATTCACAGAATCTCTTACTCTATTATGAAACCATGTGGTTTACCATCTTTTTATATGAGCATTTTACATTGTTATTCAAACACAAGATCTTTCTTTATAACAAAGCTAATTAGCTTAATTGTCTTAAGACTGGAGCAGACATCTTTGACATCAGATGATACTTTTTTGGTGATTCCAGTGCAGCTGCTTACACTTAGGTAGATTGCACACTACTCTGCCATGTCTCCAGACACTCATGTGGCTCTGCTTTGTTGTTAACATGAGTTTGTTTAGCTACCTCCAGCAGGCCAAAGGTAAGAGAAGCCTGGCATCGCCTCACTGCTTTTACTTAAAGGAGCATTAAAGAGAACTGCAAAAGAAAAGTCCAGTAATTGTGTTTTATTTTCAGTCAAATGGCTAACTTTTTGTTGAAATTTTGTTTGTGACTTAATCCATTTAACACTTTTGCATCCACTTTTACACTATGATGAGCACCAACCAAAGAGAAATTACATTTGGAATTATGACATTAAGAAGTCAATTAACAATCTGACTAAAAACACAGAAAGGTAAAGATGTCATCAAAAAAGATGCTTAGAGCTTTGAGGGCTTAGAGTCAACAAGACCACAAAAAGAGTCAGCCTTGACTGCCTGTTTGTGGTTTAAACAAAAACAGTGAGCGGCTGCATGCTGCATGAGCCGAAGCCTGGAGACCATCGACATCACTTTATCCTCACTGAATGTGCTGCTGCCACAGTGTCAGATTACTCTTTATCACTTCCTGTCCAGCTACCCTGGCCATGACATGTGCAGTTATCAGGATGTTCCTATGGCCAACAATATAGCAAAACAGTGTGGACCAAGGCCTTATCACGGAAAACACACACACACTGTGTGTGTTTTTGTACTCAAATGCCCTCATTCGTCATTCAGTCCCTCTGTGTATGACAGTTTAATGATAGTGGGTCAGTGTGGTCTTTTGTGACCACACAAACCCTTCTGAGATATACAGAGTTTGACCACACCGAAAGCAAATTGCTTTCTTCATGATTTGCAGCCCCACTTTGTCAGGACTCCTCTTTGACCTAAAAATCCCTCACTGAAAGAGATGAACAAACAGGTGAGAAAAACAGGCTGATCACTGTTTTTTCATCCTCTGTCATTTCACAACTCATGAGCTCACTATCCAAAAGTAAGCCACGTTTGATCCTCTTTTTGGACACAGTTGCTGTTGAGGTTAAGTTCGTGTCCGTGATGCTGTGCAGAACACCCTCGTATCCGTCAGGGTAGCATGTTGCCATAGTGAAAAATAAGGGAAAAGGGAGTCTTAAAGTCTCAGCTGAAGAAACCGGGACATGATACAATGCTGCTGGAATTGGGGAAGTGAAGAGGGGTTGGCGTTTTGGGGCTATATTGGGTTTTGACTTATGTCATACATATATCCACCCTTTAGTTAAGTAATAGAGAACATAGATTGAAAAAGGAAACTTTTTGCTAAATATAATGATGAAGAGTTTTAAAAGAATTCATTATGATATATAATAATAAATAATAATAAGTAATAAAGAAAGCATTAACAGGTTGGTGTTGGCGTAGGAATGAACTTAAAGGCAGGATGTAAGAAATATCATTAAAAGCTTGATAAGGATGTTTTTCTTACCTGGTCCTTTCAGTGGGTAGTCCTTCCAGTGATCTCTGAGAACCACATGCAGCACAGGATATTCAATCAGTGTTTTGTAGCTCAAGTTGTCCCTTAGGCTCTTGTGAATGTCCAACCCATGGTACCTATTTCAGATAAAATTGAGGTACAAATAACAAAAAGAGATGATTTCATGACAACTGACGAACAACGTGCAGGGTAAATTATGTGATGACATCCTCATTGCAGGTAATTTTAAGTTTTAGGTGCTTGATAGCAAATCAACCAGAGCAAAGATGGATGCTAAGACACTTTAACTGGCAACTTTATTTTAAGCAGCCTGTGGCACATAGACAGCTGAGAATCTTTTAAGGACTGATAGAAATCTGACTCATTGCTTGGCATAACTAACATTCTGCTTGGTGTTCATCTCAAGTGATGGAAAATGACTTTACCAAGAATCAACAACATCCCTCACAAGCACATGAAGTGGCTCTTGTAGCCCTCTTTTAGCTCTTTGTATGGGATGACATCAGTCTAGTTTTGCCTCTGAGTAGTTCTGTCATGCATTAGGGATGGTCATAAATCACCAGACTAAATAGTGAACCGGAGTCCAGGGAGACATGGCTCGACTGATTCAGAACCATCCAGCTTAGGCTGTCATCTCTAAAATACAAGGCATATATAGAGTAACAGGCTCCATCCCAACAAAGTGCCAAACCCGTGGCAGACTGAAGTTTACTGAGCCATTGTTTGTTTTGTTAAAAGCACAAGCAGGCTGAGAATTTGGCCAGGTTGACACCCACTCCCTAGAGCCAATCAAAGAACTGTGCAAAAAAGTGACATTTAAAAGTCTTTACTAGTGGACCAGCTTCCAAGAATCCCTCTGTCTTGTAGGAGTTTCTCTTAGGTGGGCTAAAGATCATTTTGCAAAGTCCAACAAATAAATGGCAATATGTGCTTTCACTTTCTGCAGACAGGATAAAGGAGAGACGTGATAGTCTGTAAGTCTTAAAACAGTGTGCCCATTTGCACAGTATTTCTGGCACATGTGAAGATGGACACAATATTTCTAAAATTAATTCTAGGGTAGAAAGAAAAGTACCATCGATAGGGGTCAGAGGCTGAGCAGTGAAACCTGTTTCTAAAGTTTTTACATGTAGTCTCTCAACATATTGCAGAAAAAAGAATTAAAAACAACAAAATGAAACAGTAAGTCTACATGTGGAGTGAATTGCTGCCAAACTAAATTTCATTGTGTTTAACATGCCATGACAATAAAGCATCTATCTATAAAGGACTGCATCAATTTGCAATGTGCATGCCATACAAATGCGGTTTCCATTTTGTTGGGTTTTTTTATGTCTAACTTGAAATAAATTAATGTGCACGGATGTTTTACATTTTTGCAAATATACAAGCTAAACTGAAACAGAAGTGTTTGTGAAACAACAGTGAAGGAGGGGTAGATGCTAATGCAGATTGTGGCTCCCTGTAGTGTCGGTGGAATTGTTAAAGCTCTGGCCATCTCTAGCAACAGGGCTGGATGACTCAGCCAAGAACACGCACACATCTGGTCTCTATATAGTGTTCTAGTGAATGAACAGAACAGAGGGTAAGACTGATGTTCTCTTCAGGGAGGTTCCTGTTGTTTTTTTCCCTCTGCTGCTGAGACCCATCAGCACGGATATGGCAGTGGTAAGGTGTAAGGACAAAGACACAGTAATTGTTTTGATATTAAAAAGGAATTGTTGTGATGAAAATACTGTTGAAAAATCAGATAAATATGACACATTAAATTGAGCATGTCCATGGCAGTCAACTAGTCGGTACCAGCACTGTTTTTGTGAAATTGAGTTAAATTGTAAGATAAATGTTAAGATAAATGTTCTTGTTTCGGTTCATGCTGAATTTGGATACTCTGTTCATGCTTATGCCAGCATTTTCCTGTTGTTACAGTGATACTCTGTCCTCAGTGTTGTGTCCTTATTTAACGCCAGACCAGAGCTTCATTTTTAAATGTCATGAATCAAAAACCAGACTTTTAATGATGCATGTTTATGCAAAAGTTGAAAATTTGAAAACCAAAGTTGATGTGAAAATGTAAAGGTCTACAATACCTGTGAGCCAAATATAAAGAATGCACATTATGGACAACACAAACCAAGAGTATAAAATGTAGCATAGATGACACTGTAATTTATTACAAGCACTTTGCATTAAAATACAAGTATTACTGATACTCTTGGTTTAAATCATTTGATAATGGTTTTGATCTGAAATCAATCCACAATTATTCAGCGAGTCAACCTATTAAAATATGTTTGACAGCTTATGCATTTCTTGATTAACCCCTGAATCTGCTACAGATACAGATACACAGATACTATTTTTCCAAACTCTGTGTTGAAATCCAACTATTGCGTAATATAGAAGTGGATTACAGAAGCCTTGTTAATGACAAAATATTTAACCTTATATATAAAACAATTCTACCTTCTTGTCCAAATGGGAAGGTTAAATGGTTCATAAAATGTAACATGCTATTTGCTTTTTAAATCTGGGCTTTGCTGCTTTCCTACAATGATCAGATATCTGAGAATTTTGTAATTGTAACAATCTGTCGATCTGACAAGCATTCTGGCCTCACTCATTAATGAGCCAGATTTTCTTACTTCACACAACTGCTTTTGTTACTTTTCATGAGTACAAATGATGCACTTTAGGAGACTGTCCAAATGAACAATTATGCAATATTGATACTTCAGAAAAAATACCGAAAAAACCAGTCCAGCGTTGCAGGAGACCTAAGGAAGCATCTGCTGCACAGAAACAAACTTCAACTTAGCTTTAGGGCAAGCTGAGGGAGAGCAGATCGACCGGCTCAGGAAGGCTAAGGAGAGGGTTTGCCACAAATATGTGGGAGAAAACACTGTTTGGACAGGAAAGAAACATCGCTGTTTGATGGATCCACAACAATGGTTTTTAAAAACACAAAATGCACAAACACAGGTTTCTTTTTTTGGCTGCGAAAGTAAAAACAGCATCTCTACTCCTGGCAAGTCAATGGGTATAGATGATCTGTGGGATTTATCTGGCTGAGAGGAAAAGAAGAGGTTTGGGAAAGGAGAAAAGGGCATCTACTGCACTTCAGGAGTGCAGTAAATAAAAAATAAATAATTAAATAAATAAACCCAGAAGAGTGTGAATAGCTCCCTTGATGCACAGTTTGTCCCCTTTCCGGTAGGAGAATGTGGTTACACAGCTATGTTTAATTTAGCAAAAGAGCTCCTTTATTAGCGTGGGTTGATATTCCAGTAAACATCCGACAACAAAAAAATGCAGTCATACTCTTTTTGCTTGATTTGGCAAAAAGCCTCAGAGTGAGTGCTGCTGTTCATGGCTTCATGAAATAAATAATACCCTTTAAAATCAGATACTTTCTTCTAAAACTGTATACCTTTAGAGGAACCTTAATGATTAAAGGGTATCAACCTTTTTGGGGCCCCTAGAATGGAATATGACCCGAGTCTGCAGAGCCTCTCTTTAGACATGTGCAAAATTATGTGGCTTTGCTCATGTTATGTAATTGTACCTAGTTAAGTAGGGCAAATATTTTCTTCAACAATCATCCTAATTTTGTTCTATTTTTATTCATTTGTTAATCCTCAGTATAGTTTTGAAAGAAAAAAACTTGATTTGCAAACTTAACACTCCTTTGTTATGCACCACACTCAGAGCTATTACAGTGTGACAGAAAAAAAGCGGTTACTGAAAATGTAAACCGGGTAGAAAGTGAGATTTATGCCAACAAATTAACTTCAGAACAATAGTAGTTAAGGGACATTTATTGATACAGCATGAATACAACTTTTTTAAATCTGTTTTATCTTGTTTTAGTTTAGTTTTTTGTTTTTTTTGGTGATCTTTGAGATGATCACTGTGGACATCACCCTCTATCCACCCCACCAGACCAGGTGGGCCACCTCAGGCAGAGAGGGAAAACAGCCAGAAAAGAGTTAGTAGCTCAGTCTGGATCTAAGACCGCTCCTGGCTATCGTCTGGTCACAGGAAAATGAAATGGACAAACGGGACTCGGGCTGGCCGTACACTGGCAGATCAGAAACTGCTGATTCCAAATCTATGCAGAGACCTGTCTCCACCACAACACTCTGGATTTAATTTTTGCACTGGAAAGGTGGACTGTGTTCAAACCCTGTGCTATAAAAAGGGCAAATAAATCAAACTGATACCCTGCTAGAGTTATTTTACAAAATGTTACTTTAGGGAAAAAAATATGCTTTTTATGTGTGTAAAAATGTGGAGGGACCTGGTTTATCAGGCCTTCGTATCACCTCCAGCTCTCTGACTCAAACTTATGTAACATTTTGGAGGGACTGTACTTTTATTTATATTTGACAGCATCTTTAATTGATGCTTGCATTTGCATACTTAACACACCGCCCCATATATACAAAGTAAGTGAGTAATGTATGAGCAAAAATAAACACAGACAAAGAGTAACTTGGCAAGATACGATATCCTGTCAGTCCCAAAATCTGATTAAGATGGAGACTGTAAATTTGTATGACCAAACTGTACATGGTTTACTTGCAGTTACAACACATTACCATTTTCTCCCTGTTTGACACTGTCCTGATCTGAAACATAAACCAGCGAACATATTCTTTTTTCCCATTCCTTTGTATAACAGCAGAGGTTACCTTAAGCTGACTTTACAATGAAGTAGCTTTTGTTACAGCTGTTACATGATATCTGTGGATGAATCTGTTAAAACCAATTGAGGCCTTTTAAGAAAGAACCTGGATTTTGAGCTAAAATCTACACAAACTTTCAGAACCAAGGCCCCTTATATGTTAACTTGAGACTATATGACATGATAAACTAGCCTGTAATTACTGTCATTATGAAGGTTGCACTGTAAAAACATGTGGCTTCAGAGATGATGACACATCTAAAAGCGTTAAAAATTTCATTCAATTCACTGAAAGGGAAAAAGGTGACCGTCTGAGAGCTACTGCGAAATCATGGCTCTTAAGTCATACTCATCTTTTAGCAATGTCTCTCTATATTGTCATAAAATATAATTTATTTCATTGGAAGGTGTGTCCGGCCCTGTCCACAATGCAAAACAAAAGAAGCATGTGTGTGTTACAATGATGAGGGATGGAAGGTTTCGTGACGTTTCATCCTAGCCTGGGGGGGGTAATGATTATAAGCCCTGAACATCATCATTCACTTCACGACTAAGTGGAAATGGAGGACAGCCAAAGAATCTGAAAGTAGGCGAGGCAAATAGCTGCTATCAACACCATGTCCTTCCAGCCACGAAACTAAGGCAAGACAGACAGGACAAGAAGAGAGAGCACCCAGGACAGAAACTTTGTCAATATAAAGTGACTGAGAGAGAGAAAGTGACAGAAAATAGATGGAAACTGGAGATTAAAGTTGCAGAGAATTTTCTTGATCAATGGCATTTCTCAATGTTGGAATCAAAGTGTAAAGGGGAGGCGTAAAATCCATTAAAAACTTCCTGCCAAAAGTCTGTGTAGCTTCACAGGAATTTACAAGTCAGTGATGTCATGTTCACCATAAACAAGTCATGTCGACCGAATAAATCAGTCAAGACTGACAGGTTGAATCAAACAGTTAGAGAGGTCACACAGAGAAAATGCCTGAGCAGTGACAGGATTCTGATGTGTTTGTGAAGATACAAACAGATCCATGCATTTAATTTTTTATTGAAAAAACAGCCCCTCATCTTAAAATTTATATAAACCCTGGATCTCATCCTTAAGTTAAATATTTGTTTGCGAGAAGTGTTTGTCTGACCTCTTTTGTTTCACTGTGCAGGGCTGTATTTTTAAATCCAAAGTCATCTTCTGCATTAGCTCCAGTTGTTTTAGGTGTATACATTTTGTACATTGCTACTTAGTTCTCAATTTTAAACTGTGTGAACTGGAGGAGGATAGATGGGACCACCAATAGCCAACAGCAGATATGTTAGTGTTGGTGTGAATGTGAGCCTCCCAGTCTATAACACTGTTGCCTTTACAAAGTGTATCAAGTTTTATTTTAAAATAGCTCGATATCACAAATCAACAATTTTCCTCAAGGGGCTTTAATATATAGATTTTGTTAGCAGACCAAAATAGTAAGAATTTGATAAGAATAAACAGACAGATAGACCTACCAGAGAAGATTTTTTTTTTTGATTTTCAAACATCAACACCCGCCCCAGAAATTTGGTAATGAGTAGGTGACAAATAACTGTTTTCAGCACATGAAACACAAAGTTTGGGGAAGCCTTTCTTTCAATCTGTGACTGAGGTTTAAGCCATGAGATTTGAAAATGTCCAATCAGATGTCTTTATTTATCACTGGACCCACA
>JAPZDZ010000021.1:8351614-8365839 GCA_029783805.1 Acanthurus tennentii
CCAGGATACAACTTTGCCTGTTTCTCTATACTAAAACTGCATCTGAGCAATTGTCTGCATCCATGAGGGAGACTGAGACCGAGACTGAGTACAGCAGCCTTAGAGGAGGATGGATGAATTCATTAACAAGAACACTCTCTGCTCACACACAGTTGATTAAGTAAGCGATTGCAGTTGCTTGTGCCAACACGAGAGAGCAGTCTGACTGGTGGTCTGGCAGTCAGAGCAGATCCATCTGGCTGGATTAAGGATTGGATAGATTCATCAAAAATGGCGCAAAATATGAAACCATGTGTCCTGTGTATCTGCCCATCAGAGGTAGATGCCAGGATCTGGGTGGCAAGTGGGTGCTGGTGGAATGAGATGACAGGACTTTGGGGCCTTTCTATTGCCGATACAACAAATAAATCCAGTATCCAAAGCTGTAACTGAATCCACAACCACAGTGGGTGGAGTTGAAGAGAGGCTGATGGTCAAAAGGGAGAGGAAACAAGGATAACAGGCAGCTGTATCTTAAGACTCCTTCTTCAAATCCTGGCTTGAGTCTTAGTTGCTGGACAAATGCCTCCATATTAGTCATGAGTCTACTTTCCCAAAAAGCTCGAAACACACTCCTCCTCAGTTCTAGAAAGGCAAAAAAGACGCAGACTCTAAGTATGCATGTGTATGTACACACAACAAGACTAATCAACAGTCAGACTAGCAGCTTCATGCAACTTGGATGCTCATTACTTCGTAGACAAAAAAGATGGATAGAAACTTTCTGAATTCTTAGATTCTTCACACTGATGGGGAAATATAAACATTTGGGTCTATCAGCTTTAGGTAACCTTAAATAACTGACATTTTGGAGCAATGGAGAGTGTGACCTGTTGGCCACTTGAGATGTCAACTGAAGTGATAACCCAGGTCATTAGACTTATCCTCAGGGCAAAATACATGCCTGCACTGACATTGAATACAATCAATCCAATAATTGCCAGTGTATTTTGTTAATGTAGATACCTCTAAAGCCAAAGCATTAGTGTGTGTTAAAAAGAAATTGGCTTTGTGGCCAAAAGCCGTTGACACTGAAGTTCTTGTGTTCAAGAACAAAACTAATGTATGTCATTTATTTTGAACAACACAAGGGAACCAAATTGCTGAAATCAGTCAACCTAACATGACAAACAACAGCTTTATATTCTCCCTAGCTCATGCAGCACTTACATTTCTGCTTAATTTACAGTTTGGAAACGCACTCAGTGCCAGAAAGCAGCATGTAGCGCACAGTTTTGTGGCCAGTTGTGATGACAACATTTGCAACACTGATGAAAGTGCTGCTTACCATTTTGATGTGACATTTGCCTCAAATGGCAGCCGGCATAGTCACTGTTCTGCATCAACAGTGGTTAATCAAGCCAAAGCAACTAGAGGGTTGTCTGCTGCAGCCTCTAAAACATTTGACTAAAACAGCTGCTGACTGATTCACTCAAAGTCAATTGCTGGAAAATAGGAATCGTGCAAAGTGATAAATGGTCGTTCTCCGCCATGAAATCTGGGGTGAAATATGGCTCTGTCTGGTTAAATCCATTTGTGCATTCATTCATCACATACAATATTTCACACACCACTCAGAATTCTACAAACCTTTGATGAATGACACTGCATTTTATGCACTGTATTAATTGGCTTCATTGGGGTTTTAAAATTACACCCAGTTTCCACTGCAAATTTTAGCTGGGCCGTGTTTTTTTTTTACTGCAACTTCACAGCAGGGGATAACTGATTTTCTGACTTTGTTGGGGAACAAGACTAAATCGTTATCTGCTGCAGATAGCAAGCCCTGTATGCTCAGACTCCAGAAGTATTAGAGATCTTGAACACTGCCCATAAAAAACATATATGCATTCCTGCTTGTACATTCACCAACCCTGGATATGAACTACAGTAAACATGCTTGATAGCCCATCTCCTTTGCTGTTACGGATATTCTAAATCTGGTAAAAATCTGTTAAACTAAATTTATGGAAAACCAAACACTAAGTATGACAGGGACTGGTTTCTGTCTAGATAATAAATTTTTTGGTACTTTTACCTTGGCAGACAAGTTTTCCACACTGCATGGGAAGAATGTAAGTAAAGCAGCAACTGAAATGAAATGATTAAATAAAGAGGTGTGGGTGACAACTGCTCATGCCGAGTTCTCACTACAGGACTACAGACATGCCTTGTCTCTTGCAGACAGTCAGAGGCTAACCAGGCCTCTCTCCTGTGATTGACAATTGCTGTGTGTAAACTGCTAAAAGTTACTATCTGAGAAATCACCAATGCTTTGCAGATGCTTGAAAGATATCAAGGGTGCTACATATCTGGTCGTGTCAGGGAGCCATGCAATGAGCTACACACAATGACAGCAAACACTCATCTGTTTCCATCCGCAGCAGCACTCCGAACCAAGTCTTATCATGTTTTGAGGAGGCATAATCTCAGGATATTTGGGAAACACATGACTTCTTAGCATTTGTAACTTTTTCATCCTCGCTGAATCCAAATATAAGCAGGCAGCTTTGTGTTTTCTTTGCAAAAATATTTATTTACCTCCAACTCTGCAAAACGGGCAAACCTTGCTGCCTGCGTAACCAAATCTATTCTCTCATTTATATTCTCTTTGTGTGTGTGTTTTGCAGCAAATCAGCGCAAAACAACTTAATCCACATCATTTCTTGTGTGACAAAACTTTGGAAACTAGACAGAGTTGTTAGAAGTCCTTCTGGCAAAAAACCTTGTGATGTCTGATTACCTATCACTAATCAGTCATGTAGTGTGTAAACCATAACTTACATAGCCAACTTTCAACAGCTCAGCAACTTGACAACCTTGAAAGTCACATAATGTGACCAAGGTTTTAGAGTAATTTTGGGTGGAAAATTCCAAACCACCTACAAATAATCATGCCATGCAATGTTTTTGCTGTTCTTTTTGCATAAAATATACTTTCACCTTGTCTGCATCATGTCTCGATCACATTTTGCTTAATAGCACAAATGTCTGGAAAGTAAAAAAAAAATTGGCATTCTAGCATTAACATGGCAGTGCATTTGATACTAACCAGCTCAAAAGACAGCAGCATAATTTGTAAAGGTCAACATGTTGGATGTTGATTTGGCTTGTGAGTCATACCTGCATTTAATAATCACCATTGATGAGAGGTTTCAATATGCCTCAAAGAAACTTAGTCATTGGACGTGTCAACCAACCATATTTATGCAAGTGTGTGTCTAAAGTAAGTAGTTTTGGGCATACATAATCATTGGGTGGCAATGACATGCTTTTCAGGAATGTGCTACAGAAAAGAAAGAGAAAAAAAGAGAACATGCATGGCTGCGTTTAGCAAGCATTTAGAAAGTTGCAGGAAGAGCAAGTGGATGACAACAATGATTCTGACAAGAATCACTTGATCATTTTGTGGCTCTGTTAAAAGCTGAGGTTATAGAGTTATTAGGGAGAGGAAGGTTTGTTCAACAGCTAAACAGAAAACAGGCAAGAAGAAGAGTTTAGCATAAGTGCATGAAATGGATCATGTAGCATATATTTATTATATTTTGGGACAGTAAATGATGCTACTTTACTTTCAAAAAGATTTTTTTCTCTTATACTACCACTTCATTTTTTAATTTAACTGTTCTTTAATGTCCATTAATATCAAGGAACAACATTAAGTATCCCTTAACCCAGACAGCTAATTAAGGCTAATACCCAGAAGGGGATAAACTATCATAGATGGAGCAAATCATCAGTTGCTCATATGACTAATTAACTTAAGTTTTTCATAAAAATATGGTTAGTTTTTTATCCACACTAAATGCCATTCCAATGTGTTGTCCAGCCCACTCAAGCTGTCTGTGAGGAAAATGCCCTGCCATGCCAGGCTGTAGAAAACTTAATTCCACCCTAACACAGCTACTTCCAATATCCTGCCAGTAACTCTAAGGGCTGAACTGAGAGGCAGCCTGTAAACTTTTGTCACTCTGCTTACTTTTTATGCCTTGTTTTTGAAATTTGTCACCAGCGGTAGTTTGAAAGAAAGTGATTGCAAGGTCATTATTTTACAGACAAACATTTAACTAAAGAAAAAACATGCTCACTAACCCACACTCACATGTTCACACTAAACATACACACCATTGCAAGGCATGAAAAGTCTTCTACTCAGCTTTCTGCCAGTAATGATCCTTCTCTGGCAACACGACTGCGTAGCATGAATATGTCGCTAACCAGCTGCAGTCACACTGTTCACACATCTGCTTTTTATATTATGTACTTGGTACATTCAGAAGCACATTCCCTCGATCTCCCTTGCAGTTTATTGTATACCTTTCATTCCATCCCTCGTGTCCATTTGCTGGTCTGGGAATGGGACGCTGCTGCGGTTAGTTAAAAAAACTGTGCAGTGAAACCAACCAGACTAAACAAAGAACTAAGGCTGTGCAGCTGGTCAGTGATTCCTCTACAGGTAGTGCAGCAACAAAAAGCATGCAGATTCTTCTTGTGTCTTTAGCTGGAGCAGTTTTGGAAATTAGGCTTATTTCCCAGGTGTTGAATCTAAATAACAAAATCTTAACAGACATTTTGGTGTCATCAAACTAAGTCTTTTTTATAATCATCTGACAAGTGTTGAGCTGGGGATGGAGAACATGGAATTGGAGGGTGGGCAGACTGTGCCACTACGACCTGACATAGTGTTACCTCATCCTGAGATGTGACGCTTACATTAAACTCACCGCCAGCAAAACACCAGAGACAGACATGACAGAGTGGTGGACTTTAAGGGTGGAAAAGAGGGTGGTGAAAGGGAAAGCAACAACACATAACCAACTGGAGGGACTGACAAAGGATTCTTTTAGTGGCAATCCCGATTGGCACCCAGTGTTGTCCCTGGGCATTTCAGGCTCGTAAAACTTTAATATGCAGTTCAATAACCATTTTCCCCTCCTTTCCTTCTATATTCTTCCACGGAAGATTAGTGTGGCAAGACTCAGTCTAAAAAGAAAAAGGAAAATGAGTGGCAGAAGGTTGTCCAAGGAGGGAGAAATTATGCCAGACATGAAAAGACCACCAATAGAACTGAGCATATTGGAAAAAGTTCCCATGTGAAAGAATAACTTGCCACTTCATGGTCTAAAGGGAGTAATGGGCCCAAGTCTCTAAATCTCTGCAAGCCCTTCCTATGCACTATGTGCGTTAAGTGCAATTTAAATGATAAATTTAGTGTTTAAAAGCATTTGCCCTATTCCACAGTTTCGCAGTCCTCCAGTAGTTTAGAGAGTGTCCTTTAATTGGAGTAATGTCAGCATGCAGCTGCTCACTGATGGTTTGTCTTCAGCACGGAATATAGAGCTAATGATCATTAGCAAGAAGAGTGCTTGTGTGAGTCTGCATGCAGGTTGGAAGCTTCAGATTTGCTGAACCCGAACACATCTGACAAGAGCCAACAGAAGGCTGCAACCCACCAGTTTGAAATGGTCTTGTCCTGAAACTGCAACATGTCGACTCAAGGACGTCATCATGTCTGACTCACCCTTGAGAAAATAGGAAATCTTAATTCATCTCAGACACTAGTGTGCTGATGCTGACAACACCTCGACTGTTTCAGGTAAAACAGTGATCACAAGTTCAACAGACATAGTTTGATGCCTTTCATTATCATGGACCAATCAGCCATCAGATAACCTGAGGAGAGCCAGCACTCCATACAGTCGCTGTTAGGGCTTAACAAGAGTGCCATCCTGTGGTAAAATAAAACATCACTAATCAGAAACTCATTTTGCTCCAAAATAAGGGCTTAAGTTCACCAAAGAACCATGAAGTGTTGTCTTTGACAGTGACTGAGCATAACATCAGCAGTCTGCAAATGTTTGGGTAAGGCTAAGTAGCACTGATCTGATGGAAATCCAAACACCTGTGGTGTTGTATTCCTACTTGTGTTGGTGCCTCAGTAGGTTTGCATCATGTCTTTCCAATGATACAAACCAAAGCCATTTGATGCTCTTGTACTGCAACACTAGTTCTGTCAAACTACAGCTTAGGACAAGATAAATAATAACTTTATGCTGAAAGTCTGAATGCACTGTATTTGAGTCACGTCATTCTTACTTTGTTAGGAAGAAGGTAGAGTTTTCTCTGCTTTTAGTGAAGGTGTTGGGGAGGAACCTCAAGGTGATATTCATCTTTCTGGCATTGGCTGCCAGCCTCTTTCCCTGGAAAGCAGAAAAGCAAAGATGGTACAGCATAGTGCAGTACAGTATAATACAGTTATTAGCTCACTGCACATATTGACAGAAAATCAACCTGTAACAATTGTGAAACCTGGTAATTTTTTAAGCTTTTTAAACTAGTTTCAGCTTTAAAAATATGAATATTTTCTTGCTCCTTAGATTTTTATTATAATAAACTGAAACCTGCTGGGCTCTGGACCAACAAAAAATCCCTGATTAAATGTGCTTGGACTTTAGAAAATTAAAATGGACATTTTCATTTTTTTTTTTTTTTACTGAGCAAATTAATTGTTAGTGAAAACATAATAATCTCAAGAAGTGATTACAAAAACTTTAGTAGTTGCAGCCCTACAAAGCACAACATAGAGCAGTGTCATAAAAAAATACTGGTAGATGTACATGACAGTTTACTTTGGTTTAATAAGCCCAAACTCTCTTGACACATAACACCATACAGAACATCCACACAGCCATCAGCCCCCCGATAAAGATCTTACAGCAGCACACTTCAGACAAAACAACAGTTTAGCTGAACAGGATGTAACAGAGAGCTTCTTCTCGTAACCTTGAACAGATTTGTTGGGACCACAAACTTGCTGGCATTTCAGAGTTTAGTGGAAAAGATGGGGGGGTCTTCTCCAAATACAAATAAATCTTAATACTAAACATCTGTTCTGCGTCAATAAATCCGTCTTTGCAAGTTTTCATTAACAATTAAACTAAAAATGACCTGCACTTTCCCTTTTTGGCCTCATCCAAATTTAAAAAAAGACAAGCCTTTTGTTTCTGGCACTCACAACATTTCTTCATTACCTCAGATTGGCAAGTAGTGAGTGACAGTAAAAAAGATGTATTATAAGGTAGAGCTTTTCAAGGCGAACAGATTACTACACTTGCACTTTTCTAGTGAAAACCCAAATCCCAAAGCTCATTGTGTGCCAACCCTTTATCTCTCCCTGTGAATAAGTCTCATTATTTTGACTGATTTGTGACAGTGAAAGCAGCCAGCGCCTCCAAAAATCCCAATAAAGAATATGAATTACCCAAAGCTATCACATATCTCTGATGTTGTCTAGTGCTAACAGTGCAGGTAAAAGCTGGCAGTGATGCTAAAACTTACATAATTGAATGTCTGTGGTTAGGAGAACCAGCAGCAAGCATTGCACAACTACAGCCACAAATAATACACAGTGGAGGCAACAAATGCAAAAAAACCCCCAAAACATTTACATAATGCTGGTTACTACTATGGCAAGCCATATACTGTTTCCATGTTTGGAGTGTCAAGTTGTGTACATAGGGCAGCTAACCTAATCTACAACAGTGGATCACTAATGTGTAAATGCTTTCTATAAATGCTGCTACAATAATAACAAATCAAACCACATGCATCTCCCTTTATGTTTTCTAGTTGTTTTCAAAAAGGATCAAGACAATCACACATTAAAATGTTAGCTTGACATTCAATGCCAAAACTCATTTTACTGTTAAAAGAAAAAAATTTGAACTGAACAATTAAGATTATTCTTTACTTTCACTTGGACTCAAAATTTAAAAATGAAAGCTAAATCTTGTAATCAATTTCAGTGTGTGAATTTGTCAATGTATCACAGTCTTATCATTGTATGGTTTCTCTGTTGCACCTCTTTCACCAGCAGCAGAATTTTCTTTTTGTTTGCATTTTTCCCAGTTTCTTTCAATAATATTTTTCATGTGTAATTAATATCTCACTCAGTTTTTTTTATCTCACTCTCTCTGTTTTACTTTTATTTACTTTATTTTATAGTTCGGATGTTTATTAATTTTTTTTTTTTTACATTTTTAATTTTTCCCATTCAGCAATTTCCGGGTTCCCACTCTTTTAAGACACTTTTTTTCAGTTTTAATGTTATCATTATATTGTATTTCATTATTATATTGTACTTGGTTTCATTTGAAAAGACTTTGTGCCTTTTGTGCTCTATTATAGTCAAATTCTTTTTTAATGAAAATTATCATTATTATCATCACTAATCTATGACTTAAATATTTTTTTTCTCCAAAAATATATTAAATGATACTGCCTGATCTATATTTACATAAATACCTCCATGTATGATTTAAAGTTAGAGTTCAGCTGGGAATATTAACCATCACTGACCCTTATTCCTTTATCACAAATTTAAATTTAGCTCCTTACTCGTCATATTAAGTGTCATCTTCACCTCCTGTGTATGACTATAAAAGCTTACCATTTCACATCATGCTTTCTTCATTTGACCCTAAAAATGCTGCCTGAATGATGAACCTTGACTTTGTAACCTTGTTAAGAAAGTCTTGTAGAAACTTTTTTTAACCATTATTATCATTAATATTAAAATAACTCTTTACTTTTACTACAAAGGTTTTTTTTTCTCCTGAGTTGGCTCTTCATAGCATTCTTGGTGGCTTGATCAATGTGGGCTGTGGTCTTCAGATGGGTTGTTCAGTGTTGGGTCAGCCTGTTCTTGCTCCAGGTAAAAATACTTAGGTTTATAAAAGTCTCCAAGCTTTTAAATCTTACCCGTATTAACTTTCAATTTAGCTGTGATTTAATGGTAAGATAGATTTTTTCAGCTCTCAGGAGAATATTCTTGGCTAAACAGTTGTGAACTGTTGCTTTTTTTAAAAAAGCTTACACATGAGCAGTAGTGACAACAATGAGGAGAGGACCATCTGGTTTTGGTTCCTACATATCAAAACAATTTGCACTGAATTTCAGAAACTACATGTGTTATTATTTATTTTTTTACCTTAATAAAAATGACTAACTAATGATATAGAAATGGTATGTTCAGATATTAAGTAAATTCCCATTTCATATAAAGTGTTTATGGACAAAGAAAAATAAATGGAATGATTGAGTGTTTTTTTAAGCCTGATCTTGAAAAGCAGTCTTTTTGGAAGCAAACCACAACTTTTTAAATATTTTTGAATCCCACCTGGCTTGCATTCATATTAACAAGCTTGTTATCATTTTCTTCTCTGCTTATGCTGCCCTATCGCTGTGTTTGTTGATGTGTTACCGCCACCTGTTGATCAGACTGATAATGTGGCACTACAGGTAGGACTATATAATTTGTGTTACTAAGGAGAAGACAGTTTCAACATGCTATTGGATGTCAAAACTCTGTAGGGAAGCTTTATGATACAGTTCCCAACATTAATATGTAAGACACTTTAAGGACTTTATTTGTAAATCAAGGACGTACTTTCAAATTGGCACGAGGAGTCCGGATGAGACTGTCTCTTGTGGCACCATCAGCAAACCGTCCTGTGTCCTCCAAGAACCTGTAGTCTACAGTACAGGAAAAGGACAAACAGTTAACACATATACAAGTAAAATAACTTATTTTGTAATAACACTGAACTAAACACACACACATGACACCAACCGTAGGAAAAAAAAAACATTTTCTCTAAATACAGAGTGTCTGCCAAAATTATTTTAAGACAAATACCGCTAAAAGTATTATGACTGTTTTTGCTTTTAAGTCATGGAAAGAAGTAAAGATACTTACCACTGAGGAGAGTAATTTCATCGAACTGTGAGAGAGTCACAAAGGCAGTTTTATTTCTAACTCCACTGCATCCCGAATCTTCCTTGTGTTTCTTTACACACTGCAAGCTGGGAAATATACAGAAACAGAACTTAAGTAATGCTTCAATTCTTCAAAATAATTTGGCTTGGTAGCACTTCAGCTTATCTTGACAGTAATAAAAAGTGGACGAAGAAACACAGAAGACAAAATGCCTATTGCATTGAGACTGGCAAGAAGAAATCATGGCTCACCAAAGTTTAACTTCAAGAAATCACTCCTGCTGCTGGTGGACAAACATTACTAAATCTTACCAATTATTTAAAGAGGTTATCATCATTGCGGGAAGACTTTAATGTCTGTGTGCTAAAAGAAAGACCCAGAGAAAACAAGCCGGCTCCCTCTGACTCAGATTTTTGTGTATCACCTCCATCTTCGCCTAGACACGCCTAGACATTAAACACAAAACTAAAGAAGCTGACAGTATTTACTCCACTTTCTTTCGATTACCACCTAAAACCCCCGTGTCCTCATGAAAGTTTAAGCAAAAGAAAATTTAAATAAAAAGTAAGAACTCTTGATTCACAAAAGTAACTAAGAACTAAGAATAAGTTTTGAACCTCAACAGTTCACGTCACACCACTTTGAATATCGAACCCACAAAATTTAGCTTAACTGCTAGTAAAAAAGCTTACGTCAGCTTGGTTAGCAGTAAACGAATCAAAGAAAACAGCCTTAATATAACAGCACTAGAAGATAATGCTCCAACAAGGACATTTTTGCAGATGAATAAAAGATGCCCATGTAACGCAGCAGAAACAGATTATTCTCCTTGTTGGCCTGCACCTTTGGTCTTTCACCGGTATTGTCAGCCAGTCAGGTAAGCTAAGAATGACACCTAGTGGTTTGCTTAGGTGAACTTGTTGTCTAAGTAGTGGACATGTGCCAACATCATCCTTGTCTCTTACTCCACACCACAGGTAATTTTTCATAAGGAAGCCTTTGTTTATGTATGTATGTATGTTTGTGTGTGTGTGTGTGTGTGTGTTGTGTTTTTATTGCTATGTTAATATACGTTTATTTACTTTTGTGGATTTTCACAATATCATTGGCAGTTGACAAGGCTATGTGGCAGCTAGCTAACATGCATATTTTATTATTTAGCCTGTGCACCAGGCACTGGCTGTCCTAGCTGCATAATTACATCGTGTATGTTCCTCTAACATCTCCAGATTGTGCAATAAAAGTGTGACAACTGCTTTTGACGTCATTCTCTAAACACAAAGCAGACTGCAATTGTTACACCTGTTCAATGTTTGATGGTTTATTCGAGAGGACATTGAGAATTTTGTACAATGGTAAACAGAGAATTGCCTGCGGCTCAACACTAACAAAACCAAAGAACTGGATGCTGATTTTAGCAAAAAGGAGGCAAAGTCACACACTCTGTCTACATCAGTTGAGCTGAAATAGAGCAGGTGGGCAGTTTAAGTTTCCTGATAATCAACATCCCAGATAACCTGGCATGGACATTAATGATCTTAACTCTGTCAAAAAGAACCCAAGAACAACTTTGCTTTTTAAGAAAACTTATGCAAAATTCCTGAGTCAAATTATTGTCTGCTTTTACAGGGGAGAAAAACAAAGTCCTGACTGAAACATGTACAAACTGGCATAGGATGCACACCGCCCAAGAGAGAAGGCTATGCAGTGTATAATTAAAACTCTATAGAACATAATTTTTACCCATCTACTGAGCATCAGCCGCATTAGTGTGGTGACTATACAGGACACAGGATTCATATTATTCAGAGGCGTATGATATTTGCTTTCTGAAAGGTCTTATTAAAAACACACAAAAACTTGGGAGCTAATCCAAGCATGGA
The DNA here is from genome assembly GCA_029783805.1 of Acanthurus tennentii. Taxonomy (NCBI): domain Eukaryota; kingdom Metazoa; phylum Chordata; class Actinopteri; order Acanthuriformes; family Acanthuridae; genus Acanthurus; species Acanthurus tennentii. The sequence goes on from JAPZDZ010000021.1 coordinate 8,363,315, forward strand.
AAACCCGATTTTCAGACACTTGCTAAGAGACAGGTATTTGGCCGGGGTCAGACAAGGACTGTATCCCAAGGAATGCTGAATGATGCCCAAAAACAACAGGCAACCAAGTGGGAAAGTGGAAGGACATCCCTGAGTGGCCCTTGATAAATCTTCATTAAATTTTCAAGTATGACCTTCAAGAAGCAATTTCATTATTGAAGGTTAAGGTGCAAATGATTCAGTGTCCACAGAATTCGAGGAATAAGTCATGGAAAATCACCATCTCTGGTGGCATGTTGTTCCTGGCTATGAATTAAAGTGAAGCGCAGTCAGTAAAAACAAAAACATGGCCGTGAATCAATGATAAATATTACATTACTGCACGCAAAGGTAGAAAAGATTTTAATAACATTATTCTTAAATGATTTTTGCTTTTTTATCATAAAAAAGCAATGTTTGGGTTTTTTTTGGCTTTACTTATGATATCAGACGGATGGAATATTGCTTTTATGCTGAATGAGATATTATGATCTCATCACATTGAAACAGCAAAACATCAAGAAACTTATCTTCTTTATGTGATCTTATGACAGTCTTATCAATAAAAACAAGTATTTATCTCTAATGACAAGATTAAGAGCAAATAATTCTGGGAAACTCTGCCTGCAATAATGTTTGCTGCTAGTAAACTATCCAAGGCCAAGGACAAAAAGAACGATTGCAATATTTTATATGAATATGCCTCACGGGATAGTAGTGATTCCAATTTTTACTCTGACTTAATTATAAAAAACTGCCACCTCATTAGTCAAGTTGGGAGTTTGGTTGGATCGTACTTGCTTTACGGCCACCACCCAATTATTTCAGTCCAATATGTTCACAAATATATTTTCTGAAAGACTGCACAGGCCACATCTTTTTCCTGTACCAATTCCATCCTCATCTTACCTCATAAGTTACGTAAGCTTAGACTTACTGGGAGATTGTTTGTAAGCACCTGGGGAGGATCATTTCAACTGAATCAAAGCATTAAGCTGGCCAAAGTCTTTCTTTCTTCCATGTAAAACAAGTTTTGCAACAACCTGGCATTTCATCTATTAGTGTACTAATATAATTTACAACACTGTGATTTTAGTGAATAGAATGAATCAAAAGCAACAGCGCACAGGCCCATGAAACACTTGGCACTGCTTAAACTGAATTGGATTCAAGGTTTAAGTAAAATATAGAAAGTATATGGTTGGCAAACGCAGTGTCACTCCACATTATGAAAAGGACTGGTTCTGTTTAAATCATTCGGTATGAGTGTGTGAGAAAAGTTGACTTTACAGAATTTAAACATATATAAATATTAACTGTGAACAAAGCTGAGTAATATATATTAAGTGTAACATGGTAAGTTATTTCAATAGAGCAGTAGTTTCTTGAAACTTAAAACTTTTTTCATTATATTTTGTCTCCTTAAAACTGTTCAAGAATCTCTTAGCACTGTTCATTGAATGTAACAGAACTCTCACCTGCAAGAATGAGCAAGACAGGCAGGACATCTGTACTTTGCTTCCTCTGATCCACACACACCACAGCTGCAGGACAGAAAACATGTCAGCGGGGTGCATACAAACTGCGGCCAAATGTACAGTTAAAACTGATAAAACTGTGACAGGACGAGAAGGAGAAGGACATGACATAACAAACTTGGATGTAATCCAAGCTCACAGAAAACCGTTTAAAATCCTTCACAAACTGTTTATACACTTTGCAGTTGTGTTGTTCAGTAACTTTATAACTTCCACGGGTTTCCGTTTTAGGCGATGTATCTCAGAGTCTCAAGAGAAAAAAGGAAGATTAGAAAGGAAGAGTAAGTACTGTGGTTTGGGGGCGGTGTTCACTGGTGTGGCTTAATACAAACTGGCTAACACGTTAGCTAACGTTAGCACCACAACCTGGAGTTTTTATTTGCTTTGGGGAATATCTTTTGCTCTTTATGTATGTGTAACTACTAAAAGGATCATATACGTGTAACTGAGCACTAGCACTAGCACAAGTCTGTTTATTTGGCTAAGTTAGCAGTTTGCTCTTGAATTGCTGCCTAGTAAAACACTTACTTGGACAGAGAAATCTTTCTTTTGGTCCCTTTAAGTTCTTCTTCCGGGCCGCTGTTTTCCACTCGGTTCTCCACAGCTGACATTATGTCCGTTGTTTGAACAATTAAAGAGCACATTACCGGAGAACTACAGCCACACGTTTGACACCAGGCGCGGCACCAAAACAAACCCTTTTCCGCCGGTGGCCACTTGCAGCACGTGGAGATGAGTTCCGGTTGGGAACGTGCTCATCGGCGCCTCCTGATGTTAGTCGATGAGAACTACAACGTGCCTCACTGATGTCAGAGTAACCATATAGAGACAACAAAAATAACAGAGTTTAGAGGACTGAGAGAATACATGACCATGAAAGCAGCTGGATAGGACACTAGCAGATACTTACACCATTGTTATTGATTGCTTTCACAGTGCTTCAAGAATTAAAGACCCAGTGCTTTAACT
>JAPZDZ010000021.1:8419295-8429566 GCA_029783805.1 Acanthurus tennentii
GGATACTCACCCTCAAGCCAGGAAAGCCGCTAATCCCAATCCCACCAACAGGCCCCTGTGAAACATCACAGCAACATCCTAAGTACACAGGACAAGACACTTACAGTAGTGCACATTCCTTATTCCCAAGGCTACATTGGAAACACTCAACGTGTGACTTTATGCTTTCATATGCTAACATCTGGAATGATAAAACCAAAAAAGTGTTTAAGCACACCACTGGATGTCTGAATGTGTTCATAAATCGGGACTACTCAGTTATTTGTATAATTGACCACTAAAGAAAAGCCTACATTTCTTAGTACTGTGAGGCCAATTTAATGGTGAGCTTCTGAGATGCCGGCTGAATGTTTTTTTTGCCCTTTAAAAGTTTGCATAAAACCTGGTGTAAAAGGTTTATGTGCATCAAATCTTTTCCATACATGTGTTTTCGTATTACACACAATATATGTCTTGGAACTGGCATCAAAAGGCCATCTGAATATGTTTATAGCCCAGTGCTGTAACTGGTAAAGAGTCACTGATGAGAGAAGACAACTATCAAGTAACAAGACCCCGGTGTTAGAAATGGAGGACAGACAGGTGGAAGGAGAGGCAAAGTGCAGGACAAATAAGGGGACAGCTTGATTCAGCGGGAAGAGGACCGGAGTTCTCACCTCATTGCCATCAGGACCAGGTGGCCCCCTCTCGCCCATATCACCTATCACACCCTGCGGGGGGAAGCACATCCACATTATATTTAAGAGAGACATGGCAACTACTGCCAGTTATATTCTCTACTTGCTGTTTACTTCAATAATGGTAAATAGACTGGTTTGTTTTGCTTTTTAATTTCCCATTAAATTATTTTTCTGACATGCAGAATGAACACATTTATATTTTAGTATAAGTATAAGTATAAGTAGTATTTAGTACAAGTATTTTACATATGTTGATAAAGTCTAAATTTGTATCGACATGATGTGTAGTAATACTCTTTTAATAAAGCAAGAATAACCAGTGTGTTGTTGAGCTTGTGGACTGGCTTACAACAGCCCTCAGGCCGTTGACTCTGATCCAGTTAGCCAGACATCGCTCAGTGTTCCAGAAAAAGCCCTTAACATGAAAGAGATACTGGGCTTCCTGCCCGTTTGGCAACTCCATCACAGAAAAGCTAAGGCTTGTTTAAAAACGTTAACTTTTCACAGTGTGAGGGCCCAACTCTGACATACCATCTGTGTCTATCATAATAAAACTTCTTTTTTTTTTTTGTAATGCCACCCTGAAACAAACTTTGCATTGCAGGGCCTATGCCAAGATACAAGCATTACATGTTTAATTTGCCACACCTAGTGGTGTTAAACAAGTGGTAAATCCTTTTAAAGAAGTTCCTCCCTTTTCCTTCTTTTCTACCTGCACTATTGAACTAATGGCCTTCGGTGTACTGCTGTATGTTTGCAACAGATACATCATAAGGATGCGGCATAAAAATGAATCTCCTTATGATGTCACTGGGGATTTGGTGTATGTGAATTCCTGCTATTTTAAGAGGACATACTGTAAGTATTCTGAGTTTGATAACATTTCTCTCCATTCTGTGAACATGATTTTCCAGACAGTAACACAGACGATAAAACATGCAGTTGTCCCCCCATATAACAGTCACACAGGTATTTATTTTGTGTTCAGCTTTGGAAGACAGCAAAATGGTTTCAGTATTACGTGTCGTCCTTTAGGGCCAGGTTTTCCAACAGGACCAGGAATTCCCTAGAAAAGAACAAAAGAAAAAGGATGGATGACTCAGACCTGGAACATGAATCTGTGTTGCTCGTAGGCAATTGGTGTAACAACCGTTTTAAACCACTGGACTAAAATTAAGAGAATTTCACAGGCTATGAAAGAACCAGAAGGTACTGTTCTTCTTGTCTTATCTATTTATCCATCTTAATATAATTTAGGAAACAACCCTCCTTTAATACCATGAAATTGTGCATATATATTTTTAATATTGCCTATAAAAAGCAGGGTTCAAAAATTGCTCAGTCACACTGAATCAATAGTCTTCTTGGCACAAACCAAGCTGATGTCTCACAAAAAATAGAAAGGGTGATCTAATACTTTTCAGGTTGCAATACAAGCTTTAAAAATTACTGCTGAAAAACATGTTTCACCTTAAAGGAAACAAATTTAAAAAGATGTTCTGACACAGATCTGTGAGTCTTACATATTAAAATATACTAAAAGAGAACTGAGAACAAACTGTTAGTGAGGGCAAGCAAAAATTCTTATGAAAGTTGACAATTTTCAAACCTCAGTCAGAGAGTTACTATCATACAAAGGAAGGTAAAAAGAAAAAACACAAAAGACAGCACAAAGAGGAGGAACTTTAAGAGATTTAAGTAACATGATGTGCACATGACACAAAGAAACATCACTCACTTTGTCTCCCTCCAGCCCCGGTGGCCCAGCAACGCCAGGAGGCCCAATGAAACCCTGGGAATCAGCAAAACTTTGTATCAGAATATTGTTTGGACATTACAACAAAAACCACATTTAGAGCAGTGTGAGAAAGGATTAGTTAAAACACCTGGGACCATGACCCATGATGCATCCTGTGGAAAATTCTGGAAGAATATAAGGCGACACTGGTTCACTGAGTTTTTCTATCCATATAAACTCTCGATACATTCTTGATAACATGCAGAAGTTCAGTTTACACTCAGTGTTACTCACTAAACTACAGTGCATCTCTGAGTACTAACACAAGGGTTAAATCCATTTCCTTTCTCAAGAAGCAAATGAAAAGCCATATTTTATGCATTAAAAAATCATTTACATCCACATGTAATCTCAAGCAGTTGTTTTCCTCCTGTCCTTGTGCATGCATTGCTGTGTTAATCAGTAAAATGGACAGAATTAGTTTTTATAATCAAACTTTTGTAACAATTAATTAATTAACAAAGTTAAATTCTCTTCCCAAATGTTGTGTTGAAAACTGCAGTATATCCAAAAAAAACTTAATAAAGTTATTCCTGTCACCATAATGTTGCATATGAAAGCTAAATAACGCACAGGTGCAGTTACCTAACTCCAAAATCATATTTTTTTATATAAAACCTTGAAATAATTTAGCTGCACTGTCATTCTAGATGGGATGACTGAGATTTTTTTATGGCATAGTTCACATTGGAAATGGTCAGCATGAGAATTAACTCCCTCTTTCTTTCACACTCAGATGTAGTTATCGCAGCTTCTGGGGTTTTTGGCTCCTTTTAGCTCTTTCCTGCCTGCCACACTCTGACATAGTAATCCCAGCTCTCTGCTGTCTTTGGGCTGCAACATTCTGCCTAAGTCCTTTCTCTCAGTAGCTCATTTGACCCCCTTCTGTCTGCTTTTATACATTTTCAAACTGCTCATTTTTTGGCTCTTTTACTTTTTTTATGTTCTACTGTTTTTGAGGGCATTCCTGGTTGACAAGGCATGATACTAAGAGGAACAGGTCAATTTTATAGAGACAAAGCCAGAGCCCGCACCAGCCCCCACAAGCAGAAATACAATTCAGATCAGGGAGAGCAAGGCGGAGGGCCTGACACTGTCCTAATCCTTTCAGGAAATGAAGTGTTTAATCCACTGCTACTGAAGAAAAGAGGGCAGAGTGAGAGCAGAAAGCTACATGTACTTACACGGACACCTTTAGGCCCCGGGTTACCTTCTGGCCCTGCTGAGCCCTACAACAAAGGAAAAACTGGTAAGGAAAACCTATTGTAACAATACCTGCAAAGCTCAGTGATTTCACATGGTGAAGCAAACCCCAACAGATAAGCCTCTGAATAGCCCGATAAGAGAGCTACAGCAGATTTGACTGACACACAGCTAAAAGAAAACACATGGCCTTTATACTTTAATTTGCACTTTATATTTCCTTGTCTGCACTGACGGCAGCACAGATGGTTCAAGGCCTCAGATTACACACACAAAAAGACACCAGGGAACCAACTTTATCAGTTTATGCATTTCATTAGAAGCAATCATTAACCACTTAATTGCAACCCCCCCCCCCCCCCCAAAAAAAAAATGGATGCATTAAACAGTAATCATTAATGTTCTTTGTAGAGTTCTTGGTAGAGCAAAGAAGATTATAAGAGGATTGATGAATGAACTGGGAGCATATTTTTTTGTATGTTTCACTGCACCTGCCTGCCAGGGTAACCTGCAGCCCCGGCTTCACCAGGAGGTCCTGGTATGCCCTGCAGCAGAGAGAGAGAGAGAGAGAGAAGGAGAGAGAGAGAATGAATGTACAGTGAATAGGGAGATTAGATGGTTGGATAAAGTGAAAGAGGAGACACACAGAGCTCTGTCAGTAATGCCAACTGAGGAATAAAACAAGCACTGTTCATTCTGGACAGCCTCCACCAAGACAACCCTGTCTATTAACTGTACGTTTCTGCGTCCCTCCAGCCCACACCTTCCCTACAGACCCACTCAGCTGTTTTTCCTGCCTGCTTTTAAAATGACACTTTCCTATTCAAACATTCAGGTAATGCTCTTGCGCAGTATAGTTCAAAATAATCATCAGTTTAAGTAAAAAATACTGTTATCTGTGAATTAGCATAAATAACAGAACCCGAGCTGGTACAATCAGCATTTTGCAGTAATCATCGCATACTGCTGACACCCAGTGTTATTTCAGATCCATAATACAATTGTGAGGTATTTCCATTGTCAAACATGCACAAGAAACTTTTTTTTTTTTAAAAAATGGCTTTTCTACCAATTATGATCTAATGTTTTCTTCCTTTTTCCTAGAAACCTTTGATGTGGACATGTGCAGACAGTCTGTGTAATCTTGTTAATTATTAGCAATTTAATGAGGTGAGGATTTTTTCCATCAAGAAGAGGGAAATAAACAGAGGATAAAAGGAACCACTGACCAGAAGGGACAGCTGAAGGACTGATGTAACTAGCCAGTGACGCACACAGAAACAGCTGTGTGTATTATGCGTGCATGTGTGTACATGCAATATTGTCTGTGTATGAATGTTTCTGTATACATGACTTCTGTGACTCAAAGTGTGAACCTTATGGCTTTTGTTGTTTCTTGTGCATCAGTGTATCAGTGTCAGACTGATGCTAATGACGACCGCTGTGCTCAAAATAAAACTAGCAATCACTCACTTGTTCTCCTGGCAGTCCGGGTGGCCCTGGATAACCTTTAGGACCCTTGCAAAAGAAATAAGAAAATGTTTAAGTAAATAAAAAAACAACAACAAAAAAACAAAAAAACAAAGACATTCACAGTACAAAAAGATCCTGTAACCCAAACACATCATGAGGCTGTGCTCAAGCCTTAGAGCAGTATTGTTGTGATTGGAGCGGAGGGCCATGGTTAGCATGTTAACATTCTAAAGAAAATTATGCTAACCATGCTGATGATTAGCACGTATATTGTTTACCATGTTCACCACATAAGTTTAGCATGTCCCTAATATTTGTTGATTTAATTTTTACCAAATTCTATAGTATCCTGACCAATAGTTTGAAAAAAGTCAAGTTGCTGATCAGGATAGAGGAAAAGGCAAGGCATCACCAAAGTCTCAGTTCAATCAGTGTCAAAGCAGATATAATTCAGTCTGCACCAAATAGTTACACTGATCAACCAGCGCTGCAAGTAAACAATGCATTACAGTACAACTGCATGAGAATCATCTGATAAAACCACAGAGTTTGTTGCTGTTGGTGCATGTCTTATTTACGCTCTTTTTGTGACATGCTCTATCCCAGAATAAGAAAACTGAGGGATCTTAAGAGATCTAGGGATTTTCTGTATCCTCTTTTTCCTGGAGCCTGCATTCTGTATCACTCTCAGGTCAAAGGTCCGAGGTTGCAGTTAGGGATCTCTGAACTGGGATCCTGCCATTGAGAGGCAAGAAGGCTAACATTGACAGCAGATCAGGAGCTGATCTTTAAAACGGGTTTGTGTAGGTGTGAAACAGTTGACATTTTGCTTTGAGTGGAAGTAGGTGAAAATCAAACAACACTGTTTAACTCATCTGTGTTTTAATGTTTCAGTATCTATTTCAGGAAAGATGGCTTATTAATACTACATTATCCTGTTTATACCGTGTTGTGTTTCTGGAAACCCATCCACAGCCAGATTAATCTTCTGCAGAGGACAGTGTGGATAAGGTTTAGGAAACTGACACAATAAAAACATTAAGACTTTCTATAAGATTAATAGTTGGATCATCCTAATCCACAGCCAGTTTTTGTGCCAAGTTCCACATTAAGCTGAACAAGCACTTCTTTATAAAATAAACAGGATTTATTGTTCAGTAAATCAAGGCTTTTCTCCTCTTAAGCCCTTTTATTTTTCCCTTTGACATGAAAATCAACAACAGATGTTTACAGCTTCAAAAACACAAGGTCAGGGGCAGGTCACTATCTTTCTGGGGCAGCAAAGGACCTTCTTGAACAGCACCATTGACTCTGTCGTCTGCTTCCGAGGTTGTGACACCTGAACCTTCACACTCAATAAAAGGCCCACTTGGGGGTAAAGAACATAGGCCTCCAGCCACTCATTTCCTCTGAAAATACTTGATGGGGCACAGTTCATGTGCTGGGTATATTAGGTTCAGCTACTGCAAACACTGGGATGGCCTCCTGGGAGGCAAGGTGAAGACCAGCTATATGAAGACCAGACTCAGAGCTTCAGTTTGAGGCTACCTGGACAACTGTGTGGACATAACCAGGTGGGTGATCCACTAAAGCAGATTTAGTCTGTGCTTTTATCAAAGTAACATGGGCTCAACTCAGACAACAGCTTCGTTGAACCCTGCAACAGCAATATGTGTTTTTGATCAAGACATTAAACACACCACGATGCAAAATCTGAGAGTGTGTGTGTGTGTGTTTGTGAATATGCTCACACTGGTGGACATGAAAAGAATGCTTGTGTCTTTCATTTTTATTGCTAGCCGTGCCTGAGAATTTCTCTGTCATCAGGCATGAACAACTGCTGACCTGAGGAAGCTTGAGATATTGTGCATGACATTGACCCTCTAACCCTGGGCAGGCTGTCTTTCCTCTTTCGGATGACCTTTGACCTTAACCTGAAAGCCTATCATGTTTAAGTCAGGCAGCTCCATCTAATATATGAATTTCTGACTGAGAAAGAGGGCTATCAACACAGCCGGGAGTCAATGCAGAGGTGTGTTAAGATAGTGAAGAAGTAAGCACAGTGTGAGGTAGGCAGGTAGAAAATGAAACATAAAAAGTGAGTCAGAGATGGTTTGAGACGAACAAAATATTCTCAAGGTTCATTTAAAGTTTGAAACATAAAGGCCAAAGACAGGCAGAGAGCAGGGTGGGCTGTTGTCTGTCTGTGAAGGGGTAACCCAATACTGACCACATTAGGAGGCCTCAGCTAATGCTAACACTTAGGGAGATCACAGTGGGACTACAGATGCAATGTGAGCTAGTCTTAAACTTAACTCTTAAATTTAATTCAATGAACAAACTGCAACTTGTATGAGCCAATTACATATAATAACATCTGTTAGGGGTTAAGTCCATATTTCTGTCCAGATCTTGATTTCTGAGCCACGGTTCTGTTCCTAACTTACTTTTTATGCCTGTGTTCATGAGAATGAGAAAAAAGAGAGAATTTTTTCTTGGTTTTTCATTAAATCAACTACAAAACACAAAACACCACTGGATATAAAGTAAAAGTAGAAATCAAACACGCTTAAAAATGTTTGGAATCAACAAACTGAGCTACATTAACAGGTCATTCAAAATTAGTTTCTGACAGTTTGAGCCTTTAAAGATTTCTTCCATTTTCAGCACAAACTGCCAGTTTAAACACTCACAGTTTAACAAACTAAATCTTACCGGGAGACCCGGAAATCCATCCGGCCCAAGCAGACCTGGAGGACCTCTGTCACCCTGTTGAAACAAACATAACAGACACGATCATTACACTCACTAAAAAGCTGGATGTATACACACCATCATTAAAGAGATGACGGCAGGAAGACAAACATTTTTAAAAATCGATTGATTAATGCCACTGCTGAAGGGATTATAACAAAAGTTAGTTCAATATTTTTGTTAGGAATGAAGATTTATCTCATTGCTGAAGCTTTCTTAAATAAACTCAGACACAAGAAATTTAGCATAAATGACTAAACACATAATGGTAGCGGGAAAAACCAATTCATTCTTTTTTAATCTCAGATGACTAATGAACAACACGGTAATGGTCTAGCAGACCATTATCACTTGAAAAAAATGAATGCTTCTCTTGAGGAAAAAGGAAAAAGTGGTGAATTTTCTACAGGTGAGTGATATGGACAATTGTCAAGTGTCTGCTAGTCAAATTCATGAGTGACTGGACAATTAAATGTGCTGGAATGTGATTTGAGAGGGTGAATGAGATTAGTCAAATAATGTTAATACACAGAATCAGGCTAGGAGAAGGATAAAGATGCCATGCCTAACAAAATTGAAAACACGGATTACTAAGAGTGTTGAGAAGCCTGCAATATTTTTTTGAAAATGACACAAGGTGCTTGTTTGGTTTTAAATGGAATTTAACATTAATCTGGCTTCCCAGAAGGGATCTGAAGGGAGACATAATGACAGTTTTTCTTAGAGGATTTGTGCACTGTGAATACTTGAAAGGACTAAGATACTTTTTGGAGCTTAATTAGTTCAAGACAGTTCATAGTGCTGCTCTGAAAAATAATTATTGTGATGATAAAAGAGACCAGCTGTGGGGACGCCAGACAAAGCAGTGGTAATAAAATAAATCGGAAATGAAGAGAAGTGGTGTAGAAAAAGATGCTTAATAAATCAAGTGACACGATGAAAACTTGATTGCCCCTTAACCTCATTATTCAAGCACAAATATTTACTTAAAACATCTTTAAGATATAAAATCATCCGAACATTGGAAAGTGTTGAAACACTGGCAACCGATGCTCACACTACAGATAAATGTTATCATGAGCAGACAGAAAAGCAGTCAGAGGAACCAGAGATTAAATGTGATTTAAGGCAAGAAGTACAACTACCGGCCTCAAGACAAAAAAAATCACTGTTAAAGGAGTAAAGGCTTTGTAACAGACATGTGGAACAAAAGAGAGATACATGCTGAAGGGACCAAGAGGAAAAGAAAAAGGAATAAGAGAGACAGAGAAACAGAAGGACAGGAGGTCTGACACAGAGACCGGTGGCAGATCCCCTACCTTCTCTCCTGGTGGAGCCTGGCCTGGAGACAGCCCAGGGTCCCCCTTTGAACCCTAAAATAGAGACAAGGTCGCAGGGTAAGGGCACTTTAAGCAGCTCAAAGTTATTTTGAATTTATTACTTGGCATAAGTTTAACAGATACATAGCAATATGAATATAAATGTAACCCAACCCTAACACACACCCACACAATGCTGTCATTGGCAGATAATTAACAAGTTCCATTTCTAAATATCGAAATATCGAAAAGAATGATACAAGGGATGTTACTGAAGCAATGGGGTGACTGCCTGAGGTGACCAACTGCTAAAATAAAATGATTGCCAGATACGGAAAATGTTATACACTTTCTAGGTTCAGTAATAGACAATGCAATAGAAGATGGTACTAGCTAATACCTTGAGCACAATGCAGTATTTTAAAGTCTTAATTAACTTTAAAAACATGGGAGACCACAGACATGAGGACAGATCTGCGTGATTTCTATCATTAAATCTGAAGAGAACACACAACGATGATCAGTAACGACACAGGACCACACGCCTAGTGTTCACACTAGACAATTTCAGAGTGGCAGTCCAATGACTGTGTGATCGAACATGAATAAAAAAAGAGAAACAAACATGTCTGTTGAACTTGTGTGCTATGTTCTGCACTAAAAACCAAAACAGAGAAACACAGACATACTTATGATGGAATCAGCAATTTTCTCACATTTTGCTGTCCAGCCTGGAGGAAGTCTTTGTGCCATTATGGATCAAAACCACACTTAGTTTTCTGTCTCATCCCAGACCACATGTGTAAAATCCCACAAGGGAGAGAATATTCCAAAGGCTCTGTTAAAATGGAGCTGATGTTAAGTAATTTCTACAAGACAGCACTGTCACTTTTCAACAGCCAGAGCCGTCAGGGCTTTCCTTAACAAACTGATGCAAACTAGTTTCAGAAAATCTTTGAAGCATTTTTCAAACTGGATAAAATTCTTCCAGATAGTTCTGTACCTGTAGTAGTGCTATGAAAGGCCAAAGCAGCGTTGTCAGGA
>JAPZDZ010000021.1:8496588-8508114 GCA_029783805.1 Acanthurus tennentii
TTAAAATTATTTATTGAGGACGTGTAGACTTGTTTTCTAACAACTGGACAACATTAGTTTATACATAACAGAGGGTTTATTATGTATAAACTTAAGTGTTGCCCCCTGTAACCTGGTCTGTTTTGTTATTCTGCTCCATTCATTTTGAGGTCTGTACATTCTTTGATTACAAAGACAAAACGGTTTCAAAAGATATAAGACTGTTTGATCAGTAACTGCTTTGCTCTTGTTGTGGCTATTTCCAGCTTTTGTGAGAGGAGGTTTAAGGTGAAGAGTCAGTAAGAGTGGTGAATGTCTCCAAAACAAAGTTTCAACAACACACAGAAGCCAAGGAAGTATGAAAAATCATTTTCCTGACTCTGACAGCTCAGTATAGCCTCCATGAGTCACAGTGTGCCTCAGAGAGACACCTCGGTACAGAAACTACAGCTCAGAGGGCCTTACTTGGTAATTATTTTTGCTATGCATCTTTACACAAACCTGTCACTAACGTCTCTGTCAACAAGAGCACAAGATTTAGGTTAATATCCAAGCTATCTCAGTCTGGTTTATGAGATGAGAGCTTATCTGGGTTCCAGACAAGAGGATATGATGTTTGCTCGTGCCAATTCAGACCCTGAATGATTGCATTTACACCAGTCAGATAACCTCATATCTGATACTGGCTCACTATCATAGTTTGGATATTATGTAGCGGTGGCTTGGGTCATACTAATGTTTGCCTCTGCACCTTGATTGTGTTTGTATTCATATAAACCTTGTAATCACCCTACTTTTTGTATATAGAATGGTTAGTTTAACCTGGACTCTCTTCTTTCACTATTCAGTTGCTCTATGAATAGTTTTTCAGCCCAATAAAAGATAACTTTCTATGGGGAAAAAAAATTCATATTTTATTCCCATAAAATCAAGTTTAATTGTTCAAAACCTACCTATATAGCCATTATTTTAACAAAGCACTTGTGTGAATGGAATACAGTGAGGCACATTCAGAGTTCCTTTTCAGTATGTTCTAAAGAGTAAGATATAAGTGAATAGCTACGACAATTAAAAAAAAGAAAAAAAAAAAGCTGCAGGCACTTGGCAATCCTACTCTGACAGGGATCATCCCACCTAATTTATACCCAGAGAAAGGCTTGTGTCCAAGAACATAAATTTAGTTGCAGTGTGTGCAGAAAAAAAAGGGGGTCGGGGCAGAGAGAGTCAGAGGGACAGAGAGAGGGAACAATAGGAGAGCCCCAACAGCTGCAGAGCCCCACATCCCAACACACACTCACGTGCACATGCATTGCATTCACATACACATAAATATTCTCCCTACTTTTCTTTCTCTCTGTCACGCTTACTCACACACCCACACACACTCACACAGCTTTCTTCCTCAAACACTCTTGGGCCAGGCCATCTGAACTGGGGCCAGCTGAGCAGATGTTCTGCCACTGGCTTCACAAAGGGCACAAGTGACTGGTGGAAGAAAAATAGAAATAGGAGACAAACTTCCTTGTTTTCTCCTGCTATGCTGAATCAGCACTTAGAAGGACCCTTGACAAGTGCTTATTTTGTGTTCATTTCAACATACAATATGTGACATTTCCACGTTAAATGAAATACAACTATGTTTTTGTTGTGTATTTTGTTGAGTTGTGTACTCATATTATCCCAATTTTTTCAATCAATTTTCGAACACAGTCAAATCTGTAGTTCTGTTCAAGGTAACAGTGCATTTTTGTTGTTGTTGTTGTTGTTGTTGTTGTCGCCTGTCACAAACTTCTGGATTAACACCAGCGACACCAGTGAAGAAGGGAGTATACAAATGGGATTAAATGAAACGTGCATAAACTTTCACAAATCACCCTCCCTGTATACATTTCTGCCTGAGTGAGTCAAATAGATTTTGAAGGAAAACAGAGAGTAAAAATACTCATAACGTGGCATAAACTCCGTGCATTGCACATGTTTTATATCACTGGGTTATTTTAATGTTGCAGCTGGTTCAGGTGGAGCTCAGTTTCAGTGATTTACATATCGGTGGGTATTTAAATCTATCGCAGTTCATTATATTTTAAGAACTTGTACATGAATATCTTTATTTGTGTTGAGCAAGAGAAAGATTAGAAACTTCTTCATTAAGCCACAAGTACCCCAACACTTGGAGTACACGACTCGTGTTTGGTTATATGTGAAAGCCTCTTATAACCCTGTTTCCTTTTGCCAAACATACAACAAGCCATCACTGCATATATTCCAAATAGCTGCAGATACTAAGGATATAGCTAAACAAGATCACATTTTCAGGAATGCAAGACATTCCCAACGCAAAAATTCCACTAATAGACCATATTTGTCAAAAAGTCATTGCTCCATGCCCTGCAGTGAATGCGTTGAACTATTGCAACACTTCTGTCTGGTCCAAAGATTTGCGTCCTCGCTGATATATCTATCCTCTTTTCCCTCACAACACCCTCTCCCTTTTTCTCTCTTTCATAAGCACAGACCCACTATGCAGCCTGCAGGTTTTGACCTGTAAATAACTGCCCAGACAGGGTCTAGTCAGTCAGATGGGGAGGCAGGCGGAGGCGTCAGGGCCTACTCGGCTCCTGCAGAGCAATAACAGATGCTTATCATGTTTTACTGAGGGTAGTGGTGGTGGTGGTGGTGGTGGTGGGAGGAGGAGGGTGAATGTGGAACGTTGGGGCCCTGTGGAAGAATGGCTCCGACAATGCACAAGCTCCATCGTGGGTGGACATTGTACCTTAGAAAAGAGAGGCACTGTTATGCCAGGAGAGTTAGACACATCAGTCTGGGAGGGAGAGGAGTGTGTGCAGGTATAGAGTACGTGTGTGCCTTAAAAAAGAGGCTGAGAGCGCATGTGCACTCCTACACCCACTGCAGCTTTTCAGCAGCTCGTCCTCTCGCACATTCCAGGCAGAGGCAACAGCAAACAAATGGCTTAAGGTTCAAGTGAAGTATGTTTCATTCCTTTCTCTGCTGTCCCCACTACTCTTAAAGTCGCGGCTTGTACTGCGGGCACAGACAGGGGTTAGATGCAAGGTCAAAGAGGAGAGGATTACTCAAGATACACTTCAGATAAAAGTGTCAGTCCTGATAATCACCAGTGATCCATCATGAAGCAGGCTGGGCTTTAAGGCTGGTGTTGCCATTGGAGGGTAAAAAATAGCCTTCATGTGTGTGTAATAATGAAGATGAAACCATGCAAAGACAAATTCCTCGTGACACAGCAAATCCTGCTCATTTGTAAAGGCTGAGACATGATTCAGAGCTGCCAGGTTATCATACTTCTTCTTATTGTTTCTGGCTGGCACCAACATTTTTCTCTTTCCCTTTTCTGCAGACAGTCAAGCATATTTTCTCCCCAGAGATGATGAGAGTTGTTGTCCCTGCTGTTTGCTGAAATGCCTTCACAGCTACCAGTGAAGGTGGTCATTTGAAGTCCCGACTCGCTGCTCTCCAACTGAGTTTAATTCACGTTTTGGGGACAAGTATGCACTGAATTTCAATAGAGACTCTAGAGCTGCATTTCAGTTACCAGTATCCAGATATAAAGTGACCAGAGTATGAGACATATAATGGAACATTTCTACACCCATGTTACTTAAAAGAAAGCATGCTGATGATATGCAAAGCCACCATTGTCCTTCACATGTGTTTGCACTTTAAGATGTTGCAAACTTCTATGCAGAAAATTCTTTACTACACTTTAATGTTGATATTTAAGTGCATTTTGCTAATGTTTTTAACATTTATTGCAAAACATTTAATGATTAAGTATTTTTATATTGTAGTATTTTATCAATACATTATGGTTTTGTTGATTATCTTTTCTGATGATCCCAAAGGATGCCACTTCTTCAGGGTTTTTTTTATTTTAAATCAAAAGCAAATCCTTACATAAAAGAGCTACATTCCAGTCAGTATTTGTTAGGGTTTTTTTTTTTTTTGCTTTGTGTTGAAAAATAACTAAAATGGTGAATCAGTGTCCGCAATGATGCTTATCAATTTTCTGTTGATAAATCACTTCATTAATTGAACAGATGGAATACTCACTGTAGCTGTCAGCCATAATGCTGCTGTCAGTATCACTCACAAACAAGATGCACGGACAGATCATTTACATCCTTACTGTGGTTACTGTTATTCTACTGTGATCTGTGATCTTATTTTACTTATAATCTGCTGTTTATGCTCAAATGTAATGGCAGTACTTTAAATCCTAACCCCAACTTTCTAAAAGTCATTGTTTATTACGCTTAATAATTAACTGGCTTGATTTATGGTTTTTAAATAATTTACAAAAACTCATCAGTTTCAAGATATACAAAAGACAAACCTGTCAGCTCCCATGTAATGCATGTTATGAAACCCCTGTAACTACTTACACCATTCATGTTTTGAGGATTGATGGATTACTGAAAAGTTCATGTTCTTACATTTTTATTACTGACTTCAAGTCATATAAAAGCAACATTATTAGCGACCAAGATACTCTTTAATAAACATGACTTTTTCTAACTGCAGACTGAAGGCTGACTGAAATGCTATGTTCTTTAACTTTTATTAATGAGGAGAGGAAAAACACCAAGAGGAATTTTCCATGGCAGGCCAATATATCTTCTTGGAGGCCTGATTGATGTATAGAACTGAACTGTTAGTAGATGAGTGGAGAAAATGGAAGGTGATTGTAGGCCTATCTGCTTTGTGAAATTATCAGTCAAAAGCTGTTATATTAATGATTTTTTACAACTTTAAGTACCTACTCATTTCCTCTGAGTTGTCTAGTTTTAAGCTTTTATGTTATTTCCCCCCGAATAATTTACGTGCAAGTTCCCTGAACTTTGAGCCCGGAAAATATTCCAAACATCTGAGCTGCAAACATGAGCAGGAGGTGAGGTGAGGCGCTAGAGAGAAAAGAAGAGAAAGAAAAAGAGAGAGGGAGGAGGGTAACGTGTGTGAGTGTGTGTGTGCGTGTGTGTGTGGAGCAGAGAGAGAGAGAGAGAGAGAGAGAGAGAGAGAGAGAGATGTGGTGCAGTTGAGCAGAAAGAGCCAGGAGTGAGTGAGGCGACAGAGCGGAGGTGACAGCGGAGAATGGAGAGGAGCTCGTCCGCCCGGCGAGCTTTGACCGCGGCGAGCGAGGAGAACCCACTCGGTCTTTTCTCTCTGGAGCCAGCGTGCTGAAAGAAACCGGGAGGAATTAACAGGGGGCAAGAGAAAGGAATGGCTGATCCTCTGCGGAGGACTTTACTAGCGAAACTCCGGGGGAAGAAATCCAAGAAAGGAGCGACGGTCAGCGGTGGATACGGCTCTGCTGCTGCTGCTGCAAATGGGGGCCGAGAAGGTAAAGAAAAAGTTTTGCAAACGCAGCGAGACTCCGGCGAGGCTCGCCCGGTAGTGTTGCTCACTGGACTGGATTGCACGACAGAGAGAATGAGTACGTACGAGAATTGTGTTGATGGGGCGATGGTGCAAACCGGGGGGGTTGTAGTAGTCCGGGAGAGTCGCGCAGAAGAGTTGGCCGGCGCAAGTCCTCAGGAGCGGCGGAGCGGCGGGGGCAGGGTTCGGGTTAATGAGGAGCTCCTGGGGGTCTCACTTCAAAGAGCCGTGCAGTTTGGGGGGCATGTGCTAAGGGAGGGAGATCGGAGTCACCAGGGGCCGAGATCCAAGGGCAGAATCACGTTATCGGCGGGGGTCCCTCTCGGCGAACCGCATGTTCAAAGAAAACACTTCGTCTCCGTTCCGCGGCAGTGCAGCGTCGGAGATTCAATCGGGTTTGGAGACAATTCAAATCACGTTTTGTTCAGAGGAAGGGTAGAACCGTGTACCGGGGTCGGTAAACCTTCGGAGGGCCGGGTTGGTACTGCTGATAGTGATGGGACAGAGCCCAGAGACAGAGGACACCCTCGGCACATGGCAGGGACTGTAGTGGCTGTACACGAACACAACGCTAACTGGACTTTTGACAACAGCCAAACTTGGGAGGCAGACTCGCCCCTCAGCGCCGCATTAGTGTATCCAAACTGTGCGTCAAGAAACACGGAAGAAAACATTTTAATCAGAGATGTTGAAAGCTATGGGCCCGAATATGCGGGGGACCTTAGAGGGACTGCGGGGGCTCTGCAGAGCCCCACGTTTTTCCCCACAGAGTTAGAAATATGCGATATTAACATGGCATCCCTGTGCGCCGCAGAGGGCTCACTCAGATACACATTAGACAGTGAAGATGATGATTACTATGACAATGAAATTTTGCCCTTTTATGAAACTATTAGAGCAAAAGGTGATGATGATAGAGCAGAGGTGGCAGAACCACCGCAGCCTGGTCTTGATAAAGGCCAGCTGGATGACAGTAACAGCGCCCAGGAAACGGACAGGCTTAGGAACCAGCTGAAAGAGGCTTATTATCTTCTTATCAATGCTATGAATGATATCAACATGGATGTACAGCAGATTAACGGTGGGTTAACTGAGCAGCAGGCCACCTCCTCCTGTAGTAGTCACTCTAGGGATAGCCTGTGCTCGAGGCTGTCTGCCAAAAACATGGATAGTGACTCCTGGTCCTCAGGAGGTGACCACAGCCCCCAGCAAGTGTCTGATACTGACTCACTTCTGCTTTGCCTCACTGGGAACCAGGATTCAGGCTTCAAAGGCGGCAGGATTAATAGTAAGAGTATGGTGAACCTGTCTTTGACCAAGTTAAGACCCACATTGCTGCGCTCTGCTAGTGATGGAGCTATCAGATATCCAGGTGGACCCTTATCCTGTGTTCAGGCCCCTGGAGCACAGAGTCCAGGAACCAATGGGGAGAAAGGCCACGCAGAGACAAATCAGGGTGAAGTCCCAGAAGTGGGTGATCTGTCGCAACCTCAGGCACTTTATGATGCCATCAGCAGTGATGAGCTGCTTCAAGATGCTGGCGGCGATGAAGCCCGAGGCGGGCAGCTCAATGAGAGCAGCGGGTCGGTCAACAGCCTCACGGGTTCGTCAGACAGCAATGCTGATGCATCAGTGCAGCAGAGTCCTGGCAACAAGCATGAGCTGACCAGAGTCCGAGCGCAGAGGGCCAACTCTGTCAACAAGGGGCATGGTGTCACTGTCAACAAGATGCAAGAGTGGATGCACAAGGGGCGTTTGTTATCTTCTGAAATGAAGCAGCGCATTGAGGGCTCATCTCTGCCCCGAGGCGGGGGCCAAAGCCAGGGCAACACCTGTCCACAGGCTAACGTCAGTGGGTGCAAACCAGTTATCCAGACATCCAGCCGAGGGGTTAAATCTGTCAGGGCCAAGTCACCTCCAATCAAGTCACCACCGCAGCAGCAGCCAGGTAGGACGGCTACACGGAGTGGCCTCAACTCCCGTGGATCCTCTTAATCAGAGACTTCTCACCCTCCTTCCTCCCGTCTGATAATTGTCATCCTCCTCCACTCATAGTAAACTTCGTCTGGTGGCGGTCCACCCTGCACTCCTTCTCTTCAGGATGCAAAGCAAAGGGACGAGACACCTCAGACCTCTTTGCTTTCCTTTTAAGATTCTCTAACCGGTGGCGGGTTCTGTTCTTCACACTAATTTAGGTGCATTTTAACACTAAATTAATGGCACGTCAGGTCGTAGGTCGGAATCACTCACAGTGTAGTTCAGTAACAACTAACTCACTCTCCTCCGCTAGCAGCAGTGGTGCTTTTCATGGTGTTGGTGGTGGGGTTTGTGTGTGAATGACTTTCAATTATGTACAAAATGATTTTCTGATTGTGCTTTGAAGTTCCGTCTGTGATGTGGTGCAACAGCAGGAAAACATCTGTATCATAAAACCGCTGACAGAAACTAGTGACTGACTCGTGTTTTTGGGTTGAAAACACATGATTTTTTTTTTTTTCTGTGTTCAAAATGCAACTTAAAGGATTAGGGATACAGTTAACTCACCACCAGGTCCATTTAGTAGCTGTTCTGGAGCTTTCAGTCACATCACACGATTCTACACAGCTGATGTAGTTTTTCCATTAATCCACTTCTTACATGTATTTTTAATTGCCTTTTACTTTAATTTTTGTTTTTCAGCACCCTACAATGACAGCAACCCACAGTAAATCCAATTACATATAAACTTAATTATCATCTAATTATGCATAGTGTGTGGTTGTGCTAAATGAATTGCAGTCTGACTGCAAACAAAGCACTTAGTGAGTTCAGTAACAGGATTCAGAAACTGTCTGTGTGGAGCACTTTGTATTGACATTTGTTGCTCAGCAACAAATGGAATCGCTTTGTATGGATCAAAAACACATCACCACCTCTTTATTGTACCATTCATAGCTTTGTATGCATTCAGTTGTGTGTGTGTGTGTGTGTGTTTGTGAGTGTTTTGGAGTGTGTGTGTTGTTCTGACAGTGTTTTCCAGAGTAAATAGATGGCCTGCCATGTGCGCAGGCTGTTGTTGACTGTCAGTGTGCAGTGCTGCTAGAAATAGAGCATGATCTCTGAGGCTGCCGAGCGAAAGGCCTCTGTGTTTGACTTCCAGCTGCTCTCAACTGGACACAGCTCCAATTTTTACATCTAAAGCTTTTTTCTTCTCTTAGCTGGAGTAAAGATACGACTCTTCTTTATATTAGTTTTTAAATTTTTCCTCTTTAACTTGTTGATTCTCATTTTTTCCCCATTTTGCACAGCTTTTCCCTCTCTTTCCCCAGCCACTGAACTTTTCCACAGCTGTGGCCAAAGGAATCCAAAGTAGGAGAGGAGCCACTGCAGTTACTTTCTGTGGTAGTGTGTGTGTGTGTGTGTGTGTGTGTGTGTGTGTGTGCGCGCGCGTGTGTGTTTGAGAGCATTTGGGGGGGTTGGGCTGTCATGTTGCCTTCCTCCCCAGTCGTTTGCTCTAGACAGCTCCATGGTAACTTGCATTTTAAAGAGACTTTGGATTGAATATTTAGGATGCCATTCCTGTTGTTTAACTTGTTTGCGTTGTGTCACTTAATTCCTTGCCATGAATGAACAAAATGAAGGGCGATTAAGTATTTATTAAGGTCAGAGCCGGGCTTATCTTGCCCCTGTGGGCCTCTCAGCGCCTCACAAAGAGCCATTTAAAAAAAAGAAATGCCAAAGCTCCGGAAAGCTCCAGTGAATTGCTTGTCTTGGCTTGAAACTCTTCATTGAGTTTATTGCTCCTCTCTGGATTTATGCAAATATTTATACGTTTCTGACTTTCTAAAAATAGTCCTGTTCCTCCAGAGAATTTCTTGGAAATAAAACCTCACTGTACAGTCAAAGGGCAAAATATTGGCTTAATTAAACTGCAGCTAATTTTATATCTGTCCAGACTTGTCTTTTAATTAGTGTAAAAAATCTTGTTGGTTATTACCCTCAGCACGTCACTCCTTATATGTATGTGTGGGTGAAGGATGTTGTGCATTCTGGTGTGTACATGCATGTTAGTATTTGCAGTCGGAGGGTTTTAATGTTGTGTTGTGGCAGAGGATCGACTTGCCGGCAGGCAGGCAGTATCCAGGCATCATGTTTTGGCCACACTAAGGAGTGGTGTAAGGTCAAAGCTGATATTGAGACTGAGATGTAGACACCACAAACAGAAGAGTAAGAGATCCGCTCCCAGCAGGCAAATATTCTCCTCTTTTATTTCTGTTTTTTTTTTTTTAAGTGTGGTTTTAAACTAAGAGGAAGATCATTGTTTTGCAAGTCTGGTGATACAATTTGGAAAAAAGATTAATGAAAAACCTTTTTGTTTCCCCTCAAAAGCAAGAAAAGACACTTGTGATAAGAAATGTTGTAAAGTTAGATCGATCCTGCTCTTATGTCTGTTAAATAGGAAACTGCTCCTGCTGCCTAGCTTAACTCAGAGGTGAGGCATGAAACAGCAGGAAAAGCTAATGTGGCTCTGTCCAAAAGTTAAACAGAACATCTATAAAATGAACCTTGACTTTTTTTTTGCTAAATTCATAAAATAAACAAAGTTTAAAAGTGACAAAATGCTATTCTAAAGGAAGTTATGTACTGCAGTGGTGACCGTCTGAAGTCTGTGCTCCACAGTTTGTCTTTTTTAGAGTTTGTTTTTGGCACTTATTAAACAAATTAGGTGTATGAATCAGCAAGCTTCAGAGGTGCTGATCTGCAGATCTTGTTACCTTACCTACAGACTCAGGATTTGGCACACAGTGCAGTGTTGCTCAACATTAAGATTGTAAGTAGATACAGAATGAGATGAGAATGCAGGTGTAATGTAAGCCTCCTTCACTGCTGTCAGGTCATGTCAGAACGGCGTGGCGTCTGGCTTTAGCATTGTGCCAAATAACTTGTTACTGAGCTGCAGAGTTTTTTGTTTTTTTACATAAACACTGATGGTATGTCCAATCACGTGTCTTCTCCGATGTGTCTGTACTTGGACGGGATTATGGAGTGTGCAGCTTCGGGGCTGAATTCAACCAAAGAAAAGCTTTGTGGTGTGAAATCTGTCTACTCTTCAATCAGTTGATTGGTCAATGGAGGGATAATATTTGCATGTTTTCTCTAGATAATTAAATTGGCAACAGTGCACGAAGTGAACTCTACCTGGCAGATTTACATGGGTGCCAGTGAAAGTTACTCAGAATTGCCAAACAAATGAATTCCTACAGTTTGACCATTTTGTTTTTGCATATACCTAAAAGCTATTGTTCACTTTAGGGTATGTCAATAAAATAAATTATACTTAAATTTACATACTTCAAATACTGTATAATAACAATGCTGAAGTTAGCTTAGCTTATGCTGGTGCTGCAACATAAAGCTCCACGAAAAGAGACATAGAGGGAATAAAAATTTATTATTATCCAGTTTACTTATCTCATTATTTAATTGGCTTTGAATGATGCTGAGTACTCACACAGTTTTGCTGTCCCTCAATCTTGCAACATTAGTACAACATCGCCACATTAGCTGCTCAGCATGCTAATGCTAATTTCAACAGGCCAGCCTACAAAATAAACTTTAAAACATCAAAAAACATGGCAAAGCTTTTAGCTTTCAAGTTTGAAGTAGAGTCACAGACTGCTGTTATCAACCTATCATGAAGCTTAAACAGCTACTGAAACTCACAGAAACTCACACACATATTGTGCCATTAAAATAAGCTTTACTCAGCTCTCTCATTCTTCTCAGATGTTGTGATTTGTGCTGGTTCTTAAATGTGGTGTCTATTAGCTTGAAGCTGAGTAAATGCTCAGTTAGTTAGGTCTTGTTGTCTCCTTTAGTTTTAATGACTTTAAAGTTGTTGGAATGGGGGTGTTTTGACTTTCTGTATCATCTGTCGTCTATTAGTCATACTTTTATCAAAAAAACAGTAAAACATTCCCACACATATTCAATTATAACACACAAAAAACACTATCACAAAAGTATGAAATGCATCAGATTAGCATATGTTCCTGCTGACCCCCAAAACATCATGCAATAAGAAGCACCTTTCTCCCTATGAAAGTAACACCATCAGTTGTCAGTTAATGGGAATATGGTCAGACAGAAGCATATTGC